>WBOK01000017.1:0-344175 GCA_009289805.1 Alternaria gansuensis | reverse complement strand
CTAGTAATCTAGGGGGTGTGTCGCAGTATATGTATCCTCTAGCCGGAGCACGATCTATCGATCGGTCGGTATTTTGTTTCCGACAAAAGATTTAAGGCTTAAAAAATACTCTTTTAGTAGAAGAAAATACTAGAAAAAGAGCTATACTATCTAACTTAATAATGCTCTAAAGTGCTATGGTAGTGCTATTTCCAGTTGCCTAAAAAGGTTGTCTGGGCTTAGAACAATAAAGTAGATTAAAAATATAGATAATAACTACTATAGGTTTTAAGAGCTAAGAAGTCCTACTTTGAAGAGCTAGTTCGATTATATGAAGCACAATAAGCTAAAAAAACGGCATATTAAAAAAGAAATTATTAAAAATATAAAAGAGAAAAAAAGACTAAAAAGAAAGCAAAAACAAAGTAAAGGAAACTAGCTTATAACGCTTAGAAAGCTATATAACTATTTTAATTAAGTAAGCATAAGGACTTTTAAGCCTCTACTTAGAAGTCAAAGCAATAAGAACGTAGTATTATAGATTAATTTTATATTAAAGATAAAGTAGCTATACTAGCTGCCCTAGCGCGTACTACCCGCCGGGGCCGTAACATTAATTTACCAAGTAAATACAAGAAGCATAAATAAATTGTAATAATAAACATACTACAACTTTTCAAGATGTTACAATACCAGCTTTTAGTAGTAGCTCTACAGCCACATGTATTAAAAAGTTATAGTGTTGCTAAGTAGGTTATTGCGCGCGCAGACATGGTAAGGATGTACTAGATAAGCTTTTTAAGATTACAGGAATAAACTTTTCAGTAAGTTATATTAAATGAAAATCGCTTTTATCTAAGTTAAAGCATAAACTACGCTGATCAACTAATACTCATATAAAAGTAAAAAAGAATACTTGTTACAAGTAACAGGAAGGATTCTCTCCTTGACGTACGAGCGAGGGTTGAAGATCAACTAGCCACGACGCCAGAAGGTAATAACCCGCGCGGGGCGCCGATCACGTGATTGCTATCCCGTCAATACCAGCTATCTAGAATAGTTATATATAAAGAGATAGCAGCGCTATTACATACCTCCCTTGTGGAAGAGATGTTCAGGATAGCAGGACAAAGGTAACAAGTATAAGGATGTAATAGATCTTATTATTACACTTGTTATAGTTAGCTTAAATAGTTTATCTCTTATAAAAACTATTAACTAGTTATTTTATCTTTTATAGAATTAGTACTGCTTATCTTTTAGTTAATATTAATAACTCTTTTTGACTTAAATTATCTCTACAATACTTTATAGACCACTGCTTTAGTTTACCTTGCTTTAGTATAAACTAAGCTTATAAAAGTACAACTAAACTCTATACAATACTTTGACTACCTTAAAATCTTAGTAGATATTTTAACTAACAAGTTACTTAATTAAAATTTATAATAGCATTCTAAAGAATTGCTTAAATTAATATATTTTAGGGTCTAAAACCTTCTACGCTAAGTTAACTAACGTTAGGGAATAACAAAATACTTGATACATTTAACTTTAATACTAAAAATAACTCTAGTGCTTAAAGAATTAAGAAATTTAAGTAACAGGCCTATATCCAGGCATAGCAAGTAGCTTTTAAAATAAACATAATTACAGAGGGGTGACAAAGAAATAGAAATCCAAAGAGTCATCATTTTCAAAGCTTTATATTTCGATAACTACAAGGACTATACTAGATACAGTTAGTGGTTTGGAAAGCCAAGAACCTCTTCTTTATAATAGGCTGCTTAGTAAATTGCTTAGTCAGCATGATTGCTCTCAATCTTCGCAGTGAAAATACAGGTTCAAAAAATTAAGAATATATTATAATATAACTTTTTCTTAAATGTGTAAAAATTGTTATAATTTACATGTAATAGATATCACAAGCTAAGCTTATTCTAGTAGAAGTTTAAAGATAATTGTAAATTTAACTATTTAGTAGTAATAGAGAGCTTGTTTTTTTAGTTTTTTTTTAATGAATAACTACAATAACGTACTAATACTTAGTGTACTAGCCCTTAGCTTCTTTTACTTGCAAATAGCGTTTTAGTAATAGTAGAATATAATTATTAATCGCCTTTTAAAGTAATTAATCTTATTTTTCCCTTATAACAGCCTTAAAGGCTGCTATACTTTTTTTATTATTTCTTATACACAAAGAATCAATAGGCCTTTTAGCTAAAGCTTTTTTTAGCTAAGCCTACACGTTTTCTATAAGATATAAATTAAGACTATAGGCAGAATGCTTAAAAAGTAACATCTTATTCTTAAAAAACTAAGATAAAACTTCTAAAGTTCTATAAATTTTAGCGTTATCCTGCTAAAACTTCTAGCATATATAGAAGTTAGTAAAGTGCTTTTAATATATAGAAAAAGACTCTAACTTTATAATTTAAATATAGAGTAATATGCCTCTCAATAGAAAAATAAAGTATATATAACTTACTTTTTTTTATTGCAGATTTTACTATAGCAATTAGAATCTTTTGAATATAGTCAAAATTTCTAAAAGGAGTAGTAATTAAAGGGCTTTTAAATATTACTAATTTAGATCTTTTACTTATTTAAATTGCATTCTGAACTTAAATAGAATTATCTTAACCTATAACTAGATTAGTAAGTATTCTAAAAATTTATTAAAATAATAAAAATATTATAAATATAATATAGTTTATTATTTTATAATTAGATTCTTTAGAACTTACTTGTATTAATTGTAGAAACAATTTTCTTTCCTATTCTATTATTGTGCTTTGTTTAACAGTATTCTGTCCTAGCACTATGCTAACGCTTAAAAGTAGACTTGTCTAAAAATAAAACTCTATAAAAGTTTATATTTTTAATATTTTTAAGTATTTGCATAGCGTAAATATAATAATTATAAGCTTTTTTAGACGATATAAGCCATCAGTCTTCGTGTCGAACGGGGAGAAGAACAGTCCGAGCATTGTATTGTTCGTATGCGAGTCGTTCGTATGCGGTACTGTGTGGTGTAGGAAATCCTAAAGGTGAGAAGCAGCAGGCAGGGAGCTTTTATAAAGTATTGCAGGCTCCTGCTGCGGTAACGTACGTGTCCTTACCCTCCTCCACCTTCTCTACCTCCTCCACCTCTATCGCAATCTTGTTGCCATCTATAAGCTAGTAATTGCCGTTAAACACGTTTTAATTAGTATTGTTTTTTAGTACCTTTAGCAAATTTTTTGACCCTAATTTCGCTTAGTAGTCTAAGCTTTTCTGCTCTAAGCGCTTAGCGCGTAGACTTTATCCACTTACTGTTTAAATTTTGTTAACTATACACTTAACTTTTGCAACTAATTAGTAGAGGGCAGCTGCTTTTTACTTTTTTAGAAAACCCATTTTGACTACAATAACAACCACCACCTTTGATACCTTAAAAATAAATAAGCTTTTTTAGTGTCTAAAGGCGTCTTTTTTCAAGAAATATAAATAGAATAGTTCTTTATTTTTAGAAAGTATTGTAGGCTTTTAATTAAAAGATCTATATTATTTTCTTTTAAAAGAGGTGAAATTGTCTTTTTAGGGCTTCTTGTAAGGTCTCTTTTAAGAACTCTTTTTACTTTTTTTAAAATTTTAAAAGAACAACCTTTTAGAGCTAAAATAGATAAAGGAGTGTTTTTTTTGTTTAATCTAATAAAGAGTATTGTAAATACTTTTAGAAGGCTTTTTCTAGTATATTACTAATATAGGAGATAGATTTGTTGTGTAAATATAAAGTATAAACTTGTTGTTCAAATTAAGAGAAATTGCTAGCTATAGAAGAGAAAATATAAAGATAGAAAGTTAGCATAAACAAAAGGAGTAAATATACTATATTCTTATTAAGTTATTACGTAATTAGTGCTTACGTAAGCAACCCCTATTTTTTATCCTTTTATTAAAATATAAGAAAATAAGAAATATTACTCCAAAGTTTGCTTACATCATGCTTACGTAAGCTAATCAAACTAATCTTTTTTAGCCCTTTTTATACGTTTACAAAAAAGATATGCTGAAATCTTTTTTTGCTTTTTTTTCTAACATATTTTAAGCGAGATTACAGGCGTAATTGTGCTAACTAAGCAGCTTACTAAGCAACCTATGCTGACAAAGAGGTTCTTGGCTTTCCAAATCACTCACTCTTTTTATTATAGTCCTTCTAGTTATTGAAATATAAAGCTTTGAAAACTATAACCTTTTTGATTTCTTTTTTTTTGTCACCCCACAGTAATTAGCTATTAAGTTAGCTAATAGCTACCTTAAACAAACAACTTGTTGCTATATAAAAACTTAAGATAGCGCTATTTAACAAGTATAAAAAAGAATAGAAAAAACTATAAATATTTTTTACTTATACTAACCTGTACTGCAAGTATAATAAGGTCCCTACTAATTAAAAGAAAATATTTATAGCAAGTATATTTATAAAGAATAAAGCCTTTAACTAAATATAGTTTTATATTAATAACTACCTACTTAATAGAAAATATAAAAGGATTAAAGCTAAAACGTAGGCCTTATTACAAGTTAAATAAAGTTTAAACAAGAAATAGGACGCATCTTAAAAAAACTAGACGCTAAGAACTAATCTAAGAAGAGAATTACTTACCTAAGGTAAACTACGTTAGTATTAGAATATATAGTAGAATTTAAGCAACTACAAGTATGAATAAATTAAAGTAATAAAGCACTTTAAATATTAGTTAAAGCAGGCCTAAAAGAGAATATTAAAGACAGCTTTATATACTATAATAAGCCTAAAATACTATGTTTTTTAGTTCAGCTAGCCACGCGCATTAACAATAGGCTCAAGAAACAGCATAATTAAAAGAAATACTTTTAAGTAAGCTTAGCTAATACAAAAAGGCAACGCCGAAGGTATAATTAAGATAGTAACATTATTTTAACTAGCAAAGTATAAGAAAAGGCTAATAATAAAAATACTTAAGAGAAGAAGGTAAAATAGCCTGTTTAAAGTTGAACGCTAAAGGCGTTATAACAAGAAAGTATATTTTGAATATAAAAAGTTAGACATTTTGCCTAAAACTTTAAATAAGAATAAGTTAAACAATGTAAAGATCGTCCGTAGATAATCTATGTTAGTTCTCTTAGAATAAGTAAGTGCAATAGACAAGGATTATACTAGCACGATTAGTAGATTAATGTAATAGTACAGGGTTGTGTTAGCACGTTTAGTAGAACAATGTAATAACATAGACGGGTTAAGAATTAAGTAATTCTTAAATTGTACTTATAGTTAAACACACTAAGCTATAAAAGCTTAATGCCTACAACTATATACTAAGAGAGTATCTTACTATCCTACAGAATCCTATACTGTCTTACAGCATCCTATGCTGTCCTATGCGTAGAACGTATAGGATTTTGTAGTATATTGTAGAACGCATGTAACTTGTCCTATAAAGAATTTCCGCCAAGGCCCGTAGGATCACGTGCCTAGTGCAGGGTGGCGTTATCTATTAGCACGCAAAGGCTTGTCCTTTGTTTAGGTAGTCTAGGATCTCTTCCTGCCTCTATCCTTCATACATAGGCTGTACCTTCTCTCTCCTTAGGTTCGTAACAAACAAGTAGTAAATAAAATTGAAAATGCTAAATAAGGAACGCTATACTTAGTTGAAACAAAACTAGATAACAACTTAAGCAATTTAAACTTCTACAAAAAGGCACGCTTAATAAATAGCTATAAAATTATACTATAACTAAGACTGAATAACAAAGTTATGACTTTAAGTAAACTTAAGCTAATAAATAAAAAGGTTAAAAATAAAGTTATACTAGAACAATTAGCTAGTACCTAATAATAAGTATACAGGAATACAACGCACTACGCTAATAAATATATAATATAAGTAAAAATTATAATTACCAGCAAAAATACTAAAAAGGTCAGATATTAAGTAATATACTAACAACTTTACTTTATAAATCTAGTAGCTAAAGTTAAGAACTAAGAAGCTAAAAAAGTAAAAGGTACTAAAAAGCATAAAAAGTTATATTAGTACAACTATAAGCTTAATTACAAGTTCTATAAAAAGAAAAAAGAAAAGTGTAAAGTAGACTAAGACTAGTGCTACTACCTAAACTTGTAAGTAGAGAAGTGCTTAGTAGATAAGTATTACCTTTATAAACTTAAGAAAGTAAAGATTTACTACTAACTCTTATAAACGCAATGCAAGGATAAATACAACTTCTATTAATAGTAACTTAAAAACGTATAATAAGTAGACAACTACTACTATATTTTCTTATTATTAAATATTTGTAAGGCAGCAGACTACCTAATTTATAAAGCAAAAAAGCTAGAGCTAAAGAGACAAGCTCTAAAGCAAGAAATCCTTTACTAAAACCTTTATTAGAGCTTTTATTATAATAATAGTTACTTAATACACTATAGTACTAGGTATAGTACAGGCTACTTTCTTAGGAAAAGGAAAAGTAAACAGGCAAAAAAAAAACTAGGATGCTGCTAAAAATAGAGTTACACTAGTAAAGGCATACCTAAAACAACTTTAAAAAAGGTATTTAATACTGATAGTTAAGTTAAGTAGTTGCTTACAACTATATTTATATAAAGTTAGTGGCTTCGGCCTTTTAAGACAACCTTTTGATGTGACTACACATTTTGTAGACACCTTTTTAGTAAAAAAAGATTTATTGCTAATAACAAGTATCTAGGCTTATGCCTCCTTGTTTAGCATTGCTGGCACGCAATTAGTGTTTCGCATGTTCAGACAAAAACAAAAATACACAATATCTCTCTAACTAACTATTTCAACTAATAGCTATTTACTAATAACTGCAATTTCTGTTGTTTTTATTACTATTTTAGCAGTGTTGTAGTTACGGCGTTTCTAGCGCTTATACTTAGATGTAAGCATACAACAACAGTATTACTATTTAAGTACAGCTCTTCTATCCTTAAAGATAACTTACAAAATCTTCCTGTTTGTTAGTTTATCTTAGCTACTTAATAGCTGTTTTAACACGCTCTTACTTCTTATAAAGCTACTATAAAGTCTTTCCATTAAGATTATATTTACGTAGAAAGAAGGAGATTAGTAAAATAGCATACGATTACCGCACTTAACCTATTAATATACGTGACATACTTAATAGACTTGCTACTAAATAAGCCTTTTACAACCTCTAGTATAATATCAACACCTATAATACTATACGCATAAAAAAAGTATTAATGAATAATAGAGTTTAACCTTTGCGTCTACCTAGTTACTATAAGAGCTACTACTAATAAGTCTTTTTTAACTAGCTAGAGAAGCCGCTTAATAAAAGTAAACGTAGGCTTTGTTATCTACTACTATAGCTTCTTATATAGTAACCTAGGAATGTTTAAGTTTACCTAATATAAGCTATTAGTCTTTGTTTTAAATAATAAGAAGAATAGTCTAAGTATTATATTATTTATATACAAGTTGTTTATATAGTACTATATAGTATAAGAAATTTTAAAGGTAAGAAGCAGCAGGCAAAGAGCTTTTATAGAGTGTTATAGGCTCTTGCTGCAGTAACGTACGTGTCCTTACCCCTCTTTACTTTCTCTACCTCTATTAAAATCTTATTGCTAGCTATAAGCTATCAATTGCTATTAAACATATTTTAATTAGTGTTGTTTTTTAGTACCTTAAGCAAATTTTTAAACTTAATTTTGCTTACTAGTCTAAGCTTTTCTATTTTAAGCGCTTAGCGCGTAGACTTTATCTACTTTCTATTTAAATTTTATTAACTATATAGAATCTTTTTCTGAACTTTTGCGACTATTTAGTAGAGGGCAGCTGCTTTTTACTTTTTTAGAAAACCCATTTTGACTACAACAACATCTATAACCTTTAATACCTTAAAAATAAATAAAGTTAGAACTAATAGACGCTTATAGACAGTAGGGCTGTACAAACAATAATCTCTCTATAAGTAGTAAAGAAATATAAGATACTATATTAAGTTAAGAAAAACCTAATCTTAATAGTATTAGCTAACACGAAACCTATAGGATATAGAGACAGTATGTTACAGTTAGAGACTAAACTAACAAAGCTACAAATAGCAGGCATAAAGTGCTAGAGAAATATTAATATGATAGATCTAGGAGAACAAGACATATAAATTGGTTATAACTAGCTAGATGCATATAACCCTGCTATTAATTAGCAAATAAAAATAATATTTAGAAGAGAACTTAAATACAAAGTTGCTAGAGTACGTAAGAAAATACGCCTAACGAATTAAAGCTTGACCTTAAATAGAAAATTTAGTAAAATTTTACCATATAATATCAAAAGAATCTATGTAAAGGATTTTTAGAAGACAGAAGTTTTTAAATAAAGTGAGGTGCATCTATAAAGAAAAAACCCTTACTACTAAAAATACTAAGAGAGTATTATACTAACAACTTTAAAAAACTTTTTAAGAAAAATAAGGCTATGAAGCTAGTAAACTAGTAAAATTAAGAGTACAAAATTATTTAAAATAATAAAGCTAAGCTAAGTGTTACAAGTAACAGGAAGGATTCTCTCCTTAACGTACGAGTGAAGGTTGAAGGTCAACTAGCCATGACGTTAGAACGTAATAATCCGCGCGGGGCGCCGATTATGTAATAACTATCCCGCCAAAAAAGACTATCCCGCTAAAAGAGGGATGTTATAAAGACAAGGGATAGCTGCTATTATAACTATCTTATAGAAGGTAGTACTTAAAAGATAGTAGTAATAGTACAAAATAAAGGCAATAGGTATAAGAATATAATAAATCTTATTATTACACTTGTTAAAGTTACCTTAAATAGTTTATCTTTTATAACAATTATTAACTAGTTATTTTATCTTTTATAAAATTAGTATTGTATACTTTTAGTTAATATTAATAACTCTTTTCTACTTAAAATTACTCCTATAATACCTCACAGACTACTCTATACATTAGCCTCGCTCTAACCTAGACTAAGTCTAGATAAGTGTAGACCAACCCCGTGTAACACTAAGCCTAGAACTAATATACTTAACATCACCTAAGCATAATATTAAGCTAAGAGACCACATCTAAAAGAATCTAAAGAAGAAATTTATTTAACTAAAATTAGGCCTAATAGGCTTACTTATCTTATTAATAAATAAGTTTAAAAAGAAGTAGTAACTATAGATTAACTATAGAAGGTTAGACAGCGTAACGTAAAAGAACTAATATTTTTTACTACTAATGACAGAGCTTATATATTAATTCTAAGGAGCTAAGTAGTTTATAAAATTTAATTTTAAAAAAATATTTTACTTAATAAATATTAAGAAAGTTCTAAGTAAATAATAGTTTTTCAAATAAAGTATAACCATTTAAATATATAGTTATGCCTTTTAAGTTAATAAACACACTAGCAACTTTTAAATTAGTTATTAGTGATATACTTCATAAATACTTTAGAATCTTTGTTATAGCGTACTTAAACAATATACTAGTGTACTCTAGTAAAACGCTTAAAGAACATATCAAGCATGTTAAGAAAGTACTTAGGAAGCTTAAAGGTTACAAGCTATTCTTCTAGCTTAAAAAATGTAAATTTTATATTAAGAAGATAAAATTCTTAAGCTTTATAATATCTATAAAAGAAGTAAAAACAAATTTAAAGAAAATTATAGCTGAATAGAAATAGCTAACACTTAAAATAGTTAAAAACGTGCAATTTTTCTTAAGATTTGCTAACTACTACTAAAAGTTTATTAAGAATTACTTAAAAATTATTATACCCCTCTTAGAAATTACAAGAAAACATTATTTAAAATAATAAAAAATAGCAAACGTTGAACTAGATTAAATAAATATTTTTGAAAGTACTTATACTAAAGATGTACAACTTAAAATAAGAAATATAAGTTAAGACTAACATGTTAGACTATGCACTTAAAGCTATATTATTATAGTAGTACCTAAATAAAAAATAGAGACTACTGTTCTAAAATTTTAAAAAGGTCTCTAAAGCAAAACTTATCTATAATATTTATAATAAAGAGCTACTTAAAGTAGTTGATTTCTTTAAATAGTAAGAAGTTTATTTGTTAAGACTACTATACTAAATTAAGGTTTTTACTAATTACTAAAACTTAGCAAAGTTTATAATAGTTGAAATACTTAACTAATAATAAGTTTAATAGGCTAAAAAGTTAGCTTAGTTTAACTTTAAGATAACACACCACGCTTGAATACTTAATAAAGTAGTAAATACCTTAAGTAGAAGATTAAACTTACGCAAAAAAAGTTATAAAAAACTTTAAAATGCTATATTTAAAAAAATGCTAGATGGTAGTCTATATTATAACTAGCTAAAATAATCTAAAGTAGCTAAAGTAGCTAAGTAGTAAAAACACTATAATAGTAGTAAAAACACTATAATAGTAGTAATAGTAAAAAGTAGCTAACTAGTAGTTTAAGCCTAAACAAGACAGCTCTAACAAACTACTACAAGATAAAAAAAAAGTACTAAGATGTAGTCAAAGAAACTTAGATATAATACTTTTATATATAAAATTAAGTCTTATTAAAAAACTATATAAGTCTTTAAAATATAGATATGTAGTAATTAAAGAAATAGTTAAGTAACAAGCTAAGGTGTTTGCAATACTACGCTTGCCAGTAAAGGTATAAAATATAATAAGTAACTATTTAGCTTATTACTAGAATAAGCCTAAAAAATATAAGCTTTATAGCCTGTTACAACTATTATAGCTACCAATAAAACAATAAAGTATTTTACTCTAAAATAGACAGCTAGACAAAATAAGCAAACTAGATACTAAAATAGTATCTAAGAATAATTGCTAATAAGCTACAAAATAACTAAGTTAAACTTTTACTAATAGTATAATTAGCCTACAATAGTATAAAGTTAGTAACTATAAGAACTACAATATTCAATTGAGCAGTTGTACAATACAATAATAAGACTCAAATTACTCTCTTCCCCTAGTCTCTATATTTATTTCTCTTATCTTATCGTTCTGCTTCCGCACCTCCTCCTCAATCTCCAGGCTATAAGCCCGGATTAGACTGCCTCTGAGTCTACTACAAACAAGTAGAAGGCAGAGACCTCTACCTCTGAGTTGATAGTAGAACAAGCAACTAGCCTGGAGGTCAATTCGCAACATAAAGTACTTACTACACTACGCAAACTATAAATATAAGCTAGCTGCTTATTAAGATCTTAAGAACATTAAAAGTATTATAGTAGATGTAAATAACAAAGCTTGCTTAATACAAGAGCTATACAGAGAATTAAATAGAAATATAGCTTATAATAACTTTATAATAGCGAAAGTAGCTAACAAGTAAAAATTAAATAACTAACTTTTAAGCAAGAAAATAAACTTTGTTTTTCATAATAGAACTTAAAAAATAAGCAACTAAGCAGAAGATTAAATAATTTCTAAGTAAGAGTATTTTAAATCCTAGAAGAAATAAGGAATATAAACTACAATATTTAATTACTACTAAGTATATATATTTACTCTAACCTTTACAAAAAACTCTTAAAAAGAGCACTTTGAGATACTAAGCTAGCTACTAACATAGAGCTTAAGGTCAATAAGTACAAGGTTAAAGAAATTAAAAACTTATAAAAAATTAATTATGAATAAAAATACTTAGTTAGGCAGCAAAAATAGTTAAAAAGCTAAAATACTTAGAAACTAAAAGAAAACTGAACAAACTGCAGGTTATAGGTACTTAAGTAATATTATAAATACTTAGAAAAAAAACTAAGTCTTTAAAGAGAAGAAAGTAATTATAAAAAGAATTGAAAAAAGCGTTAGCTTATAACTAGCCTAAGTAAGTAGAAAATTTAGGTAGTAATAGTTTAGTTATTAAACAGCCTGTACTAGAGTTAAAGTTTTTCTTAGCTTACCCCTTTATATAATTTTAAAAACGTAAAATATTAATATGTTTATTAGCAAATAATCACCATTGCGCCTTAGTTTTTAAAAGCTCTAGCTTGCTTTAAGCTAGCTAAGCTTTTGAACGCCCAACTTTAAAACGCTTTTTTCACTTTTTATACAAAACTTTTTTCTACTTTTTTCTTTAAAAATAATTGAACTGTACTTAACTTTTATAAAAATATAACTAGCGCAACAACTAGTTATTTTATTTCTAAAACAGTAAATATACTTTGCATTACACTGCTTACAGCAAAAAGCTATTTTTGAACTTAGCATTTTTATATAGTTAGCACAAGCATAACGCTTAGAAGCAGAGTTCTATAAGTAAGAACAGCAGGAAGATAAAACCTAAGGCATAGTTACCCAGGTATAAAGAAAAATTAATGTATAACATAATAAGTATACTAAGACTTTATATGTAGCTAGCAATTTAACATATAGTACAAGAAAATAATTTCTTAAGGTATTAAACTAATATGCCTAAGAAAGAGAATAATATTATAAGTAATAGAAAAATTATTTTTCTTAATGTATAAGCAAGAGTTAAAAGTTAGCTAGCTATAATACTAGAAGGTAATAACCTACGCGGGGCGCTAATTACGTAATTGCTATCCTACTAAGGCTAACTATCTAAGATAGTTATGCATAAAGAGATAGCAGCGCTATTATATACCCCTCTTATAGAAAAGATGTACTGGATAGCAGGACAAAGGCAACCAAAAGTCAAAAAAAAAGATTATATAAAGTTAATAAGATTTAAATAGTAGGTAGATAAGGTCTACGCGCTAAGCGCTTAAAGCAGAAAAGCTTAGACTACTAAGCAAAAATTAAAGTTAAAAAATTTGCTAAAGGTACTAAAAAACAATGCTAATTAAAACGTGTTTAACAGCAATTGCTAGCCTATAGCTAGCAACAAAATTATAATAAAGATAAAAAAGAAAAGTAAGAATCTATATGTTACTACAGCAGGAGCTCATACTAGTTCTTTATAAAAGCTCTCTACCTACTACTTCTTACTTTTAGGATTTTTTAAACTACTTAGTCCTATATATACACAACTTCTATATAAACAATATAATACTTAGACTATTCTTTTCTCTCTTTAATATAAAAACTAATAGCTTATATTAAGTAAAGTTAGACCTTACTAAGTTACTATACTAAAAGCTATAGTAGTAAATTACAAAGCTAGTATTTACTATTATTAAGCAGCTACCTTTATTAGTTAAAAAAGAGCTAGTAGTAATAGTTCTTATAATAGTTAAGTTAACGCAGAAGTTAGAATATAATTATAGTTAAAATATTTTTAATATGTCTAGTGTTATAAATGTTAAGGTTCTAACAAGAACTATAAAAAGCTAGTTTAGCTAGTCCACTATATATACTACGCATGTTAATAGTCTAAGTGTAGTAAAAGTATATTACTTTAGTAATCTCCTCTTACGCAAATGCAACCTTAGTAAAAAGACTTAGAAGTAGCTTTGTAAGCAGTAAAGGCGTGTTAAAACAGCTATTAAGTAGCTAGGATAAACTAACAAGTAGGAGGATTTTGTAAGTTACCTCTAGAAATAGGAGAGCTATGCATAGATAGTAATGCTGTTGTCGTTTATTCACATCTAATAATAGGCACTAAACGCCGCTAACGCAACACCGCCGGGATGGCGACAGGACGACAGAAGTTGCGGTTAGCGGTAAATGGCCAAACCTTGCATAACATTACTTTCGAAAATCCTTACTATAATATCTTAAAAATTAAATTAAAATCTAATACATAAGAGTACTAAAAGTGTTATTAACTTTTATAAGCCGTTCTATATAGTACTTTTTCTTTTTTATACTTATAGAAGAGATTGCTAAGAATCGTTCTTAGTCTCTCTAGGGTGCTAGAGAAGAAGCTTTTTTTTATTAGTATTGTATATATATAAAACACTTTATTATTGTACTACTAAGTTTTCTTATCTAAGAGATTGAAGTATAAGCTATAATTTTTTCTAGACTTAGCTTTATAGCAACTGTTATCTATGCCTGTTATTTATCTTAAAATAAGCTTATTAAAGTACTAGTAGACAAAGCAATTAATTTATTGTAATTTAACCTTTCTCTTTGTAGACTATGAAGCGAAATTTTGAGTTATAGCTTATGTAGGTAGAAGGCCTTACTTAGAAAGCTATTTTTTACATTATAGAAGCTTTAGCTCTCCGTATAAGTATTAAGCTTTTTTATTTCCAGACTTAAGGTTGCATAAACTTAACACGCCTAAGTTTCTGAAAAGAGTATAAACTGTACTATATTATACTTTCTTATAGTCTTTAAACAGAGGAGTGATAAAAAAAAGATGTCAAAAAAGTAGTTGTTTTTAAAGCTTTATATTTTCAAAACTAGAAAAGCTTAACCTAAGACAGTTGGTGATTTGGAGAGCCAAGAACTTCTTCTTTAGGATAGGCGGCTTAGTAAGCTGCTTAGTCAGAACAGTTGCGCCTGCAATCTCGCCCAACATATAAAGAAAAAAAAGTAAAAGTAAATTTTGGTATAACTATTTTTTGAACGTGGCAAAACTGCTCTAAAATATGTATAATAAATAACACTAGTTATTCTCTTTAGTGTGTTTGTTCTGAGGTAATCGCAAGTATCACTATTAAGTAATTATAAAAAGCTTATTAACACGTTGTTTTCTAATAACCAATTAGAATAGCTTACTAATACTTAGTGCACTAAATAAACAATTCTAAAGTAGTAAAACAATACTTTAGTTCTAAGAAAATATCATTATACAATCCTTTTATTTAAGATATATACATACTTATACTGTTACCCAACTATTCTATTCAATTCTGAATAATTTTTGTCATAAAACAATACTAAATATTAAACTTATATTAATATTAAACTTATTTTAAGTCTACATTTTTTAGTTTTATAAGTTCCTCCTTAGTATATTCATAATAATTACACCTTTTTCTTAGAGTTTAAACACAGCTTTTACTTATAAGTATAAATAAAACCAAAGTTTCTTTTTAAGTATTATAGTAAGTTTTCTATAAGTTTTTATAAATCACTTTATTTTATAAGCTATTATCCTTATTTCATAGACATTTACAGGTAGATTTTATTAAGTATTCTTTTAACTTTTTTCAAAATCTCTAGAAGACAGCTTAATCTAGGCTTTAGAGCAAATGAAGTTCTTTGTTTTATAGTTTATTTTATATAAAGCGTTGGTTGCAATTTCTTTTAGCATTCTTAGCATATTACTATAATTAGAAATAGGTTTATTCTATTAATAAAAGATATAAGCTTACTTACTAAGATAATAGTAACTAGAGGCTATAAGAACTATACTATAAAGAAATTTAGTTAAAATAATGAAGACTAGCTTATGTACTATTAAAATTACTCAGCTACTACGTAATTAGAGATTACTTATGTAACGCTTATTTGTCTTACCCTTTAATTAGACGCTAAGTCAATAAGATATCAACTTTTAGAATCTGTTTACATTATGCTTACATAAGCTTATTTAACATATCTCTGAAGTAGAGATTTTTACACGTTCAAAAAAAAAGATTTATTAAAATCTACTTTAACTTCATTTTCCCTTATATTTTGGGCGAGATTGCAGACGCAACCGTTTCGACTAAGCAGCTTACTAAGCCGAATATCCTAAAGAAGTAGTTCTTGGCTCTCCAAATCACTAAATCTCTTAGGTTTAGCCTTTCTAGTTATAGAAATATAAAGCTTTAAATACAACAACTTTTTAGATATCTTTTTTTTCATCACCCCTCTGTATACAAGGAAATTACGATTAGTACACGTAAATTAACTTTAATAATTACTTTCCGTATAAAATCTATTCATTTTTGAGAGTGTTAAAGGTAGTGGTTGTTGTTGTAGTCAAAATAAGGTTCTAAAGAAGTAAAAAGCAGCTACCCTTTACTAATTAATTACAAAAGTTGAAAAAAATAAAATTATGTGTAGTTGACAAAATATAAATAGTAAGTAGATAAGTTCTAGGAAATAAGCTTAGACCACTAAGAAACAATCAGGGTTGAAAAATTTGCTAAAGTACTAGAAAATAATACTAGTTAAAACGTGTCTAACAGCAATTGCTAGCCTATAGGTAATTATAAGATAGTTGTAGAAATGCATTATAATTGCAATATGATATAATAATAAAAAATGACACGTACTTACTACCGTAGGAGCCTACAGTACTTTATAAAGCTCCTGCTTTATACTTACTACTTCTTTCTAATAAAATAGCACTATATATAAACAATATGTATACAATATACTAAAATAGCATACAAGTTCTACAATAAGCATTTCTTTAACTTTAACTCTTATAAAGAAACAGAAAGCTTTCTAATTATACGCCTAGCCCTTAACCTAATCGAGCTTAAGCTAATTATATAGGCACTGAAGTTTATTAAGTATCTATAAACTCAGCCTCTCTAGAACTTAACAGTTATATTCTTTAAAATTAGCTTTAGGCTATATATTATCCTTGAAAACAAAAAAAATATTGAGCTTCGATTTAGCTATTTATAAAAGGATCATGAAAATTACGAAGTATTTGCTAATACTTTCAAATCCTTAGTGTACTCTACTTTAGTATCTTTTTTCATTACTTATGCATAAGCTTAGTAAAATAACTATTTCCTATTCAAGCTAGCTATTGTATAATCTTAAAAAAGTACTAAAAAAGTGAAAAAAGAGTAGGTATTTTATTATTACATGTATAGGTAAGAAAGTAAAGTAGTAATAGTACTGCTTCTAAATTTGTCTAAGAGTACCTAAAAGTAAAGCCTTAACATAAGTATGTAGTAGAGGCAGCATAGGCGGAATAAGAGCAGGATAGGGCGTATTAAGTTCGAAAGTAATCTGCCTCTTTGTCTTGCTTTGCTTTACTTCTATTTAAATATGCTAGAGCGACACACTAATTGCGTGCTAGTAATGCTAAATAAGAGGGCACAAGCCTAGATAACTATCGTTAGCAATAAATCCTTTTTTACCAAAAAGTTGTCTACAAAATATATCTTTAATTAAAAGATTGACTCAAAAAGCCGAAGCCAAAATTGAATCTATGTTAGTAGAGTGACTAGGTGTTAGAAAATTAGAATTGCTTATTTGGGTAACCGTTAGCTTATTCTGCGCATTAGCATGTCTAATTTAGTATAGTCTAGGCTAGCGACGAAGGTAGTAGTATACTATGTCTGTGCGTGATCTACGTTTAGTTCGGTTTTACGTACCTAGATAAAAAAAAACTTAGGAAATAAAAGCTATAAAGATACTATTAATAGTAAGTATTGTATAATTTTGTAGAGCTTTTGTATCAATTAATTTATACTACTTACATTTGCTTATTAAGGTAACGTTGCGCCTGCAGTGAGCAGTGCGCGCTAGGCCAGCAAGTGCAGCTACCTTAGTTTTAGTATAAAATTAATCAATAATAACATGATTTAATACTTTTACCTTGAAGTAAAGACTTATAAGGCCTTACGATTACTTTTGAGAAATAGTTTTATAGCTTCCTAAGCGTTACAAGCTAAATTATAAAGCTTCTTATAGGTGGATTTTTAGCTTTCTTTTCTTACTTTCCTTATTTATGGTTCTTATTCACAATACGCAGTTCTTTAGCTTATTAGGATTTTTATAATTAGTCTTACTCTTTCAATCAAGACATTTTAACTTTTTTAAGTTGTAGTAGTTGTTGTTAATATCATAAAACTTCTTTGTTGTTCTAAGCTTAACAAACCCTTTCAAGCAATTTAAACTAATATTACTATCGTGCTTTTACAAACTATTAAGTTAAAGAGTGTTCCTTTTTTCTAAATGTCTAAACAATAAAAGTATTTTTCAAGCTTTATAACTTTTTTGAAATCTACAGTTTTGAGCTAAAATATAGTAACGGCTTTAGTAAATTCTTTTACTTTCTTATCAACTTTATCTTGCAATAAATAGCGTAAAAAAGTCGTTATTTTAAGCCGATTATTAGTACTAAGTATGAAAGTCAAAAACTGATTTGAACTTAAGGTCTTCTTATAGAGTTTTCAAAGAATAACTTTAGAATTGAGTAAGTAGTTTCTATTTACTCAAAGCGACTTTTTACCAGTCTCTTTTTAAAAATCAGTACTTTAGGTCCTCTAAAAGAGGAGAAAGAAGTCTTTTATGCTATTACTAGAGCCTCGGGCTTTTATAAAGGTAGAATAAAAGCTTAGTTGAGTAAGTAGTTAAGAAAGAATTGACTGATTTAGCTTTAAGCAGTGAAAGCGTGTAAATTAATTCAACATAAATTACAGCTAATAATATCGAGTACTCACTATAATAACTAATAATGTTTATAGTTAAATGAAATTTGTAGCGATGAATTAGAAGTAAATAATTCTTTTCAATAAGCTTCTTATTTGAATTTTTGCTTAGAGACTTTCTCAATCTAGATGAGACTTACATTATAATTAGTGTAGCTAAAAAAGATAAGGTAATATATACTAAGTGCTTGTTATTAGTAAAATTCTTAACATAGCTTAATTTTAGAGCTCTCGCAGCTGACTTAAAAGTAAAAGCTAGAGATAAAGCTATACTGTCTAAACAAACGTAAGCTAAGATGCTTTTTTACACTCTAGAACTTTTTTAAGTTGTAGCTATTGCTTTTTTTTAATTATATATTCCTCAATTAATCTTTTTTCAATTTTTCAATTTCTATAATTATGAAGCCTTTTTTATTAATATCAAAGATTTAAAAAAGCTTTATACTGTATTTTCTTCTCTTCTTATATAGTAGCTTATTATAGAACCTACATATAACGTGTTTCATAAGCAAGTCGTCACCCTAAGCGAGTTGCCAACGCAAAATCCCCGCTAAATTTCAAAATAACAGGGGTCTAATTCTTAACAACTACTTAGTAGAAATCTGTAAAAATCAAACACACTCGCTGCATCTATATAAAAAGTAAGCTATAGAAGTTGTAAGAGATTCTATTAAGTACTTGTAGAGATAGACCACTTCTACCCCTGTAAAATCACAAAACTAAGTATATCTCTTTCAATTTTTAAGCTAGAATTTCAAAATTTTAATAATCTCCTTTTTATACAAATGCAGCGTTTGTGTTGAATTTTTAGAGAATTCTAAATAGTAGTTGCTGAGAATTAGACCCCTGTAATTTTGAAATTTTACGGGGATTTTGCGTTAGCGACTCGCTTAGGGTGGCGACTCGCTCGTGAAACACGTTAGCATTCAAATAAGCTTTGTAGTATTTGTAATTTTCTCCTGTCTAATAGCGTAAGATAAGACAAGTAGATTTCTTATTAATAAAGCAAGTAACCTAGCTTTCTAAAAGTTTTTTACTAGCTAAAAATAAGGTAAAGTTGCATAATATTACTTATGTAAGCAGTGTACTGGCTTCGGCCTTTTAAGACAACCTTTTAATGTAACTACACATTTTGTAGACACCTTTTTGGTAAAAAAAGATTTATTGCTAATAATAGGTATCCGGGCTCATGTAAGCCCCCTTGTTCGGCATTGCCGGCACGCAATTGGTGTGTCGCTCTAGCATGTTTAGACAGAAACGAAGATGCGCGATATCCCTCTAACTAACCCTCTTAACTAATAAGTATTTACTGCTAACTATTTACTGCTAACTATTTACTGCTAACTATTTACCGCTGACTGTAACTTGTGTTGTCCTATTGCTATTTTAGTAGTATTGCAGTTACAGGGTTTAGTGCCTATTCTTATATGTAAATAAACAACAACAGTATTACTATTTATACACAGCTTTTTTATTTTTAAAAGTAACTTATAAAATCCTCTTACTTATTAGTTTATTTAAGCTACTTAATAGCTATTTTAACACGCCTTTACTTTTTGTAAAGCTACTCTTAAGTTTTTTTACTAAAGTTATATTTACGTAGAAAGAAATTGCTAAAATAATATACTTTTACTATACTTAGACTATTAATATACGTAGTATATATAGTGTACTAGCTAAACTAGCCTTTTATAGTTCTTGTTATAACCTTAATATCTATAATACTAGACGTATTAAAAAAGTCTTAACTATAGTTATATTTTAACTTTTATACTAACTTAACTACTATAAAAACTATTACTACTAGCTCTTTTTTAACTAATAAAAGTAGCTACTTCATAATAGTAAACGCTAGCTTTATAGTCTACTACTATAGCTTCTAGTATAGTAACTTAGTAAAGTTTAACTTTACTTAATATAAGCTATTAGTTTTTATATTAAAAGAAGAAAAACAATAATCTAAGTATTATATTATTTATATATAAGTTATTTGTATATAGTTCTATATAGTATAGCAAATTTTAAAAGTAAAAAGTAGTAGGCAAAAAGCTTTTATAAAAAAGTATTATAGGCTTTTGCTATAGTAACGTATGTGTTCTTACTTTTTTTCTTTATCTTTGTTGCAATTTTGTTGCTAGCTATAAGCTAGCAATTACTATTAAACACGTTTTAATTAGTATTGTTTTTTAGTACCTTTAGCAAGTTTTTTTAATTTTAATTTCGCTTAGTAGTCTAAGCTTTTCTGCTCTAAGCGCTTAGCGCATAGACTTTATCTACCTACTGTTTAAATCTTATTAACTACACATAACCTTTTTTTTAATTTTTGCAACTAATTAGTAGAGGGTAGCTGCTTTTTACTTTTTTTAGAAACTCTATTTTAACTACAACAATAACCACCACCTTTGACACCTTAAAAATTAAAAAAGTAAGCAGTGTACGTTGTTAAGTGAGCGTAGTAGTATACTATAAAAGCTTAGTTTCTTAGTGTAGGTGAAGGAGTTAGTAGGCAAGTTAGTGTAGTTAGTTTTGCCTTTACTGCCTTCGCGTTAAGGTGAAGTGCTGTACACTATTCTCCTTTGCAAATTAAAATTACAAGAGCAACGCGCCTAGTATATTTAGGTTAATTTTATTATTTATCTTGTAAATAAGATCTATATTAGTAGAGTTATAGCTACTTAAGCAAGAGTAATTGTTTGAGAAAGGTGCGCAAACTCGACTATGCGCAAAACGCGCTCGGAACACGGTACTGAATTAGACAGTTATAGCGGCTACTACTAATATATAGTGCTACCTCAATACCAAAATTAGCTTTTAACATAAGGCTGTAAAGCATTACACAATAGCTACGATTACGAGATTTTTTAATAGTAAAACTCAAAAGTCTTAAAGAATATATATAGCTATAGGGATTAAGTAGAAGTTCTAATCGCGCGCCTTGTGCGCAAGGTAGATGCTTGTTAGGTAACAATACTACCTTAAAGCGTTCTACTACTTCTAAGTCTTATAATAAGCCTTTTTTGAAATAGTCTTGTTTATAGCTTTGAGACTACTCTATTTACTTTTGTAAAAAGTTTTAATAAATTATTAAATAATTATAAAGCCCTGCAAGTAGCTGCCTAAAAAAATCATCTAATAGCCCTATCAAGTTTTTTTCTACTGAATAAACTACAGCTCTTACTTATTGCTTTATTTATTTCTTTTGCCTTTACCTACTTTATTGTCTCATAATACTTTTTTATTTCAGCTTTTGAGTATTTCACTTGCTTTTTCATGCGCTTGAGAGTTGTTCGCAATTGTTTGCTTTTTTTACTTCTTTTAAAGACTTAACTATAACTCTTCTCTAGTAGACTTTAAGCTTTTCAAGTAAAATAAGCATATTTTATTCTTTTTATATCTGTTTATAATTCAGAGTCTTGTGTAGTTTCTTCATTTTATACTTGAAACAGGTTATTCAAGTTAAAACTAGGTAATAAAGTTAGCTTAGCTTTTAAGCTTATATATTTTCTCTATGTTTTACTAGTTTGCGTAACGGAAATTTTACTTTTCTCTAGTTTCAAGTCCTTAAGCTCAAGAACTTCCTACTACTACTTAAAAGGCTCTTAATATAATTATCTTTCAATATTACTTTGTAATTAAAAAATAAAAGCTTATAGCGTTATAAGCCTTTGTAGTAATTTTTTTGGAAAATGGCTTACTAGGCTTATTAGAAAACAGAATAACAATATCTCTTACTATTCAAAGTACAGCCTTAGTAATTTACTCGAAATTTAATATCTTAACCTAATAAGCTAGTAAACATGGCCTAACTAAGGTAATATTGAAAAGCTCTAACCGAATCTACTTATACAAACACCTAAATTTACTTACTATTTTAAAACTTAACTACTTAGCCAGACTTCTAAATTTCCAAATATCTCGAATAAGTTCTCTACTTATAATATGTTGTTTATAAAAAGATTATTAAGTCTTAATTTGACTAGTTGTAACAAGAATACACAGTCTTAAAAGTATTTTCTAAAATTAGAGCAGTACTGAAAATTCATTACTACAGTATTATTCTCTTCTAATTTACTACATAAAAGCTAAGTATAGAAACTAGAATTTAGCTTCATCAGCTTTTATAAGAAATTAAATCAGCAATAAGAAAAAAAAAGATGTTAGCTTTTGATTATTGCATTTATAATTTAGGAAGCAAGACAATAATAGTATTACTACTTTACTTTATTTCAAAGCACCTAGTAGTAGAGCAATAAAAATAGGCAAGACAGAGCTTTCTAAGTTTGAAGGCAATGTACGTCTTTGTCTTGCTTTTCATTGTTTCTATTTTAATATACAACATAATAATCGCGTGTTAGTAATGCTTAATAAGAGGGCATCAGCCTAGATTCGTACTATTAGCATTAAATTTTTTTTAACTAAAAATGTGTTTATAAAATGTGTAGTTATATTAAAAGTTATATAGTTATTAATATATATAGTATGTATATACAAGTTGTATTGATCAAATTTTGCAGCAGTAAGGCGCGCAAGTAAATATTATAGAAAACTATCATAATATAATATGCTAGGGTTTATTGTTAGTAAGTAGTAAGTAGTAGTAGTAGTATTTATATACAGCAAAGATTTTAATTAGTAGTTATCTTTACTAAGAGAGCTTATAAGCTATACTAGCTATAGTATATTACAATTTTTAAATTTTCACATACTTTACAAAAACTACAACTAAAATTTACTAGTTATAGTTAATCATTATGTCTATTATAATGATAATAAATAAAAAAGACCTAAGTAATAGTCTTAAAGGCCTAATTTTGTATATTCTAATTTAAGTGCTATTAAGTTTTAAACGCAAGAAGTAGAAAAAGCTAACATAATATTTAACATAGCTGTTGATTACAGTATATACTGATTTAAAAAAAGTTTTAATTATAAAAAATATAATAGAAATAATATACTTAGGTAATATGGCTGAAGAAGTTTGAAGAAAGGTTACTTAATAAATTTGAAAATTTTGTTTAAAAGATTATTAAGCTTTAGTTCTTAAGCTATTACATAAAGAAGTTAAGTAGCGTAACTTAATTTTAATATAAAAGCCTTGTTAGACGTATATATAGCTTATTATACTGCTATGTACTAATTAAAAGAAATAAAAAGTAAAAAATAATCTAAGAATATAAGTATTAAAAGTCGTAAAGTAATAATAAAAGTAGTAAGTAAAGTACTTAACTACAAGTAATATAACGCCTAGAAAGGTAGTAACTTAATGTACTTGTTTATTACAAAGTTATGCTTATATATATAAAAGTAAGTAGCTATAAACAACTTTATTTGAATTAATAAAGAATAAAAAAACGCATACTATAAAGTATAGATAAATTAGTATAAAAAGGTTCTAAGAAAGGCAGTACAAGCAATAAACAGTTGGAATAATAGCAGCTAGAGTTATATAAATACTTCAATTTATAGTTTTAGTACTATTTTAAAAAAACTTTATATTATACTTATGATAAGAAAACAGTAAATTTTTATACTATTACTTATAAAAGCAAAAAAGCTAATAAAAATGACTTTATTGAACGTGAAATTTTAGAAAAGCTAGCTATTACTACTTTTAAAAGTTAAAGGTAAGCTTAAACACATTTTTTTATTATCTATATTTACAAACTAGTATTGACTATTAAAGCTTCTACTAGTGTACTAGTTCTTAAGACTTAGTAATAATACTATTTTATATAGTAATAAGCTGTTTATAATAAAATATAATAGTAACAAATATAAAAAAAGTTAGAATTAATTTGAATAGTAATACGTACTATGATTGATATAAAGATAAGTATAGAAATAGAAAGTAGTAGTAGAAAATGTAAGCTAAAGTTGAACATAAAAATAAAAATAAAAATATAAATCTTAGCAATTTTATAAACTTTAAAGGCTTTGTAAATTTATCATCGTAGTATCTTTACGCTAGGTTTTAAGCTTTAATTAGTGCTTATTACAGCTAATTAATATAACTTCTGCAATCTAAAGGAAATTATACAATGTTTAAACTATACTACTTCTATAATAAAGTAGTTTAAATTAATAAAGTCTGATAGAAAAGTGCTTAACATAGTATCTGATTAGAGAAATAAATTAACTTTAATTCAGCTAATTATATATTTACTGAAAGTATATTAAATATTTATATGCTGCATATAAGTAATTATAATGATTTGCTATAGCTTTTTATTATATTTTCAAAATAAAAGCTATTTAGGTACATATTTTTATAGCTAAATATTTTTATATTTTTTTTATAAAACATTTACTAATCTTAAATAAGCAAATATTAAGTTTTTTGAAAAAGAAAGGCAAAAGAATTTCGATTTATTAATATATCTACCTTAAGAAGCTCTACAAAGAAAAAAGAAATAAAGTTATAACTAATTAAAATAAGTAGTAAAGTACAACCAGCTAAGCTTAAAATTTAGATAGTCTATCTTTCTACTAGAACTATACTACTTATACTAGTAGTATTTAGCTTAGATATAGAAAAGCTGCTTTTATTATAACTAGCTACTTTTGTATATTTTATATTAACTACAGTATAATCCTGCAACACCTAAAGCTAATCAAAATTAAAGCTAAATACTTTATAGGTATTGTATATACTTTTCGACAGTAATACTAGGTCTTGCCTTCTAGCTATTACTTGTAATAATACTAGTAATAATACAGTACTTAGTCAAATAATTTAATCAATACTAGTAAATAAGAATATTAGCTAAAGCGCCTTAAATTAATTTATTTTATGCCAAGTTTATATCTTTAACCAAGTAGTTTGCGATATAATCTAATACTTCTAGTTAGCTAATACTATAAAGATTGGACCTCGAAAGGTTTTACGCAAGCGATATATTAAACAAATTAAATAATTTTTTTTTTAAAAGATTTGCTAGATAAGTAAAGGCACGCAGTAGATTACACAAAATATAGTATTATTAGAAAAGACACATGCACGCATACAAAGTGCAATTAACAAGCTTATAAAGTATTAGTTAAAAAAATTAAAGTAAATTTAGATAAAGAAGACTTTAATAGTAAGAAAAGTACAAAACTTAATTACTAAAAGAGAGAGTAAAAAGTGTAATGCGGGCAAAGAGCATACGCGAAAGGTGCGCGGCGCAAGGCACTACAGACGTTGTAGTAAGAAAGAATATAACTTCTACACTTATAAGGTAGAAATAGAGGATTCTAAAAATAGTAATTAGTCTAAAAAGTAAATTAACTTACTACAATTTATAAAAAACTGTGTTGCGTGTACGCGATAGTTGTGCGCAGGTAGCGCGCTAGTTTAGCATTAGCAACTTGCTTAAGTTGGCGACCCGCTTATAAAATACGTTATAAGTAATTCCTTCCTATTGAATAGTATTTACTACTACAATAACAACTTTTTAATATTTGCAATATAAAATAAAATGAGCCTTAATAAAGAATATATATATGCGCGCGCTTAAGATTACAAAACATATTGATACAGAGGGGTGACCCAAAAAAAAAGATATTAAAAAAGTTGTTGTTTTTAAAGCTTTATATTTCTATGATTAGAAAGGCTATACCTAAAGGAGTAAGTGATATGGAGAGCCAAAAACTTCTTCTTTAGGATAGGCGGCTTAGTAAGCTGCTTAGTCAGCATAGTTCTGCCTGCAATCTCGCCCAAAACATAAGGAAAAATAAAGTAAAAGTAGATTTTAATACAACTTTTTTTACTTGTAGCTTTTACGCCTTAAATAATAGTAACCTACTTACAGTTGCCTAGTTAGATTATTTTTTTTCTTCTAGCTGCTTTTAAACTAGTATTTACTTTCTATAATGAAATTTTACTTATTATAAACCTAGTCTTATAAAAGTTGTAGATATTATTGTTTATAATCTCTTATTTCTATTTTATTTCTTGTATTAAGTTAAACTAGCGCTAAATAGCTGCAGGATCCTTATAGGCAGCTTGCTAATAGTTATATAGTTAGCTCTAGCACTTTTAAAGTTTAGAAGTCTACTTAATAAAGTTGTTAACCTAGTTCTTGCTAATAGAGTTGCTGCTTTATAATTTAAAAAGTCTATCTGCTATTTCTATATAATAGACCTTAAGGGCGCAAGACCTTGTGTAGACTGCTTAAGAACCTTTTAGACTGTAGCCTCTTCTTCTAGTTTTATTAGGCGCTTTAAGTTCGCTTTATAGTTGCGTTGTATACGCAATCTAGCGCGTTAGTTAAAAAGAGTACTTTAGGGTACGTTATATATTATTATAGCTTAGTTAACACTTTACACGCGTTGCGCTTTTATGTCAAAGATAGCAAGCTGTATATTAGCTTTAGTATATGTATTTTAACGTTGTTGAAGTTAAGACATTGCGCGATTGTTGCGCGCAAATGGTGCGCTAGTTTGGCGTTACCGGCTCGCTTGGGTTACCGGTTCGCTTATGAAACACGTTAGCTTATTAATTTTATAGTACATAAGCTAGACTTAATTATTCTAACTCAAATTTTTTATAGTATAGTTCTTATAGCTTATAGTAACTGTTATCTTCATAACTAAGCTTATTTTTATTATTAATAATGATAGCTCATTTCTAATTATAGTAATATGCTAAAAATGCTAAAAGAAATTGTTACTAAAGCTTTATATAAAATAAAATATAAATAAAAGATTTTTATTTGCTCTAAAGCACAAAAACAGCTGTCTTATAGAGATTTTAAAAAAAGAGAAAAAATATTTAATAAAATCTCTTTGTAAATATCTTTAAAATTAAGTTAATAACTTATAAAACAAGATAATACATAATATTTTATGACAAACTTACTATAGTAATCGAAAAAAACATCTACTATATTAATACTTATAAGTAAAAGTTGTGTCAACAATTAAAAAAAAAGGCATAGTTATTATCAATATACTATAGAAGAACTTATCAAATTAAAAATCTAGACTAAAAATAAGTTTAATATTAGCATAAGTTTAATATTAAGTATTGTTATATTACTATAATAATATGGTATTCAATATAATAATTAGCTAAGAGTATAGGTAAGTATATTTTAATTAAAAGTATTATATAGTTTTAGGTTTTTATAACTAAAGTATTATTTAACTACTATAAAATTATCTATTTAGTGCACTAAGTATTAGTAAGCTATACTTGTTTAATATGAGGAAAAAATATATTAATAAGTTTTTATAATAACTAAATATCTATACTTGCAATTACCTTAGAACTAACAAACTAGAGAGGATAACTAGTGTTATTTATTATACATATTTTAGAGCAGTTTTTCCACGTTCAAAAAAAAGGTATACCAAAATTTACTTTTACTTTTTTTTCTTTATATGTTGGGCGAGATTGCAGGCGCAACTGTTCTGACTAAGCAGCTTACTAAGTCGCCTATCCTAAAGAAGAAGTTCTTGGCTCTCCAAATCATTAACTCTTTTAGGTATAGCCTTTATAGTTATAGAAATATGAAGCTTTAAAAACACCAACTTTTTTGACATCTTTTTTTTTTGTCACCCCTCTGTATTTGCATCCATTCTTAGCACGCTTGCTAATCTGGTCTTAGGTCAAGATATCTCTATTTAAGCTTAGGGTGCGATTTAGATAAGATGTATATCTAAACTACTAGTAATTCAAAGCCCTCTAATCACTACTCTTTTTACAAATTTACACTAGGTTGATAAGATCCTTATTTCTATATTATAACCTGCGATAAAAAAGGTAAGTTGCATGTACTCTTTTTGTCTAGGTAAAGATTGTTTAGTTTAGATTTAAACTATATAGAAGCAGTCTTTTTTTGAATAATTAAGGAACTCACTAACTTTTATATAGGCTAGAGATTTTAGCAGGATAACGCTAAGACTTATAAAACTTAAGAAGTTTTATCTTAGTTTTCCAGAACTAAAATATTAGTTTTCAAGCATCCTGCCTATAGTCTAGATCTAAATTTTAAAGAAAACGTGCGGGCCTTGCCAAAAAACGCTTAAGCCAAAAGACCTATTACTTCTTTAGGTGTAGGGAAAAGTATAAAAATTTAAGTAGCCTTTATGGCTCTTATAAGGGAGGAATAGAATTAATTACCTCAAAAGGCATTTAATAATTGCATTTTATCTTTACTATAGCGTTATTTAAACGTTAAGGAGGCTAAAGGCTAGTACACTAAGCATTAGTTATCTTTTTCGGTTATTTTTTTGGAAAAAAGCTCAAAAAACAAGCTCTTTATTACTACTTGATAGAATATTATGAATACCTTCAAACTCACTAACAGAAGAGATTAGCTTGTGTTATTTAATATATTAAATTGTAGCGATTTTTATACCTTCAAAAAAAGTTATTTAGTCATATATCCTAAAGTTATTTAAACACTTTTTTAACTGCGAAGTTTAAGAGCAATCGTGCTAACTAAGCAGCTTACTAAGTCGCCTATCTTGTAAAGGAACTTATTGGCTTTTCAAATCACCAACTGTTTTCAGCCTAGCTTTTCTTTTTAGGAATATTAAGCTTTTGAAACTATAACCTTCTTAATTTCTATTTTTTTTCACCCTTCTTTATATACTTAAATAGTACTAGTTTTCTTTTTATTCGCAAAATATATAATATCTTATTAAGTAAACTCCATTATATTATTTTAGAAACTATAGTTCAAAGTATCTAGAATATCGCTAGAAAGTTGAGAATACATTATTTTATTTACTACAGCTTGTTTATAAAGCCTAAAGAATAGTTATAAGTATAGTAATTAGTGATATACAGATGAGTAACAAAAAGTAAAAGTAAATTTAAAAACCAACCTTTTATAAGATATCTAATTAGATATCTACATAAGTTAGGAATATGATTCTAAGAGTTTTGAAAAGCTCAAAACTTCCGCTTGAGGTCAGGATACTAGTAAGATACTAAGTATATATTATGAAGGTAGCAAAAGGCACTAAAAAGAGGCTAAAAAAAGTCTTACTAAATCTAGTTTCAGCTTTTTATCAAACGAACAGAAATGTTTTAAATAAGATTATGTAATACTAGCTTACAGAAGTACTACGTAAGCAAGCTTTGAAAGTTAGTTTATAATATCACTATTATTTCATAAAACAAATCATCAAAGACAGATAAAAAAGCCGCTGAAATTACGTGGGATTTGTTTAGCATTAGTCCATATAATGATTTTCTTTCAACTTAAGATTTTCTCTTCTATATTATCTCTTTTTGTCTATTAAACTTTTGAAATTCGAATAAAAGTTTAATCTTTATTTATTTAACAAAAGCCCATTAATGGCATTTGTACTGTACTAAAAAAGCCTTTCAAATCTTTTAATTATACTATACAACGTATTAGGATAAAATTAATTACTTTTTACCTCTTTTTGGCCTAAACTAGGCCGCCTTGCTAAGGTCTCTAAAAAAGCTATGTAAGTAGTTAATAGAGACCTAGAGGGAAGCCATAAGAAAACAAAGAAGCGTGTTCCAGAAGCTAATAGTTTCATTTTTTCTATTAGAATTTAACAAGGCTGATTAAAAGCAGAGAAATACTCTATTGTTTCTACTTTAGAATGATAGCTTAAAGACTAGAAAGATCTTAAAATTTTACAACATACGCTAAGGAGACTATTCGAAAATCAAAACGAATTAACTTGAGAATATTAATATTTTCTAACAATCTTCTATTTAGCGTGGACACAGCGCTAGGCAAGAATACTTCTAAAAAAGGAGAAATAAGCAACTAAGCAAGAAATCAGTATTTACTACAAATATAAGTAAGTTTTTAAGTATTCCGATTAACCTAAAACCTTCTCTAGAAGATTAAGTAATTTTAATCATTTCGAATTATTTATAGCTAGCCTGCTAACTAAGACATCGCTCGCGATGTTTCTATCTCTATCGAGAGAGCTATTTAGCTAGGTAGTAGATTTAAGTTACACAAAACTAGATTACTAAAAACTACCAGAACTTTTTCAAATACTGAATATGAAAAAGAAGTTTTTAACCCTATCTTTAAAGTTCTTATTAAGAATGTTAAATAAAACTTCTCTTATTTTTTAAATTTTTTCATTTATAAAGCTATAACTTTCCTATTACTTGCTAATATTTTAATGTAATCTTCAATATTTAGCAGCTAATATGTAATTCTTTTAAGATTTCAGCAAGATAACGCTAAGATCTATAACATACTTCAAGTTATCGTCTAGTTGTGTACTTATAAGATTCTATTTTTTAAGTATCCTGCCTATAGCCTAGAGTTCAAAACTATAGAAAACGATTAAAGTCTACTTAAAAACGCGCTAGGAAAAAGGCCTATCACCTCTTTAGGCATAAGTAAAATCGTTAAAGCAGTAAAATTGTTTAAAAAACCAATTTTAAGAGAGTAGGACTTCATACTAAATAAAGCAATTAATAATTATATTAATACTTTACTTAAGTGTTATTAAGCTATTAAAGCAGCTAAGAACTAGTATCCTAAGTACTAGTTACCTACAGTAGATAATTTGATTTTAAAATACTTTTCAAAAATAATTTTTAAGCTAACTTTTGTAATAATAATTAAGATAACATATTACTTAAGAAAGGTCTAGATAATATACAAATATATAACACGTATTACTTTTACAGAAAATGATAATCTAAATAAGAAGATGTTGCTAGGTATAACGGGGCTTTTTACTATATGTTTTCACTGCCTCTTTGCCATTCTTCTATACTACCTAAGCTAGTGCACTAGTAATTTAACTTAAATAGAAGGTTATGCGCCTTTTGAAAATCCAAAAATGAAAATTTTAGCTAATGTAGTCATTTAGTTACATAGTATTAAAAAGGGTAACTTTCAAAATTACTCTTTCTTTTTGTTACCCTACTGTATACTAATTTATCATACTTAAGCTAAAATCATCTTTACAGCTATTAGCTCTTATTTACTAGACTCTACGCTATATTTTTTGAATAAATTTGAATATCACACACTTAACATCTAATATATAATTTAATATTAAGGTATTAAAGGTGGTGGTTGTTGTTGTAGTCAAAATAGGTTTTCTAAAAAAGTAAAAAGCAGCTGCCCTCTACTTATTCGTCGCAAAAGTCAAAGCAAGATTATATGTAGTTAATAAAATTTAAATAATAAGTAGATAAGATCTACGCGCTAAGCGCTTAGAGCAGAAAAGCTTAGACTACTAAGTAAAATTAGGGTTTAAAAATTTTCTAAAGTTCTAAAAAACAACACTAATTAAAACATGTTTAACAGTAATTGCTAACATGTATGGCAAGCGAGTAGGCTAGGCAAGCGAGTGGGCCACCCCACCAACTTTGCGCACCTGTTTAAGCGTACACCTCAACCACGTTAAGAGATATTATAGAGATATTAATATAGTTAATTAAGCAGTATCTTAAGTATCTTTTTTGCACGTACGTGAGTTGTGCCTAGTCTCCCTGCACCTCTTGCAGCGCGCTAGAGCCTGGCGGCTAAGGCCTAATCGCTCTCTACCTTGACGCTGTTTACGCTCTATCTGCTAGTTAGCCTCCTTTTAAGCTATTATATCCTCTTCTTCTTTTTTTATTAAGATCCTCTTCCTTTGTATTTACTTCTTTTTACGCTGCCTACGCTTTGTTGCTGCCTTGTTTGCTTTTTTAAGGCTAGTAATCTAATCGCGCATTAGCTTAGCTAAGAGCATTATTACTTTAGCCTTCTTCTTAAGCTAGTTAATTGCCTTAATAATTAAAGCTTGTAATAAGCTCTTATGCCTTTAAACGCGCTAATATATTAATATTAATTGCGCCTTAAGCTTACGTACGTTGCTTGGCGTATAAGCCTTTTAAAGAGCTTTTAGTAGAGCAGCTAAAGTAGGCGTACGCAACTGCACGTTAAGCCTTAATAAAACAATATTTAGTTAAAGTAAAATAAAGCCTGCGCCTTAAAGAGCTAAGCAAATATTAGCTAAGGTAAATAATTAATTAAACGCTGCCTTAAACGCTAGTAAAAACTTAAGCTTAGTAATGTAGTTAATATAGTAGTAAATTAAGCTTTCTACTTTTCAACTATATGCGCGCTTTAATAGTAAAAAGCAGCTAATATTAAGTAGCTATAGTAGGTAAAATAAGTAAGGTAGTATATAAAGTATGTAAATATTGTACTTCTTATAGAGCTCTTAAAACTTAAAAAAGTAGTAGCTCTTATAGCTGTTAAGAATAAGTAGGCAATGTATACTTATAATATAAGCCTTTATATAAGCGTTAAAGTGCTTTAGCTACTTAACTTTAAGCTTGTTATTTATCTAGCCCTTGTTACTAAGTGTAATTGCCTAGTTACGTAGGATCTTTTCCTTCTTATACTAGGCAGAGAGATAATACTAGCTAGTAAAAATAAAAAATAGTAGGACTAACTAGCTAGCTGCGTTAATTACAGCAATTAACGTTACCTACTTATAATTGCCTAGCTAGATAGCTTTTAGTCTACCTCTTCTCTCTAAACTTATTATAATAAGCTAAGTTGTAATTATGCCTATTATAAAGCTAGCCTTATTAAAGTTATAGATATTTTTATTATAGATGCTGTACTTAGCCTTTGTCTACTTTACTAGCTTAAACTAGCTTCTAATTAACACAGTATTCTTGCAGAAAGCTCTCTACTTATTATATGCTTAATTAAAATATGTTTTAAGAAAGTTTATACGCCTAACAAAGTTAGCTAGCTACTTTTGCTCTACCTAGCCTGCGCTGCGCGTAGCTAGCAGCTTATTAGCTATATTGCGTATAGCTGCGTACGTAGGCGCAAATCTACGTTAGTCTAAGTTAAGTATATACTAGACTATTACCTTTTCTTCTCTCTAAGTAAGCTTTTTTGAGTTAAGTTAGCAATTGTGTTAAGTAGGCTTGCTAGTGCGTCAGCGCGTAAGCGTCGTTTAAGGGACTTTAAACGTTTGCGCAGCATCTCTATACAATTAAATTTAAGTTTAGTTAAGAGCTAGAATTGCAATATATATATTAGCTTTACAAGAAGCTTTTTAGGCTTATTTTAGTAGCAGCATTGTACAAAGAGTTTAGATAGTTTATTAAAGTTGGTGGAGTGGCCCACTCGCTTGCCTGGCCCACTCGCTTGCCTGGCCCACTCGCTTGCCATACATGTTAGCCTATAGCTAGCAACAAAATTGTAATAAAGGTAGAGGAAGTAGAAAAGAGTAAGAACACGTATGTTACTACAGCAGGAGCCTGTAATACTTTATAAAAGCTTTTTACCTACTACTTTTTACTTTTAGAATTTCTTACGCTATATAGTACTGCATATAAACAACTTGCCTATAAATAATTTAATGCTTAGACGATTTATCTTCTTAGTTAATATGAAGACTAATAGCTTATATTACGTAAAGCTAAATATACTAAGTTACTATATAAAAAGCATTAATAGTAGATTATAAAGCTAGCGTTTAGTTTTATTAAGTAGCCTTCTTAGTTAGTTAAAGAGAAGCTGTTAGCAGTAGTTTTTATAGTAGTTAAGTATACGCAGAGGTTAAACTCTACTATTTATTAATACTTTATTAATGCGTTTAGCATTATAATTACTAAAGTTATAATAACAGTTATAAAAGGCTTATTTAGTAGTAAGTTTATTAAATACATTACATATATTAATAGTCTAGGTGTAGTAATAGTATGTTATTTTACTAATCTTCTCCTGCGTAAATATAACTCTAGTAAAGAAACCTTATAGTAGCTTTACAAAACGTAAGAGCGTATTAAAATAGCTATTAAGTAGTTAGAATAAATTAATAAGTAAGAGAATTAAATAAGTCGCCTTTAAAAATAAAAGAGCTGTGCTTAAATAGTAACGCTGTTGTCGTATATTTATATCTAAGTATAGGCACTAGAAATGCTGCAACTATAACACTGCTAGGATAGCAATAGAGACAATAGAAGTAACAGTTATTAGTAAATAGTTATTAGTTAAGATAGTTAGTTAAACAAGTATTACGCATTTTTATTTCTATCTAAACATGCAACACATTAATTGCGTGCTAGTAATGCTAAATAAGGGGGCGTGAGCCTAGATACCTATTGTTAGCAATAAATCTATTTTTATTAAAAAGGTGTCTACAAAATGTGTGGTTACATCAAAGGGTTGTCTTAAAAGGTCAAAGACAATCTAATATATAAGACATAGGAGTTAACTAACAAGACTAACCACTAGAAGTAGGGATTAGAAGCTAAGCGAGCGCTCTTACTTTAAGCTCTAACTACTTTATAAGCACTAGTAATAACTAACTAACAGGCGGACTGTTTTAGAGCCCTAAATTCTAGCTTTTAAAAATTAATAAACATCATTACAAGAGCTGTTCATTCTATAGAGTTATGAAGATCTAAATATACTTAGTATATAGTGGCCCGCTCGCTTAGGTAGCCCGCTCGCTTGTAAACCACATTACAATGTTGTAAATAATCATTTTTTCTTTTGAATTATTTTAATTTTATCCTAGTACTACTTACATAAATAATAAAGCAAATATGACTATTTTTACTGCTAGAAATTTATAAAAGTTAGTGCCTACAAATTCTAAAAATAGGTTAAGAGTTTTTCAAAACTATGGAATTAAAAAGACTTAAAAAAGGGAAACTGCTTAGAAATTATTACTAAGTATACTTTTCACGAATAGGTACTATGTTTAACTTAAAACAATGTTTAAAACAATACTTCTTAAGTTAGCACAATTAACTTCAAAAAACAAAAACAACCAATACAATAGGAATATATGTTAATTAATTTTAATGTTGTAATTATTACTTAGAAACCCTACCCTACTATTGTAAGAACAGTGCTCAGCATAAGCATTACGCGCGCTAAAGCCTATTCAATAAGAATAAAAATAGCAAGCAGCTTATTTCTTAAACAATAAAAGTTAGTTAACTTTACTTTTCAATACATTTACTTTTTGCAAAACCTCTAGTAGCTCTGCTTACAGACTAACCAACATATCTATTAAATCAAACCTACTGTCAAGTTTAAATTTTTATTTCGATCTAAGGAAGGGCTTAACTTAGTAATTAATCTAGCGTAAAGGCAACACTCCTTAAGAGCTAAATTAAAAGTTATAGTCGCTTACTTACTACTTAAGTAGCAACGCGTAAATAGTGATATAGCAATAGTAATAAGCTATATATGCCTATCAAGCTGTTTATTAGGCATAATACACTTTTGTTTACTTAGAAGAAGGCGCTTACTAGCTTTTTAAAGATTGCTACTAATCTGTCATATTTTTGCGTTCTACTTTATAAGCACTTTATTATAACAATACTTAATAGTTTATACCCAAAGTATTATTTTAAAGACATTTAAACTAGTAGTCATAGTAGCTCTTGCTATAGTAGTTATTTGTCTTATATATGCTATGCTATTAACAACGATTTTGCCAATTAATTTATAGCTATATTCAAAGTCAAAGAGGTAAGTTTTTAATTCTTAAAGCTTTTTGCTTAGCTTATACACTATTAATTAAAGATGAAAAAACAACAAGTACTATATTAACAAACATAAGCTGCTTAGCAACATTATTACTTACTATTAAGATATTAATAGCAGCTTTACATCTACTAAAAAGCTTTTTACGCAGAAGCCTTTTGTTAGAAATTACTGCACATAAGAGATGTTGTCTTGTAGTCTTGCTACTTAGCTTCTACTGTCTGCTTCTGCTCTAGTAAGTATCTTGAATCTAAAATATAATACTAAGAATTATTTGCGCTAGACACAGCCTGCTTAGCAGGCTATATGTCTTAATTAAGGTTATCTTTTTAAATAAGAGCTTTATAATGCGCAGCCTTATGCTGCTTACTGTTCTAGTAAACTTAAGTAGTAGCCTGGTTAATAGCTAGCTTATAATTAACAACAGTTGCAGTAATAGCAGCTTTCGCAATAACAGCAGCAGCACCAGTAGCCTCTTTTATAATTAGCTACTTGAGAATAGTAAGCTTGTAGAATACAGCTTTTTTAAAGTTTATACTATTCTTGCATGCAACGTTAGATAAATTACTATATAACTTACTTATATAGTTGTAAGTAATTTGCTAGACTAAGTAGGCAATTGTCTCGCGACTTAATATATAAGAGTTATAGATCTAACTTGCGCCTTTATGATGCTCGTCTCTAGACCCTTGTTATCTAAGCTAAGATAGCTAATAATGCGCTTAAGCTTGCTCAAGCTTAAAAGGCTAAGCAAGATTTATTGATAAAGTCTAGTAGGTATAATAATTCTGATACTTCATAGTAAGCTTATTTCTAGTTCTAGTCTTTCTGCTTGTTTAGCTTTTAATCTTCTGCTTATCCTAAGTGATTAAAAGGAGACTTAGCCTGGTATACTGTTCCAAGTAACAGGAAGGATCCTCTCCTTAACGTACGAGCGATGGTTGAGGGTCAACCAGCCACTACGCCAGAAGGTAATATTCCGCGCGGGGCGTCAATCACGTAACTACCATCCTGCTAAGGCTAGCTATCTAGGATAGCTATGCATAAAGGGATAGCAGCGCTATCCTAAACATCCCTCTTAGAAGAGATGTGCAGGATAGCAGGACAAAGGCAACAAGTATAAAAATATAACAAATTTATTATTGTAACCTTAAATAGTTAATTTTTAACTAAAATTGTTAGCTAGTTATTTTATAGTTTATAGACTTAGTATAATTTACCTTTTAGCTAATATTTATAACTTTTTCTACTTCAATATTTTCTATAATACTTTTTAAACTACTACTTTAGTTTACTTAAGTTTTGTATAAACATAGCTTAGAGAAGTATAGCTTAATCTTATATGATACTTTAACTACTAAAAAATTCAGTAAATATTTTAACTAATAAATTACTTAATCAAGATCTATAATAGCGTCTTGAAGATTTACTTAGAATAATATAGCATAAGGTCAAGAACTCTTTACGCTAAGTTAACTAATATTAAGAAATAATATAATACTTAACACATTTAACTTAAATGCTAAAAAAACTTTAGTACCTAAAAAATTCAGAATTCGAAGTAATATGCCTATATCTAGGCATAGCAAGTAGCTTTAATAAAAAAACTAAATCAATTAGCTTTTAAATTTGCTAATAGCTACTTTAAATTCATAACCTATTGCTATAAAAAAGCTTAAAATAGTACTACTTGAAAAGAATAAAAAGAAATAATAAAAAACTATGAATGTTTTTTACTTACACTAATCTATACTATAAGTATAATAAAGTTTCTAATAATTAAGAAAAAATCCTAATAGTAAGTATATATATAAAGAACAAAGCCTCTAACTAGATTTAACTTTATGTAAATAACTACTTACTTAACATAAAATATAAGAATGTCAAGGCTAAAAGTTAAGCTTAATTTACAAGCTAACCAAATGAAATAAAATATAAATTATAGTTCTAAAAAAGTAAAAACTAAAAACTAAGCTAAAGAAAATCAGTTCTCTAAAGTAGACTATGTTAGTATTAGTATATACAGCAGAATTTAAGTAACTACAAGTACAAATTAATTAAAATATTAAAGCACTTTAAATAGTATTAAAAGTAAGCTTTAAAGAAGATGTTTAAAATAGCTTTATATATAATTATAGGCCTAAGATACTAGACGCTTTTGTTAAGCTAGCTACACGTATTAACAACAGGCTCTAAAAACAACGTAACTAAGAGAAATACTTCTAACTTAGCCTAGCTAACGTAAAGAAATAATGCAGTAAGTATAATAAAGATAGTAACGCTATTTTAACTAGTAAAGTAAAATATGAAGCTAAAAATAGAAATACTTAGAAAAAAAGCATAATAGCCTTTCTAATGAAAAATGCTAAAAGTATTATAATAATAAAGTATATCTCTAGTGTAGCAAAGTTAGATACTTGACCTAAAACTAGAAAGAAAAATAAGTTAAATACATAGCTATTAAAATCAATGTAGTTAGATTAAAGACGCTATACCTTGTTTAAACAAAATTAAATACTAACTTAAGTAACCTAGACTTCTATAGAAAAGCACGCTTAATTAATAGCTATAAAATTATACTACAACTAAGGCTAGACAAGTAAGTTTTTACTTTAAGGTAAATTAAGCTAATAAATCAAAAAGTTAAACATAAGGTTGTGTAAGAATAATTAGCTAATAACTAATATTGGGTATACAAAACATTAACGTACTATGCTAATAAATAAATAATTTAAGTAGAAATTATAATTTCTAGCAAGAATACTGAAGAGGTTAAATCTTGAGTAATATACTAACAGCCTTACTTTTATAATCTAGTAGCTAAAGTTAAAAACCAAAAAACTTAAAATGTAAAAGATACTAAAAAGTATAAAAAGTCATTTAAGTACAACTGTAAGCTTAATTATAAGTTCTATAAGAAAAGTAAGATAAAGTATAAAGTAGACTAAAACTAGTGCTACTACTTAAACTGATAAATAAATAAGTACTTAGCATACAAGTGTTAATCTAATAAACTTAAAAATTAGAAATTTAATACTAACTTTTAAAGACGTAACGCAAGAATGGATACAAATTGTTTTTATAATAACTTAAAAAAACATAATAAGTAAATAACTACTACTGTATTAGCTTATTTTTTAGTATTAGTAAGAGAGCAGACTGGCTATGTTATAAAGTAAGAAAGCTAAAGTTAATAAGATAAGCCTTAAGGCAAACGACACTTTACTAAAACTTTTATAAAAACTTTTATTATATTAATAGCTGCTTAATACACTATAGCACTAAGTATAGCGTAGGCTACTTTTCTAAGAAAAAAAAGTAAGTAGGCAAAAAAACAGAATACTGCTAAAGATAAGTTTATTCTAGTAAAGGCATACTTAAGAAAACCTTGAAAAAAGTATAAGATACTAATATTTAAGGGAAGTATTTACTTATAACTATATTTTTATAAAGTTAGAACATATAAGCACTTATAAATAGTAAAGCTATATAAGTAACAATCTTTTTACAAGTACTAAAGAAACATAAAATACTATATTTAGTTAAAAATAAACTCATTCTAATAGTATAAGCTGATAGAAAACTTATAAAATATAAGAATAGCATGTTATAATTGAAGACCAAATTAACAAAGCTATAAATAGTAGGAATAAAATGCTAAATAAATATTACCATAATAGATCTGGAAAACTTAATATATAAATTAGTAATAATCAGCTAGTTATATATAACTCTACTATTAATTAGTTAAAAAGAATACTTAGAAAAGAACTTATATATAAGGTTGCTAAAGTGTGTAGAGAAATATGCCTAAAAAATTAAAGCTTAACTTAAATACTTTAGCAAGATCTTACTATACAAAATTAAATGAATCTATATAAAAAACTTTTAAAAGGAAAAGGTTATTTACATAAAATAGTATATAATTATAAAAAAAGGCCTTTTACTACTAAGAGTACTAAGAGAGTATTATACTAACAAGTTTACATAACCTTTTAAAGAGAACAAGGCTATAGAGCTAGCAGACTATTTCAATATAAATTATAATTTATTTTTTAATAAGAGAGCTAAGCTAAGCCTAAAACTAATATACTTAATATTACCCAAGTATAATGCTAAGCTAATAAATTCTTTCTAGAAGGATGTAAAAAAAATTCATCTAACTAAAATTAAGCCTAATAGCTTTACTTATCTTATTATAAGAAAATTCTAATACGAAGTACTAACTATGTGTTAACTTTGAGAAGGTAAATAGTATAATCTAAAAGAACTAATATCTTTTACTACTACTAATAAAGCTTATAAATTAACTTTAAAAAGCAAAGTAGATTAAAAGATTTAATGCTTAAAAAGAATTTAATAAAATAAAAATAAAAAAAGGTATAAGTAAATAATAGTCTTAAAGACAAAGTATAGACTATTAAAATATATAGTTCTACTTGTTAGATTGATAAACGCTCTAGCAGCTTTTTAATTAGTTATTAATAACGCACTTTATAAATACTTTGCAATTTTTATTATAGTGTACCTAGACAATGTACTAGTATACTATAGTAGAATGCTTAAAGAACATATAACGCATGTAAAGAAAGTGCTTAAAAAGCCTAAGAATTAAAAGCTATACTAATAGCTAAGAAAAGTAAAAATTTAAGTTTAGGGAGATATAATTTCTAGGCTTCATAATATTTGTAAAGGAAGTAGAAATAAATTAAAAAAAAAGTATAGCTATATAAGAATAGCTAATACTTAAAATAGTTGAAGATAGTTCATTCTTCTTAAAATTTAATATCTACTATTAGAAGTTTGTTAAAAGATACTTAAAAGTTACTATACCCTTCTTAGAAACTAAAAAAAAATTAGAAATTACTTAAAATAAAAAATAATAAAAAGTATTTAACTAGATTTAACAGATATTTGTTTGAGCAAATGTTCTACAGATATATAGCTTTAAATAAAAGACGTAAGTTAAAAAATAATATATATTTTTATATACTAAGAGCTATATTATTATAGTAGTGCCTATATAAAAAATTAAGACTTGTACTTAATAATTTAATAAAGTTTTCTGAAGTAGAACCTAACTATAATATTTATAATAGAGAGCTAATAATAGTAGTTAATGCCTTTAAATAGTAAAAGTTTATTTATTAAAACTACTACACTAAATTAAAGTTCTTACTAATTACTAGAACTTAGCAAGGTTTATAAAAATAACAAAACTTAACCAATAATAAGTTTAATAAGCTAGAATTTTAGCTTAGTTTAACTTTAAAATAACACATTACGCCAGAATACTTAATAAAGTAGTAAGTGTTTTAAGTAATAACTCTAACTAACGTAGGGAAAGTTCTATAAAACCCTCTAATACTAAATTTAAAGAAATACTATATAGTAGTTTATATTATAACTAGCTAGAACTAGCTAAAGTAGCTAAGGTAGTTAAGCAGGTAGAAACACTATAATAGTATTAGCAGTAGTGAACAGCTAACAAGTAGTTTAAGCCTAAAGAATATAGCGTTAATAAACTACTATAACATAAAAGAGAGTTTAAAAATATAGCTTTAAAATTTTTAATATTAACACTAATATATAAGATGAAGATTTATTAAAAACCTATGTAAGTCTTTAAAATACAAATATATAGTAATTAAAAAAAATAGTTAATGTAACTAGCTAGAGTGTTTGTAATACTATACTTATAAGTAAAAGTACAAAATATATAAAGTAACTATTTAGCGTATTACTAAAATAAGCTTTAAAAGTATAAGCTCTATAGATTATTACAACTTTTATAGCTACTAACAAAACTATAAAGTAGCGTAATAATAGACTCTATAGTAAGGCTTTTTAAAATTATTAAAACTAAAATTAGCTGAACTTTACGATACTATTTTAGTACTTATTAATTTGATAACTTTAGTAGTAAAGTTTGTACTTATAAAGAAGGCGATTATAGTAGAAAGCTACGCGTACAAAGTTAAAAAACTACTAGAATTAAAGTACAAAATACTGAAAAAGTTTATTACTAATTATAATAAAGTATTTATATTTAAGTATTAGAACACATTTCTACCAGAGTTGGGTATAAAAAATAAGCTATTGACTAGCTTTTACCTTAAGATAGATAGCTAAATAAAATAAATATACTAGATACATAAATAGTCTTAAAAAATGTACGCTAATAAGCTATAAAATAACTAATTTTAACTTTTACTAATAGTATAATTAGCTTATAATAGTACAAAGTTAGTAACTATAAAGCACTTACTATACCATATAAAATATAAATATAAGCTAGCTGCTTACTAAGATTTAAAAGATATTAATTGTATTATAGTAAGTATAAATAATAAATCCTGCTTCAGATTCAAGCTACATAAGGAATTAAGTAAAAATATAGCTTATAAAAACTTTATAATAGCTAAAGTAACTAATAAGTAAACAATTACGAAATTAACTTTTAAAAGGAAGAATTAAGTTTTTCTACTATAAAAGAACTTAAGAACTAAGTAACTAAGCAAGAAACAAAATAAACTCTAAGTAGAACTATTTAAAATTTTAAAAAAGATAATTATAGCAAATTATAAACTTTAATTACTACTAGGTATGCGTATTTACCTTTTCTTTTACAAAAATTTATTAATAAAAGTACTTCTAAATACTAAGCTAGCTACTAATATAAAGCTTAAAGACAATAAGTCTAAAATAAAAGAAATTAAGAACTTAAAAAAAATTAGTAGTTAGTAGGAATACTTAGTTAAGTAGCAAGAATAGCTAGAAAGCTAAAATATATAAGAACTAAAGAAAAATTTATTGAACTATAAGTTATAAGTACTTAAGTACTATAAGCAAAACTTAAAGAAGAAAGAACTAACTTATTAGAAAAAAGCAGTGATTAAATTTTTTTTTCAGAAGCGTCAGCCTGTAACTAGCCTAAGTTAGGTTATATTTTAAGTAGTAATAGTTTAGTTATTAAAAAGTTTATACTAAAGGTAAAGTTCCTCTTAGCTTGCTATTTTCTATAAATTTAAAAATTAAAAATAGTAAAATTTTAATTAACAAATAATTGCTCTTGCGCTTTAGTTTCTAGAAGCTTTAGCTTACTTTGAGCTAGCTAAGCCTCTAAACACGTAAATTTAAGGCGCTTTTTATACTTTTTATACTAAACTTTTTTATACCTTTTTTTAAAAAAGAAAGAAACTACACTTTACCTTTATTAAAATATAACTAATACAACAGCAAGTTGACTAAAATAATAATAGTAACATGCCTTATACTACTTATCATAAAAAGCTATTTTTTAGGCTAAGCTTTTTTGTATAATTAGTATAAGCATAATACTTTAAAGTAAAGTCCTATAAGCAAAAATAGTAGAAAGAAAGAACTTTAAGCATAGTAAGGAAAGCGTAAAGAAAAGCAGGCGTATAACATAATAAGCATACTAAGACTTTATATATAGCTAGTGATTTAACACGCAGCTTAGAAAAACAATATTTTAGAGTATTAAAATAATATACTTAAGAAGAAAACTAAGGTTACAAGTAATAAAAAGGATCTTCTTCTCCACGCATAAGTAATAGTTAAGAGTTTACTAGCTTCTACGCCAGAAGGTAATAATCTACGCATGGAGTTAATTACGTAACTCCTATCCTGCTAAGGCTAGCTATTTAGGATAGCTATACATAAAAAGATAGCAGCGATATTTTAAACTTTCCTCTTTGAAAAGATGTGCGGGATAGCAGGACAAAAGTAATAGGTATTAAAATGTAACAGATTTTATTATTATACTTATTATAGTTAACTTATATAGTTTATTTCTTACATAAATTGTAAACTAACGTGGTTCACAAGCGAGTCGGCCACCCAAGCGAGTCGGCTACGCGAAATCCCCGCAAAATTTCAAAACAACAGGTGTCTATTTCTTAACAACAACAAGGTAGAATTCTCTAAATATTCAACATAATTACTGCATCTATGTAAAAAGTAAGCTAGGAAACTTTTAGGAAATTCTTATTAGTAGTTGTAGAGATAGACTGCTTATACCCCTGTAAAACTACAGAAATGAGTATATCTCTCTTAATATTAAAGCTAGAGTTTTTATATCTTGTTAGCTTGTTTTTTATATAGATGCAGCAATTGTGTGAGACTCCTAAAGAATTCTACCTTGTCGTTGTTGAAAAATAGACACCTGTTGTTTTGAAATTTTGCAAGGATTTCGCGTGGCCGACTCGCTTGGGTGGCCGACTCGCTTGTGAACCACGTTAGTTATTTTATTATTTATAAAATTAGTATTTTTTACTCTTTATTTAACATTAATAACTCTTCCCTACTTAAACGTTTTCTACAATACCTTACAGACTACCGCTTTAGTCTACCTTGCCTTAGTACGGACTAAGCCTAGAGAAGTATAGCCTAACCCCGTGTAACATATATAGATGTTGCTCCTTGATACAAACTCTTTGCTTATTAGTTATTATTCTCAATAAAGTACTGAACTTTATGAAGTTTAAGTAACTGCTTAAACTTCTTGAACTATTATTTAGTAAGTAACCTATTTACTTTATTAGCTAGCATAATTACTGTTTTTAGTTACTTTACTCAAAATCATTCTCTACCATATATTTGTTATAGCAACATGTTTTATATAGTATATATTTTGATTAAGTACTAATTTGCTTATCTCTTAACTATAAGCCTATTTGTTTGTAAGTTGTTGCACTAGACTGTCTAGGCATCTTCTAGATTAGGAGACAGCTTATAAAAAAAGTGCTTAAGGGCTATAGCTTCTTTAGTAGTATACTTAATAGCAAGTAGCTTAGCCTTAGTAGTTAACGTGGTTACTGTAGTCTACTAAGCTACCTTCTAAAAACTTAGACTACTATATAGCATAGCTATATATTTATAGAATGATTAATAAATTTCCTCATTACATGTAAAAAAAGTGTTGCCTGCGATTATTAGGTCTAAGCTATCATAGTTCCTATATCAGATCTTATGATATTTTATCTAATAAAAATATATAAATACTTCTTTAACTGCTTTTATATACTAACTACTAGGGTTTGTAAGGAAATGTTAAAGCATGAAATTAAGTAAGCAATATCTAACTATAGCATAATTGCTATATATAGCACTAGTCTAACTTTTTCTTAGAAAGCTTTTATTTCTTTCTTAGTTACTTTGCTAGTATGGTTAATTGGTTTTTTTAATAGTATTAAAATCTTAAAAAGCTGCTATCCTTTAGCTTAAACTTCTTAGCAACCTCATCAATATATATATTATATATAATCGTAATTGTTTACTTTTTACAATTTCTTATCACTTTAATATTGAACAACTATTTAACTAATTTTTTAATATATATCTTATCCTTGTCTATAATTTCAAACTAGTAATCTATTGCTCTCTGCTTATAATCTTTTACCAAGAGAATCAGGATAATATTTATATTAAATAGCACCAAAATCCTGCTTTTGTGCTTAAAGAACAGGCAGGGCTTCTCTAGTGAAGTAATTAGCCTAATTTTATTTGGTAATCTAAAGAACTTTTTATACTATAACAGTAGAGAGTCTTATAGTTTATATAGTGCGTAACTAAGCTGTATACACTGTTTAGGCTTCTTAAAGCTGTTTAGTATCTTATAAATTACTGATTTATCTGCTATAATAAGTATATTTAGGAATGCTCTTACGAGAGTATATCATTGGGTTTCTGGATTATCTTAGTATTTATAGCTATTACTACTTCGAAAGATTAAGGTGCTAATCTAGTAGTATATAATAAGTTGATTAAGTCCTTTTTTCAAAGATAGTCTTTTATAACAATTTACGCCTTATATTTAAAGAAGAAGCTGTCTGAATTCAACTTATAAATCTAGACCTACTTCATAAATGTTAAGCAATTATTTACATTTGTCTTAATATTTTAGTCTAAGTCTTATTCCTACTTAACTAATTAATCTCTGTTCTATAAGTCTTTTCAAATTAGGCCCTTATAGAACGCTAGAGTAATAACTTTTATACTGTAAGTAGTTTTAGTAAGGTATCATAATACAGTGAAGCATGTTTTATATTTAGTTTCTGCTAAGTAAGCAAAGCTACTCTTACTACATAATTAAGAGTTTTGTAGCTTGCTTAGTTTTTCTAGGTTACTTATAAACTCAGTAGGTAGGTATTTTAGATATTACTCTATAATAAATTCTCATAATCTGTAATTAATGCATTAGCAATACCTGTGCTTCTACTTGTTAGTTATTAATTAAGATTTTAAGTTATATCCTTATGCTTACGTCTGCTATCTAGCTTGCGTGGTAGATGATAACAATTTATAAGCTAATCAAGCCTTTTACTAGTAATCTAAGCACTACGTCGTATTAGTAGAAGTTTAGCTTATACTTGCGAACGTTATTTGCTGTTTAAGGCCTAGAATCCTACTATATAAGATAAATTACGCTCTGCAACTTTCTTATTTAGAATAAAAGTTCTATCTTCATTAGCTAGGGCGTTAAAGTCTTTAGACACAAACATTTAGACTAAAGATAAGTGATTAAGCTTATTCAAAAGATGCTCTCTACCTCTAGGTATCTATAAGCTAGCTCCTCTATGTAAGCGTACAACTGTTTAACTATTAAATTCTCTGTAATTGATTACTGAAAGGTGAGAATCAGTAGGTGAGAAGCAGCAGCTTCAGCTTTATGAAGTATTGCAGGCTCCCACTGCGGTACGTACGTGTCCTTTCCCTTCTCTATCGCATTATGTTGCAATCTTATTGCAATCCTACTGTACTCCTAATGTTAGCCATAGGTTGGCAATCGCTGTTAGACACGTTGTAACTAGTGTTTTTTTTTAGCACCTTAGCAAATTTTTAAACCCTAATTATTGCTTAGTAGTCTAAGCTTTCCTTTTAGTACTTATCTACCAACGGTTTAAATCTTGTTAACTACATACGATTTTCTTCTTTCAACTATGCAATTCATTAGTAGAAGGTAGTTGCTTTTTACATTTTTTAGAACCCTATTTTGACTACAACAACAACCACCACTTTTGACACCTTAAAAAATAAAAAAGTAATTAATACCGTTTTTACTTCCTAAAGTCTTTAGTGTAGGAATTACTTCTAGGGTAGCAAGACTAGTATTCCATTACTAACTTAAGTAAACTCTCAATAGTGCACTAGCTTTATACTTTATTTACTTAGCGTTTTTAGCCTACTTTTATTTTTAGTAGGTAGGCTTTCTTCACTACTTACGATAGTAGATAGATTACTCTTAAGACCTTTAGTAGTTAGCTATATGTTTTAATTTACTCTGCTTTAGATAAGGAAGGCTTCCAAGTTCCTTTTAAGATTAATTAGCTTAATATTATTAGGAATTTTTACAATCCTAATTACTTAATCTTTTAGTAGCTCTTTCTTACAATTTATTCTATAGAACTAACGTTTATTGGAATTATATTATAGGTGGTAATTAGTTAAATATGAGTTAGTACCTATATGTAGTCTCTATTAGAAGCTTAAGAACTAACTAATTAACTATCATAGCTGTAAAGATTATCTTTAAATTTTTAATAATTACGTCTACCTGCCTTTTCCTTGTTTAGAGAGTAGGCTCAGCAGCTATAAGCATAAGTTCTCCTTTAGTCTAGGCGTAGAGTAGTAGTCTAGCGTCTAATCTTAGGTAGTTAATAGTATTGAAAATACTTCCTTAAACTATTTTTTTTTGCACTAATTTTTAATGTTTAGTAGCTAAAAATCTTAGTAAGGCTTATACTTTATAAATTAGCCGCTGTATTTATAATTACTAGCTTAAGCTTAGCTAGTAAGTTAGCACTAATGCTTATTTTAATAGTCTTTGTAATTGGCTTTTAGTTAGCTCTCTCTGCTAAGCTATTAGGCTTATAAGTATATAGCCGTAGCGTTCTAATTATAATTTCTTTCTTTGTTGCCTATTCCCATATCTAAGTTACCCTCTCTAAGGTAGTGTAGTGGTATTGTTCCTTAGATAAATCTTCACAATATTTTACTCATATTTCCTTTTAGTCCTAGTAGCCAAGCTTTTATTCACTACCATAATATCATTTACTGTCTTTAGTTAGATATTGTAACTATACAGCTTGCCTAAGTAGTCTTTTTTAATATTTAGTGCTTATTTCTTGAGTAGCTAACTAGTTAAGAACATAAATATATCTTATAAAAACGTATTAAAATAGCATACCGATATTTTTTAGTTGTTATACAATCTCTAAAAAAGCATATACTGTTACGTAGTAATTGTACTCTAATAGCTTCTTACTAGTAGTTTCTACATTCTACGCTAAGTAGAGTAGAGCTTTAATAGCTTTTTGTCCTAGATAGCCTAATTAATAATACTATATATTTTTATTATTAGTACGTAACTAAGGTTTCCTTTATTGTCCTATAGCGTTTAGAAGTAGCAGTTAAGTAGTGTAAAAAGTATGTTGTTTATATTTAATAAATAATCAATTAAAGCGACACTCTAAGTTAATTTCAAACAACATTTTTCTTAACCATTTTAAATTAATTGATATCATTATATCTTAGATACAAAATATTTACTTATTTAAGCTGTGCTTCTAAAACAATATTAACGTAGAAACCTAGTACAACTATAACGTTAGTAAGTAAAAGATTATCTACACTATAGCTAGCCTTACTATGCAGAACATTCTTAAGCAGCCTATTTCTTATTCTAGCAACTAGAATAAATAAAGTGCCTACATCACTAGTCTTGTCCTTAATGCATTTACTAAAAGTGCCTAGTACTAGGTAATCTATGCTATGAATCAAGTAAACTACTGCTCTACTATATATAATTGTACGAAAGAATATAGCATAAAAAGTAAAAGCTACAATTAACATATTTACACTAAAATTTTTAATAAAGTTTATTAAGTTAATTAGTGCTAGAACTAATAAGCTCAAGTGAAATTTACTAGATTTATTAGCGCGTAATCTACTAATGCTAGCCATCTAGCCTTCCTTCTTAACTCAGTTGCGCAGCGTTGCCTATTTGTTGCTATTCTATTAATCAAGGAGCTTCTCTTAATTATTTTCTAACAGTTTAAATATTATCCTGCTAGTAAGGCATAATCTTGATATTACAGTTTAAAGTCAGAAGTAGTTACGCAGTATTTAGAAGTGCTTATTTAGCTTATAAAAGTTTATGTGTATTTACATACTACTCTTATTTAACTTTAAGGTTATTAGCGCTTGTAAATAGTTAAGCTCTTCTTAATCTAGATTTAGTCTAGAATACTACGTGTTCACTTTCTCAAAAAAAGGTATTTAACTAATCTTATAATAAAACACCAAAGACCATTTCTAAATTAATTAGAGTAAATTAAGCTTTACTAAGTGCTATTACTTATACTAGCTTATTTGGGCTGGTAAATGAATCGTGGGTACCCACGCGTGGGTATAGATTGGGTAGGGGTCGCACAGACTAGTGGTTAAGGTTGTAGTTAGGTTGTACAGACTAGTAGTTGTAGTTAAGTTACATAGACTAGTAGTTGTAGTTAAGTTAGAGTTAGGTTACAGTATTTATTACTAGTTATTTATGCTAGTTAAGAGATAGTTAAAACTTTATTACTACAGTTAATTATTATAGCTTGTTATTACAGTAACGCTTAAGCCTTAAGGCGCTGCCGCTTCTATGCTAGTAGTAAAGAGTCCTTTTCTGTAAGCTTGTCTTTTACTGTTTTCTCCTCTTAGCTTCATATACCATCTTTAGGGGCTAAGAGCTTAAATATATTATTTACTTTGTTACATAGTGCTTTGAAGCTAATATTATTTATTAGAAGATTTCTTGCGCTTTAAAATATAAGAAGATAGCATTCTTAAAAGCTATAAACTACTATACAGTTTAAGCTTAAAAATACAACTTTTGATTGCTAATAACATCTTTTATAATATTAAAAACGCGCTTAACACTAACACTAGTAATGGAAACTGCTAACATACTTTTTGCAATTTAAGATAGCTGAGAATAAGTATTTTAAATTTATTACTACTACTTTAGAATATTAAATGATATTCTTAGATTAATATAAGACGTAGTAAAGTAAAATTTCTGTTCTTTGTAAGTGGAGTCTTTTATCTTTTCTCTTTCTTATATAAAAACTATTTTACTTAGAGTAAAAAAGCTATTAAATTGCAATTAAAATGTAGGCCTTTAAATCTATTTATAGCTAAGTGTCTTGTGAAGATCGTCCGTAGATAATCTGTGTTAGTTCTCTTAGAATAAGTGAGTGCGATAGACAAGGGTTGTACTAGCACGATTAGTAGATTAATGTAATAGCACAGAGTTGTGTTAGCACGTTTAGGAGAATAATGTAATAACATAGAAAGGTTAAGAATTAAGTAATTCTTAAATTATACTTAATGTTAAACATACTAAGCTGTAAAAGCTTAATACTTACTACTATATACTAAGAGAGTATTGTACTTTCCTACAGAATTCTATGCTATTCTACAGAATCCTATACTGTCCTATGCGTAGGATGTTATAGGATTTTGTAGTATATTATAGAACGTATGTAACTTGTTGTATAAAGAATTTCTACTAAGGCCTGTAGGATTACGTGCTTAGTGTAGGGTAGTGTTATTTATTAGCACACAAAGGCTTGTTTATTATTAAAGTAGTTTAAGATCTTTTTTTGCCTTTATTCTTTATATATAGTTTGTACTTTTTTTTTTCTTAAGTTTGTAATACTTTCCTTTTTTTTTAAATTTTTATCTTTATATACTAGCTTTATAGATTCTTGCAGTACTACTTATTATTACGCACTAAGTAATTATATAAATAGTATTAGTTAACTTGCTATAGTTGCCTATTAATATTATGTTGAAAAAAGTCTACTATTTTTAATACTTTTATTAAAGAAGGCGTATAGAAATTATTATAAAAATAAAGTTGAAAAGTATATTTTAGTAAAAGTGCTGTTGCTAAATTATTTGCAGTGAAACGAAAAGTTAGCTTAGTTAAAGTAGTAAAAGTCTAAAGATAATATAGTAAAGTTAGTTACGCTTAAGGCGTTATTAGTAGCGCGTATAAAATAAGATTATTTTTAAAAATAGCATTAAGTGCTAGCGTGTTATAAGTAGTAGTTAATAAATAAGTTAAAAAAATTTATTAAAAAGAATCAAGCTTTAAAAGCTGCAAAGAATATAAGCTATAGAGTTAGTATTTTTAAAAGTAGCTTAATGCCTAGCACGCTGTTGTTAAATTAAAGCGCGTTTTTTTTACTTATTTAGAAGGTAATTTTACTTTTAACAACTTCTTAACTAAGTTGTAGAGTACTATATAAGTAGTTAGCAATAATTTATAAAGTTTATATTTAGTTTTTATATATTGTTACTATTTAAATATATTATATATTTAACTAAGATTATTTATTATTATGTGCTTAGTGTGCTAGAATTCTTCTAACTTTAAAGATATTGTTTTTTTCTATTTTAAAGTAGAAAGTTTTTTATAATAATACTTCTAGGTCTGCTAGTTCTAACATATTAATATAGATCTTGGGTAAATTTTTATATTAAGTAAAAGGTTAAGTGTATACGTAACTAGTTCTTTTTAGTCTAGAATTAAAATTGTCTAACTTTAACGTTATTAAGTTCTTTACTAGTTATTTAGTGCAAAGATTTTTTATAATTAAGTATACTTTATTCTTTTTTTTTAGCTAAAGTGCTGTTTTTTAATATTAGTAAATATATAAAATGCTTTAGTATTAAGCCTTTTTAAGTATTATTTTAAGTAACTTATGTACTATTTTTAGCTTATTAGCTATAGTAATAGCTGCTTTTATTTTTTAGCTTAAAATTATTTATATAAAAAAACTTAGGTGTCTTTTATAGTTTATATAAAATAGTAATTATTCTAAAAACTCTAAAATTCTATTATTGTATGCTTTTTCTGCTGTAAGTAGTAGTAATACTTAGTTATTTTGCTATTAATTAAGATATATTTTAAAATAAGCTATTATTATATAATTTATCTGTTTTGTTTATTTGTTTATTTGTGAATAGTTTTCTTTCAATAGCATTTATTTTATTTTAATTATAGCTAATAATGTTATTTAAAAGGTAGAAGTAAAAAGCTTATTTTTATTTTTAATTACTGACTTTAGTATGCTGTAGTGTCTAATAATTGAGTTAGTAATAATATATGCCAGCTATACTACTGTAACATGTTTTCTAAAGGCAATATACTTTACTTATTTTATAAATCAATTAAGTACTACAAGAATTGCGTTGTAAAATACTTGGGTAATAAAGTTTTTTAAGACTAGTAGTTTTATAACAAAGTTTATAAAGATGTCTTACTATAGTTTGTTAAGTAGCTCTATTACTTATATTTTTTTATAAAGTATGTAAGTACTATGCTTATTCTTTTAATAGTCTGCGCACTTAGTAATAAGAAAAGTAACTTTATTTTTTATTTTTAGAAACTTATAATTTTCTTTAAAAAGTTTTATAGTTAAAGTAATACTAAAGTAACTATATACAAAGTTGTTGTAGTGTTATTTAATAATTACTTTCTATACTTTTCCTAGTATATTATATATAATTTATAAAATTATGTTTAATATTCTTGCTAGTCCCAATAATTTATTTTTATTAATTTTAAGTATTATAGTATTAATAATTTTCTTAGTTCCTACTATATTATATTATTAGCTAAAAGCGTCTACTTTACTATTGTCTTTTTATAGTGTATATATAATCTTAAACTTATATTATTTAAGTAATTGTAAATATTTTACTTATTATCAGTTAATTACCTTAGTAGTTATAAAGTTAACTAAGTTTTTATTATCTATAAATATTATAAGTATTAAGCAGCTTTCTGCGTATACTCTCTTATACTATAAGTATGTAATAATAACTAATAGCTTTTTAGTATAGATCTTATATTATTCTTCTAGTTTAAACAATTTCTATAAATAGTGCGCAATAAGGTGCTATTTGCTTTTATATAGTTAATTAGCGCAGCTTTTTAGCGCAAAGTCTAATATGTTAGTTTTAAAGCATAATAGTTGTTCTATTTCAATTAATAGAAGTATAGTTGTTTTTTACTGACTTTTTTAAGCATTTAAAAGGCGTTATTTACTTTTTTACTTTACTTAAAGGTTATTTCTTTTCTTGGAAGTCTTGTTAACTAGATAGTAATTTTAAAGTAGTTTTCAATAAACTCTTAGTTAAAGTTTAAGAATTTTAAAAATAATACTATTTTATTTATGGTTATTAGTTATAGCTATTTCTCAAATACTTACATCTTTTTTTTAGCTATTTATACTTTCTGTGCTCCTACTATATATCTAAAAAAAAGTAACTTTATCTTTAAAGAATTTGTATTTTTTTAGTTAAAGGTAAAAGTTAAACTAGTCTAGGCAACTTAGTACTATATAGACGTATTCTATATAATTTCTTAAGTTCTTAAAGTAAATAAAGATGTTATTACAGTATACTATAATATAGATGTTAAAATATACTATTTATATATTATTAATAAGTTTCTTAAATGTTACTAAGGCGTTTATAAGCTTTAATAGTATAATAGTATATCTATAGTGTTTATATAATATTTAGAACGCTGTTTTTCATTCTTTATTTTTCTTTATTTTGATAAAGTAGTATTTATCTAAGAGGTCTAACACTATAAAGACCTTAGTATAAAATCATTCATTCTAAAGCTTTATAATATTTTGTAATAAATAGCATTTTTTTACTATAATATTGTTAAGTTTCTAGTAGTTAACGCACATCTTTAGTAGCCTATTCTTTTTAAGTATAAAGAGTAAAAAAAAACTCTGCTAGTAATATAAAAAATTTTAATATATTCTTTTTTTAAATCTTTATCTAGCTTAGTCCTTAGTTCTTTAAGTTTTATCTCTAAAAATTAAAAAATTAGCTTAAAAGGTAGAGTTTTCTCTTTTTTAGATTAATTTTATAGTCTTAAAGTTAGTGTCTTAGTAAGGCTTTACTATTTACTACTTTTATAAAAAAGTGCTAAAATTCTTTATACTTTTGTAATATATTTAAAGTTATATATTACTTTAAAACTTTAACTTTAAAACTTAAAGATACTTTACTAGGATTTATTACGTTAAGTACTTGTGTTGTAAGGCTGTTTTTAGTTAAAGTTTACTATCTTTTAGTAATATTCTAAATTTTGCTTTTCTCTACTACTAAAGTCATTAAATATGTAAGCTAGCTTGTAGGTGCGTCTAGTTTACAGCACTTAAATAAAAACTTTTTTAACTTATAGTTAATTTATTAATTATATTTTTATAACTAAAAATTCTTTAATATAATATTAGAAGTAGCTAACTTAAAAACCTCTAGATCTAACTTTTTCTTATATTTCCAGATACTAAGCGTTATATTATTAACCTTATATAAAATAGTTGTTTTGCCTAGTATAAGCTAACTATTAGCTAGATATAGTAAGTAAAGTTTTTATTTCTTTAGTATTTGTGGACCTGCTACTTACACTACTTAAAGAGAAACAGAGTTAGCTTAAGAGCTAAAATCTACTAATACTTTTATTTCATATTTATTAAGCTTAACTAGTAGCTTAAAAAGACTTAAGAAATTTACTAAATTAATTTTTTTAGTAGTTCTAAGTGTCTAAGGTGTTTGTCTAAAAGAGACTATATACTAAACTTAGAAAACTTCTTAGCAACTATAAATAGTTTATATTTAATATTAAGGCACGTGTGCTATAAGAGCTGAATATACTTCTTTATATAAGTTCTATTTTTATAATTTTTCTACTATGTTATATGCATTTGCAGAGTTTCTTTTAAACTATTATATGTATAAAATATAAGTTATATTTTCTATTTTATAGATATGCTGCGCATTTATTACTTAAGTACTTATACTATAAGTACTTGTATTAAAGCATTTTTTTTAGTTTCTTTTAAAACTATCCTAATTTATACTTGTCTAAGTAGTATATAGTACAGCTATTATATATATATATAGTTTATAAGTACTTTGCGTGTTCTAAGTTACGCAGATCTATTTAATGGTCTATACTATTATAGCTAACTTTTTATATTTTATACTTTGAGCGTGTTGCCTAGAATTCTTTATAGATTTTTTATTTTTTTTTCAGTTTAAGAGCTAATACGTTAGTTTATTTTAAGATACTTTAGTATATTAAAATTATTTCTATAGAAAATTATTATATAAAGTTTGGTTAATAGTTATTGCTAAAATAATTCTTTTCTTCTATCGTTTTTCTAGTAAGTTAGTATACTAGTAGGATTTTATCAATGTTTTTCTATAAAGTTTTGTAGAAATATTCTTAAGTTATCTAAGCTGCTTTAGCAGAATATTAATTTTTTTTAGCTAAATTATTTAAGTATGATATTCTTAAGAGTAATATTACTTATATATCAATATCTTGCTTATTTAGCGTAGGGGGCTAGTAGTTTTCTTAAAATCTAGCTATTTTTCTATACTTAGTTTAGCTAGCTATAGTTGCTCTTATTTTTTTGTTAAACATTATTTTAAAATGTTGTTGTCTAAGGCTTCCTTTCGAGTAATTATAAAAAGATTATTTAGACTATTAATATTTACTAAGTCCTGTCTTTAGACTGTTACAGTAAGTTATGTAATAATATTTTATTCCTCTTCTAGATTGTTGCTAAGTACTATATAGTAAAGGACATTTAACTATTACGTTACTTTACTTTAGCTTTAGTAGTTCTACTTTATATAACTTTTTTTACTATATATATAGTGAGGTAATCTTTTTCTTGCTACTTTTATTATTTTAAAACTTGTTCTTCTTGGGTCTCTTGTTAAGGTTATTAAGGTGTATAGGGTTATAGCTATTAGTTACATAATATTTTAAAATTCTAAAAATATAGTTGTATTATTAACCTTAGTTAAAGTATAGACGTTAGAATATTCAATAAAGTTAAGTATTTATATTTGTAAGTATGCAACTTTTTTATATATAAATAGCTATTTTTCTAAATTTAGCTTATAAAGATTATTATCTTCTTAAATAGCTTTAGCTATCAGTTTATTAAGCATGTTAAGAGTAGCTCTAATCTATATACATTTTACTTATACAGCTAGTTTAAAACCTTATTATTTTATTTATATTAAAGCGTTATTATTTTATATAATTACTATTTAGTGCTACTAAGACTTTATTACATATTTAGCTGTAAAGCGCGTTTGTTTTAACTTTTCAATTTTTTATTTTACTACTATAAATTTTATAAAAAGTGAAAATACTTTTCTAATTCTCTTTTAAAGTTATTTTAGTCTTTAATAAGTATTTTATTACTATATTCTTGATAGTAATATTTACATATTAATAAAGAATAAGATTAGTTTATTTTTTAGTATTTTTTCATAAAAACGTAGAGGCTTATACAGCTATATTATTATTATTAATTTAAGTTTTTTTAATGTAGAAGTATTTATTAACTTAGAGTAGCAGTTTTTTAAGCTTTTATTATTACTATAGTAGGTATTAAGCTTATTAGCTTGCGTAGTTGTTTTTATAGTTAAAATATTAGTAAAAGTGTTTATTACAGTATTTATTCTTTTAAAAGTATTTAAAGTATAAAAATAATTTATAAATAATTTATATTAGTTCTTTTAAAAAAAGAAAGTGTAATAGATAAAAGTTGTACTAGTACAATTAGGAATTGAATATAACAGTATAAAGTTATATTAGCACATTTAGTAAAATAATATAATAATATAAAAGAGTTGAAAATTAAGTAATTTTTAAATTATACTTAAAGTTAAACATACTAAGCTGTAAAAGCTTAATACCTACTACTATATACTAAGAGAGTATTGTACTTTCTTACAAAATCCTATACTATTTTGAAAAATGTTATACTATCCTATGCGTAGGACGTTGTAGAATTTTATAGTATATTACAAGACGCATATAACTTGTTTTATAAAAGATTTCTGCCAAGGCCTGTAGGATTACGTGCCTAGTGCAGGGTAGCGTTATTTATTAGTACACAAAGGCTTGTCCTTTGTTTAGGTGGTCTAGGATCTCTTCCTGCCTCTATCTTTTATACATAGTCTGTACCTTCTCTCTTCTTAGGTTTGTAACATGTCTTTTTTTAAAAAAAAAAAAGATAAAAACTAGTATTAAATCTACTTTTCTACTATCATTCTAGTAATTAAGATAGTTCAAAAACTATTTATAATAAATATACTCGTTTTAAGGTTTTAATATAATATCTTAGTTAGCTAATTAGCACTTCTTTATAATAACTAACTATAATAACTATATTTTATATATAGTAAGCTTTTAAGTCAAATCTGAACTTACTACATAGTTATATAGAAACCAATACTCAACTAATATTTCTGTATAGTACTTCCTTAGTTTTTCTTTTCTTTTATTTATAACAACTTATACTATTATAAGAGCTACTTTATAGTATAACTTTCTACAGTTTTATTAAAATCATTCGACATTAAGTCTATAAGATTAGAAAGATAGTTGTATATAAGCTAAATATATTAGACGTAAGGCTTTTACCTTTTACTTAAAAAGCCCACAGTATCCTTGAACTAGTTAAATATTTCTGTATTTAACGTAGTTTATAAGTAAGCGCCCCACCTAAGTGAGCGCCCTACTAAACACTAGCGCAGCGCCCCCGCAGCGACGCAGCACAACACTACAACAAATTACTATATTATACGCAATACTATAGAATTGTTTAAAAGCATTGCTATTTTCTACATCTTCTATTTCTACTTTATAAGTGTAGGAGTTATGCCTAGTCTTGCTACAACAGCCGCAGCGCTTCTGTATACACACCTTTTTTGTAGGCGTCTTGCTATTCTTATACTTACTACTTTTTTTTAGTAATTAAGTTATATACTTTACTAATAGTTAGAGTCTTTTTTGCATATATTTACTACTTTTAATAAGTTTTACGCTTTGTAGGTATATTAATAGTATCTTAAAGGCTACTTACTTCTTGTTATATAAATACCATATCATAAGCTATTTGCTAAGCGCCTTTACTTAGTTACTTAACTTAAATATTTAATAAGCTTACTAGTAAGTCTTAGTAAATTTAAATGTAACTATAAATTAGTGTAAATTACGCCTTTATTTTATAAGTATTGCGCAGTAGTTACGCTTTTTATGTAATAGTGCTTAGTATAAGTAATATTAGCGTATATAGCTACACAAAGAGCTTTAATAATATAGCCTTTAAGTTATATAAAACTAGCTTAGCACCTTAAAACATTATATAAATAATTCTTAATATGAAAGTTTTTTTATATACTAGTTTAAAGGCTAGTAAAAAAGTTTTTTTATTAATATAGTAAATATAGCTACTTGCTAAAAGCAAAGTACTATTATTATAATAATACTTTAATACTAAGTATAGAAGAATTTTAAAAGACTATAAACAGTATAATAAGTAAAATAGCATGTATAGAGTAATAATTTTTTTATAGTTGTTTTAGAAATTTATTAAGTAGTAGCTTTTATAGCTATTAATAATAAGTAGCTTATACGCTTTAGTAAAATATGCCTTTATATAAGTATTAAAGCGCTTAAGCTACGCTAGCGTCAAGATGTTGTTAATCTAGCTAGTAGAAGAAATAATAATAATTTAATTATAAAGTAGATTTACAAACTAGGAAGTAATAAAAACTTTTTTCATAAAAATAAAAAAAGTAAAATAATATATTTTATTGTAAAAACGCCTTATACTAGAGTTACCTACTTATAATTACTAAAATATAGTTTATTTTGTTTCTTAAGTTTCTTTAAGCCAATAATAATAAGATAAAAAAATATCTTACTTATTATAAAGCTAGACCTATTAAAGTTCTAGGTATTTTTATCTATAATACTATATTTTGCCTTTATCAATTAAACTAAGCTAAACAAGGGCTAGATAACTACTCAGCTTTTATAGGCAGCTTACTAGTGGTTATATAAAAAGCTTTATTATGTTTACACTTTAAGTATATACTTAATAAAGTTATAAATTTATTTTTTGCTTATAGTGTTTTTGCTGTACTTTTTTAGTAGTTTATTAGCTATATTTTATATATGTGCTTTTAAGAGCAGCAAACTATGTAAACTCATTTTAAGTATATGCTATATAACTATTTTCTTCCCTAGCTTTGTAAGGCGCTTTAATTTTAGCTTATAGTTGTATTAAAGGCGCTTCTTATTATAGTGCTGTTGTATTTTTTTTAAAAAATATTATAGATTGCCTTTGCGTGTTGTAGGCTTTTTACTTAGTTACATTAAATATTAGAGATAGTAATCTGTACGTCACCTTTAGTATAGAGTGTTAGAGCTTAATGTTGTTGTAATATTGCGTGTTGTTGCTGCGGGTGCGCTGCGCTGGTGTTTAGTGGGGCGCTTACTTAGGTAGGGCGCTTACTTAGGTAGGGCGCTTACTTAGGTAGGGCGCTTACTTATGAACTACGTTACTTGAATATAGTGCAAATTAATAAAAGAGAGTTAAAAACACTTAAAGTTGAAACAATTAGTCTCTTTTACATTGTTGTTAGAAGCAACATTAATATTAGTACTTCTTTTTAGCAATAGTTTTTGTGCTAGCTATTTACAGAGGGGTGACAAAAAAAAGATGTCAAAAAAGTTGTTATTTTTAAAGCGTTATATTTCTATGACTAGAAAGGCTATACCTAAAAGAGTTAGTGATTTGGAGAGCCAAGAACTTCTTGTTTAGGATAGGCGGCTTAGTAAGCTGCTTAGCTAGCACAGTTGCGCCTACAATCTCGCCCAAAATATAAGGGGAAAAAAGTAAAACTAAATTTTAGTATAACTTTTTTACAAACGTGTAAAAACTGTTATAAAATGTTTATATTAAATAACACTAGTTGTCCTCTCTAGTGTGTTAGTTCTGAGGTAACTGCAAGTATAAATATTAAGTAATTATAAAAAGCTTATTAATATGTTTTTTCCTAATATTCAACATGAATAGCTTACTAATACTTAGTGCACTAAATAGATAATTCTATAGTAGTCAAATAACACTTTAGTTTTCAAAAACTAAAACTATATAATACTTTTAATCAAGATATACTTACTTATACTCTTAGTTAATTATTATATTAAATACTATATTATCTTAGTAATATAACAATACTTAATTTTCAACTTATGCTAGTATTAAACTTACTTTAAGTCTAGATTTTTTAGTCTAATAAGTTCTTCCTTAGTATATAAATAAAAACTATGCCTTTTTTTTAAACTTTAAACACAACTTTTACTTATAAGTTTAAATTTAATAGATGTTTTTCTTTAGTATTATAGTAAATTTTCTGTAAAAAATTATTTATTATCTTGTTTTACAAGTTATTAACTTTATTTCAAAGACATTTACAAAGAGATTTTAAAAAGTATTTTTCTAACTTTTTTAAAAATCTTTAAAAGACAGCTTAATTTAGGCGTTAAAGCAGATAAAATCCTTTATTTCTATTTTATCTTATATAAAGCCTTAATTGCAATTTCTCTTAGCATTCTTAGCATATTATATAATTAGAAATAAGCTAATTTTAGTAATAAAAAAAATGAGCTTAGTTATTAAGATAATAGTTACTATAAGCTATAAGAACTATACTATAAAGAAATCAAGTAAAAATAATTAAGTCTAGCTTATATACGAGAAAATTACTAAGCTATTACATAATTAGCGCTTACTTATGTAATGCTTATTTTTTTTACCCTTTAATTAGACTCTAAGTAAATAAGATATAAACTTTAAAAATCTTTTGACACTATGCTTATATAAGCTTATTAAATATATCTCTTAAGTAAAGATTTGAACATGTTTAAAGAAAAGTTTTATTAAATCTACTTTTACTTTATTTTTCCTTATGTTTTGGGCGAGATTGCAGGCGCAACTGTGCTAGCTAAGCAGCTTACCAAGCCGCCTATCCTAAAGAAGAAGTTCTTGGCTCTCCAAATCACTAACTCCTTTAGGTATAGCCTTTCTAGTCATAGAAATATAAAGCTTTACAAACAACAACTTTTTTGACATCTTTTTTTTTTGGGTCACCCCTTTGTAATAGAAAAATTGTAGGAATATAAAAGGAATTTTTGAGTAAAATAGAGTTTTTCTGAAAATACTTGTGATAGTTGAAGAAACTATTTTCTTTCTAACCCTATCGTACGACCTAGTTACGAACCCAAGTCTCACAGAAGACTTCTAAAACTAACGAACTAAGAACTAGACAACTGACCTGCAAGGCTACCACAATAGATAGTCACGTGACTAATTACTACGCTAAGAACTTTTAATAGAAGGTTACGCACACTATTGCTAGAAGCAATTACAACTATTATATCTATTGCTAGAAGTAAATACAACTATCAAGGCTATCGCCTAGTATATAGTAATAGACAATATGCTCTTATAGCTTATTGTGTTTTATTTATACATTGATTTTAAATTACTTAATTTTTAACCTCTTTGCATTATTTATATAATTATGCTAACTGTGCTAATACTACTTCTGAACTATTACATTAATTTACTAATATGCTAGTACATCTCTATCTATTACACTTGCTTGTTCTACGAAATTTAAGTCTAGATTATTTTAAGATAATTTTTACACTTTAAATACTCTTAAAATAAGTAACACTGCTATAGACACTCCTACTAATTCCCTAGCTATGGAAACAACTACGCGTGGTAATAAGCCTAATACCTACTATAGTAACTATAATAAGCTTAAAGCATAGCTACATTAACTAAATAACTACTTCTACATCAAAGAAACTAAAATTAAGAATTATAATGTTGTTCTATAAGCATTTATACTTATATTGAAAGCTACTAAGAAATAGGCTAACTTTAATTTGTGCTAATACATAGACATTACTATCAACAATTTTACTAATAAAGTATTTATCAAAGACTAAGATAACTTTGAAATAGAAATAAAGAATACTATTACTTTTTATAAAACCTATAGAAGTAAAGTAAAAAGTTTGTAAGTTATATTAATGCCTTTTATAAAGAGGTATATGATAAAATAATAATATTACTAAACTATTATTGAATAGAAGAAAAACGCTTTGATATAAGTGGACTAACAAAGTCTTAAACTAAATATACCTGAAAACTTATACAAAGTAGAGTTACTCTTAATATACTTAGTAAGCTTATAGCTAAAGCTATTTAAGTAGACAACAGCTTCTATAAGCTTAAGTTAGAAGAATAACTATTAATTTAGAGAACTTATATACTTAAAAATATAAATGCTCAACTTTGTTAAGTAGTTTAGTACTTGTACTTTAACTAAAGTTGATAGCAAAGCTATACTTTTCTAATTTAAAATTATTGTATAACTAATAGCTATAAGCTTTTGCATTTTATCAACTTTAATAAGAAACTAAGATAGAATAAGCTTTAGTGATATAAAGATAGTAAAAAAGAAAATATTTGCTATATATATAGTAGGAAAGGTTATATAAAATAAGACTTCTAAAGCTAAGATATAGTTATATAATAAATATATTATCTACTGTATAGTACTTAATATGAATCCAGAAAGAGAATAGAATGTCATTATAAAACTCACTATTATAACCTTAGAACAAGATCAAGCAAATATTAATAGTTTATATAACCTTGCTTTTATTACTTTGAAAGAAGCCGTAGACGATAACATCTCTAAAAAAATACTTAACAAAGAAAGTGAAGCAACTCTAGCTAACTAGACTAGATACAGCAAGATAGCTAAGTTTAAAAACACTTATTACTCTCTTACGCTAATCCTCGTAAAAGAACTTGTAGTAAATAATAATAAAATGTTAACTACACAACAGCTTTTTACTATACTATAGAAATAAGATTTAATATATAAGTAGTACTACTTATTTATTTATTTTTAAGGTGTCAAAGGTGGTGGTGGTTGTTGTAGTTAAAATAGGGTTTCTAAAAAAGTGAAAAGCAGCTACCCTCTACTGATTAGACGCAAAAGTTAAAAAAAAAGATTGTGTGTAGTTAATAAGATTTAAACAGTAAGTAGATAAGGTCTACGCGCTAAGCGCTTAGAGTAGAAGAGCTTAGACTACTAAGTGAAAATTAAGGTTAAAAAATTGGCTAAAAGTAATAAAAAATAACGCTAATTAAAACGTGTTTAACAGTAATTACTAGCCTATAGCTAGTAACAAGATACAATAGAGATAGAGGAGACGGGTAAGGACACGTACGTTACTATAGCAAAAGCATGCAATACTTTTTTATAAAAGCTCTTTGCCTACTGCTTTTTACTTTAAGAATTTCCTATACTACACAGTACTTCACATAAATAACTTGTATACAAATAATATAATACTTAGACTATTCTTTTCTCTATTTAACACAAAGACTAATAGCTTATATTAAGTAAAGTTAAACTTTACTACATTACTATACTAAAAGTTATAGCAGTAGATTATAAAGCTAGCGTTTACTGTTATTAAATAGCTACTTCTATTAGTTAAAAAGAAGCTAGTAGCAATAATCTTGTAGTAAGGAAGTTAGTACAGAAGTTAAAATATAACTATAGTTAAGATATCTTTGCGTTTAGTATTATAAATATTAAGGTTACAATAAGGACTATAAAAGGCTAGTTTAGCTAGTACACTATATACACTATACATGTTAATAGTTTAAGTATAGTAAAAGTATATTACTTTAGTAATTTTCTCCTGCGTAAATATAACCTTAGTAAAGAGACTTAAGAGTAGCTTTATAAGAAGCAAAGGCGTGTTAAGAGATTTATTAAGTAGCTAGAATAAACTAATAAGTAGGAGAATTTTGTAAAACGTCTTTAAAGATATAAGAGCTGTATATAAATAGTATTACTATTATTGTTTATTCACATCTAAGAATAGGCACTTAACGCCGCAACTGCAAAACTGCTAAAATAGCGACAGGACAACAGAAGTTGCGGTTAGTAGTAAATAGTTAGCGGTAAATAGTTATTAGTTAAGAGGGTTAGTTAGAGGGATATTGCGTATCTTCGTTTCCGTCTAAACATGCTAGAGCGACACACTAATTGCGTGCCGGCAATGCTAAACAAGGGGGTCTGAAGTGACTGTTAGGCACACTAACGCTGTAAGATGTTTTACTTTAAAGTGTACTTACGTAAGCCTAGATACCCGTTGATAGCAATAAATATTTTTTTACTAAAAAGGTGTCTACAAAATGTGTAGTTACATTAAAAGGTTGTCTTAAAAGGCCGAAGATAGTAGTACTATTTATAAAAACTAAATGCTTAATAGATTTAGCTGAGGAGATTAACACTCTACTAAGGTATCTTAAAAACTTAAAAAAATCTTTACAAAACTCTATAAAGAAGTATTTACAAATGATTGGTTGTATACTAACTTACTAAGAAGAAAATATAAGAGAAAATTCCTTTAGTAGTGATAATTGATAAGAATATAAATAATCATTTTGTATAGCGATAAACTAAAGATGCTGAGGCATCCTAGAATAAACTAACACACTAACTTTTTATTAGAAAGAAAGAGAAGATTTATAAGAAACATCAAGTAATATATTAACAGCGTAAAGCTTAAAGTAATAGATGCGCTATAAATATATACTATTTAACAGACTTTCATAATTTACAACACGCTAAGTATTAATAGACTGCATAAATATATAATATCTGTGCTACTTACTACTTAAATATGTATAGAACAGAATATTTCTATTGAAAATCTTGAGTTAATACCTAGACACAAGAACCTAAAGCATGATTATTGAAACAATTTATGCATAGTACATCTATAAAATTAATACTATAGCTTATACTTCTATAGACATACTAATTTAGAAAAAGACTTGCAAATACACATAATCTAGTATAAGAGTTATAAAGATAGAACTAGTATAAAAAGGTATAATCAACCTTTATAGTATACGTACTTTAATATTTAATAAAACTTATTGGGTTCGGCCGTTTAAGACAACCTTTTAATGTTACTACACATTTTGTAAACACCTTTTTAGTGAAAAATATTTATTACTCATAACAAGTATCAAGGCTTACGCCCCCTTGTTTAGCATTACAAGCACGCAATTAGTGTGTCGCATATTTAGACAGAAACAAAGAAAAGCACAAAAAAAATACAAATTACCTTCTAACTTAACGTGCTTTATTTTGCCTGTTCTTGTTACTTTATTATTAGGCGCTTTTATAGAGAGTAAAGTAGCAACACTATTATTACCTTGCTTACTAACTTTTCAACGTGACAATAAAAAGCTTGCTTTTCTTTTTTTACTTCTTTCTTTTTTTATCTCTTTCTTTTTTATTACTAATTTAACGTCTTGCAATAGCTATTTAAGCTAAGTTCTAGTGTTTATACTTAGCTCTTGTATAATAAATAGAAAAAAAAAATGTTAAAGCAATAAATTTCAAGTATTGCGCTAGTATTAGCAAAAATTCTAAAAATTATATATTTTTTCTAGAACTAGCTAACTTAGGGCTTAATATTCCTTTTATGTGTATTAAAATATTGTAAATAAAAAACTTTTCTAATATTTTTTTAAACTTAAAAATCTAGCTAAGTAGTTAAGTTTTAAAAATACTTATTAAGTTTAAGTATTTATATAAGCAGTTTAAGTTAGACTAGATTAGGTGCTAAGTAGATAGTAGTAAAAAATGCTTTTTTTAAAAAAAGCTTCTAATAAGAAGATCCTTGCTGCAGAGGTTGTACGCTATATTATAGTATAGTGTATTATATGCAAATTGTTTGTATACAGTGCTATTTCAAAAGTAAAATGTATTAAGTAAAATGTAGTAGCTTTAGCTTTATAAAGTATCGTAGGCTCCTGCTACAGTATATACGTGTTTTTTCTCTCCTCTATCGCATTATGTTGCAATTTTATTGCAATTCTACCTTAATCTTATTGCTAGCTATAGGCTGGCAATTGCTGTTAGACACGTTTTAACTAATGTTGTTTTTTAGTACTTTAGCAAATTTTTTGGACTCTAATCATTGCTTAGTAGTCTAAGCTTTCCTTTTAGAACTTATCCACTAACTGTGCAAATCTCATTAACTACACACAATTTTTTTCGACTTTTGCAATTAATTAGTAGAGGGTAGCTGCTTTTCACTTTTTAAGAACCCTGTTTTAACTATAACAACAACTACTACCTTTGACACCTTAAAAAATCAATACAACTTATATATCATTGCTAACAGGTTCTACAGGTTTAGCACGTAGTCTTTTTTAGAAATTAACGTAATAAACCTTTCAAGCCTTTTCAAGCTTATAGTAAAGCTTAATAGATATTAGATATAGGTATTAGTAGATTTTAGCGCACAAGCTAAGAATGTTTCTGCTTAAGTAGTATAAGTGGTAGGCTTATAACTACTAAAGTGTCAGAAACAAAATACCGACCGATCGATAAATCGCGCTCCGGCTAATTGGCGCTACAATAGCGGGGGAAAGAGAATAAGGCACGACGGCCTAAAGTAAGGCACTATGGCCTAGAGAAGGCACGATGGCCTAGAAAAGGCACGATGGCCTAGAGAAGGCACGATGGCCTACACGTACAGGGTGAACAGTCCTGTACAACATATGTCTAGTAGTAATATATCCCCTAGGCTTATCTTTTTGCTGCTAATTTCTCGCTTGTGGTCACCCACCTAGGTAAGCAACCACATCAAAATTGCTTATTGCAGTTTTACCGTCACCGGGCTCATAACTGTGGGAGCTAAGAAGGAGCAATTGCTTGATCACCTAAGTGGAAAGTGAGTGTATTGATTAACTAAGTGCCACAACAAAGTGTCCCATAACTGCTAAAGAGACATAAGACGATCTGGCCCGTTTATATAGACGATAGCGGGGCCGTCACGTGAAACAGCTTACCAGGATCACCTGATCAACAGGGTGATCCTCGTGTCAATACTTCAACATAAAGAAATAAGAACTTTATCTACTATATATAGCAAATAGTTAGCTTATGCTAGGTGAGGTAACTATTATTTCTCAAGTTACTAAGGAGACGCTCTATATCTAAAAACACTAGAAAGAAATACACTTAAACGTTTGTAGACTAGCTACCTATAATATTATATTAGAACTTTTTCAGTCCTGATAAAATAACTTGTAAGTTAACTAAAAGCAAAAAAAGTTCTAAATTAAGTGCTGTAGATTTAACGCAACTATAAGCCAGCCTTCATATTAAATAACTATAATAGTAGACAAAAGGACAAATAATATTATTTGTTGAAAAGATAGTAAACTTTAACTAAGAACAGCTTTATAATATAAAGGTTTAACTTAATAGACACTAGTAGAGTACTTATAAACTATAATGTTAACGTTTTAAAAAAGTATATAGCTTTACATATTTTGAAAATGTATAAAAAATATTAGTATTTTTTTAAAAAAATTATAAATAGCAAAGCTTTACTAAAACACTAACCTTAAGACTACAAAACTATCTTAGAGAAAAAGAAAGCTCTACTCTTTAGGTTAATTTATTAATTATTCAGGATAGAATTTAAGGAACTAAGGACTAAGATAGAAGAAATCTAAGAAAAGAATATATTAAACTTTCTTTATTACTAACAGCATTTTGTTTACTCTTTATACTAAAGAAGAATAGTCTATTAAGAATATGCGTTAGCTACAGAAAACAAATTAATATTATAAGAAAGAATATATACTTACACTAAATATTGTAGAGCTTTTAAATTAAGTATCTCGTGCTAGAGTCTTTTTAGCATTAGACTTCTAGCATAAATACTACCTTATTAAAATTAGAAAAAGTAAAGAATTAAAGTCAGTGTTTTAAACATATTGTGGATATTACAAATACACTATTATACTATTAAGGCTTGTTAGCGCCTTAGTAACATTTTAAAATCTATTAAACAATGTATTAAGAGTATATTTGAACATCTTTATTGCAGTATAGTGAATTAATATTTCGCTCTAATTTAAGAACCTAAGAAAAATTATTAACTATGTCTACATAGAGCTACAGTGCCTAGACTAGTTTTACTTTAAACTTAAGCTAGAAAAATATAAATTCTATCAAGATAGAGTTACTTTGTTAAAATATATAGTAAGAGCAAAAAGAGTATAAATAAGCAAAGAAAAACTGCAAGTAGTTAAAAAATAGCTGTAACTAAAAATAGTTAAAAAGATATAATCTTTACCAAGTTTTTAAACTTAAACAAATAGTTTCTTTATAATTACTTCATAATTACAATTTTATTAACAAGACTTACAAGGAAAACGTACTCTGTAAGTAAGGTAGAAAAGTAAATAATACTTCTTGAATGCTTAAAAAAGTAAGTGTAGAAATACTATACTTTAAGATATTTAAAGCAAAATAACTACTACGCTTTGAGACTAACGCCTTGGATCTAGCGCTAGAAGAACATGCTAGTTAAATATACAAAAGTAAATAGCACCTAATTACTTACTCTTTGCAAAAATTCCCTAGACTAGAAAAACAATACAATGTCTATAATAAGGAGCTACTTGCTATTACAGAGGGGTAACAAAAAAAGATGATGTTAAAAGAGTTGTTGTTTTTAAAGCTTTATATTTCAAAAACTAGAAAGGCTATACCTAGAAGAGTTAGTAATTTAGAGAGCCAAGAACTTCCTCTTTAAGAAAGGCGGCTTAGTAGGCTGCTTAATAAGCATGGTTGCGCCTGCAATCTCGGCTAAAATATAAGGAAAAAACAAGTAAAAGTAAATCTTAAGAAAACTTTCTTTTAAACGTGTAAAAATCTTTTCTCAAAAATGTCATTTCATGAGCTTACGTAAGCACGATGTAAAAAATCTTAACGTTTATATCCTATTTACTTGGAGTCTAATTTAAGGGTAAAAACATGAGTGCTAGATAAGTAAGCGCAAAATACGTGATAGCTTAGTAATTTGACAGAATATAAGCTAGTTTTAATTATCTTAACCTAATTACTTTATAATATAGTTCTTATAGCTTCTAGTTACTGTTATTTTAACAACTAAGCTTATTCTTTTTGAAAATAAAATCTACATATTTTCTATTATAGTAATATGCTAAGCATGCTTGAAAATATTGTACCTAATGCCTTTTATATAATGGAATATTAAAAGACGATCTTGATTTACTCTTAATCTTAAATCAAGCTCTCTTACAAAGAATCTTTAAAATGTTAAGCACATACATAATAATATCTCTTTGTAAACGTCTAAAAAATAAAATTAATAGCATACAAAGTAAAATCTTTAATAATTCTGTAAAGATAACTTACTATATCACTTAAAAATAACATCTGTTGTATTAGATCTATAAGTAAGAGCTGTGTTTAAACACTAAGAAAAAGGTATAGCTATTATTGATATACTAGAGAAGAATTTATAAAACTAAAAATTAGTTAAATATTAAGTATTTTTATATTACTAAAAAAATATGGTAATTAACATAATAATTAGCTAATAGAATAAATTAGTAATACTCTATTTAAAGTATGATATAATCATACTTTCTTAAAATTAAAGGGGTTTTTTAGCTACTATAGAATTATTTGTTAAGTGCACTACGTATTAGTAAGCTATTCTAATTTAATATTAAGAAATAACGTGTTAGTAACCTTTTTTTAATTACTTAATAGTTATACATATAAATACCTTAGAACTAACACACTAGAGAGAAAAACTAGTATTTTTTAATTTACATATTTGATAGCAGTTTCTACCTGTTGAAAAAAAAGTTATACGCAAATTTAATTTTACCTTTTTTTCTTTTTTGTAGACGAGATTGCAGGCGCAATTGTGCTAACTAAGCAGCTTAATAATCCGGCTACTTTAAAGACGAGGTTCTTGGCTCTTCAAATCACTAACTCTTTTAGGTATAGCCCATCCCCTCACAAAAATATTGAGCGTTAAAAACAACAACTTTCTTAACATCTTTCTTCTTGTCACCCCTCTGTAAAACCTTTAGACAACACTACTAGCTATATTTAAGGCAATATAAAAGCTATTAACAGCTTATTATCTAGAAGTCAAAAGATCAACTAAGTAAACAAATTGTATAATAAAAGCATACTCACAAAATTATAATAATTAATAATTGAGTAGTTAGGCATTACTACTACTAATAGCATAAGTAGTATACAACAACAAACTTTTAAAGTCTATAAAATAAACTTTGTTCTACGTAATTTATAAAAGACACTAAAATCTCTTTACACGTACACTCCTAAGTTAGAAAACAAAAAGCAGCTATTGTAATAGTAAATAAGCTAAACACTGTACATAAGTTAATTAAGACAATACTCTAAACGGCACAACGCTAAAGTACTGTATATACTAATTAAAATTAAAAAAATTAAAAATTGCACTTAAGCTAAAAAAGAAAGATAAAGTATATTTGCTTACGAAGAATCTTTGCACTAAATAACTTAGCAAAGGACTTAACAATGTTAAAGTTAACCTTCTTTAAATTTTAGACTAAAAGGCACTGGTTATATACATACCTAACCTCCTAGCAGATGCAAGGATTTACCTAAAATTCTATGGTAAAATGGTAGAACTAGTAGACCTAGAGATGCTACTCTAAATAACCTTCCATTTTAAAATAACATAGAACAAATTTAAGATAAAAACGATGTTTACATATTAAACGCAAGACAACAGCAAAGAATACCTAGTCAAATAGTTAAGCCACTTGAATAGCAACAATATATAAAAACTAGACACAAACTGAATAAATTACTAATAATTATTACAAAAATATAATAACAATACTAAGAATCAAACTAAGGACGTTAAGCATGTATACTAGCAAGAAATATAACTTTTCCTAGCATTGCTACTACGCTACTAGGTTACAACGCTAGAATAGTAAAGATAAATCAGAACTACGTACTTTATAAACTACTACTAGCCTTAAGTATAGTACTACTAAGACCTAGCAAAGTAGCTACATTGTCTATACTACCTAGAGTAAACTATATTATTAGCAAGTACACAATGCTAATAAATGCTGTAGGACAATCTAGAGACTTGATATTTACGTTCTTACCCTCTTCTTCTAGCTTTAACATAAGGCAAAGCGCTTTCTTCTATATATACTTATTAGCCTGCGCTAGTATCTTTTTACTATATCACAAACGCGTAATTACTTTTCATAATAAATTTTTATTTACGTTTACTTTTGCTTAATACTATTCGCAAGTTTTATCTAGAGAGGCTTAACACATGTTTACACATGCCTAGCTTAGACGCGTATACTCTACGCACTTTAGAAAGAGATTTGGTATAATATAATAAGGGTAGTTGATAATAAAACATCTATTACAAGCAAAGTTAAAAATAAAAATAGCATTAAAAATTTTTTAAGTACGACAGATTTAGTAGTTACAAGAAAAAGATAATAAAGCAAATTTTAAAGCTTATATAACCCGCAAAGTGACTTTCCTTATAGGCTATATAATTTACGAAATTAAGTAATCTAAGGATAAATTTTAAAAGAGAGAGAATAGTGTTACAACTTAGTTACAGACCTAAGTCTTATAAAAAAATTAGTATAACTTATTAACTAAGGACTAGACAGCTGATTAACAAGGCTACTATAGTAAGTAGTTACATAACTAATTACTACGCTAAGGACTATTAATAGGAGGTTACGCACACTTTTGCTAGAAGCAATCACAACTATTACAACTATTACTAGAAGCAACTGCAACTGTCAAGGCTACTGCTTAGTATATAGTAATAAGTAATATGCCTTTATAGCTTATTTTGTTTACCTTATATGTTATTTTAAGAATTTTGTTACAAGTAACAAGAAAAATTCTCTCCTTGACGTACGAGCGACGGTTGAAGGACAACCAGCCTCTACGCCAGAAGGCAATAATCCGCGCGGGGCGCCGATCACGTAGTTGCCATCCCGCTAAGGCTAGCCATCTAGGATAGCCATGCATAAAGGGATAGCAGCGCTATTATATACCTCCCTCTTAGTAAGGATGTACAGGATAGCAGGACAAAGGCAATAAGTATAAAAATATAATAAATTTTGTTATTATACTTATTATAGTTAACTTAAATAGTTTATTTCTGACACAAATTATTAACTAGTTATTTTCTTTTTTATTAAATTAGTTTTGCTTACCTTTAGTTAGTATTAATAACTCTTTTTTACTTAACATTATTTCTACAATACTTTATAAACTACTTTATATATTAGCTTTACTTTAACCTAGACTTAGTCTAGAAAAGTGTAAACTAACTTTATATAATACCTTAACTACTAAGAATTTTAGTAGATAAGTTGACTAACAAGCTACTTAATTAAAATTTATAATAGCATTTTAAAAATTACTTAAAATAATATAGCCTAAGGTCTAAACCCTTCTATGCTAAGTTAACTAATATTAAAGAATAATAAAATACTTAACGCATCTAACTCTAATACTAAAACTAACTCTAGTGCCTAAAAAATTAGAAATTTTAGGTAATAAGCCTATATCTAAGTATAGTAAGTAGCCTTTATAATAAATATAATTAATTAGCTCTTAAGCTAGCTAATAGCTACTTTTAATAAACAACCTATTACTATAAAAAAACTTAAAATAGCACTACTTAAAAAGAAAAAAATGAAGTAAAAGAAATTGTAAATGTTTTTTACTTATACTTATTTATACTATAAGTAAAATAAAGTCTTTACTAATTAAAAAAAATTTATAGCAAGTATATATATTAAAAATAAAGCTCTTATCTAAATATAACTTTACATAAACAACTACTAACTGGATATTAAATATAAAGAAGTTAAAGTAAAAATATAAGCATTATTGGTAAGTTAGACAAAGTTTAAATTAAAAACAAAACGTATTTTTAGAAAAGTAAATACTAAAAACTATGCTAAAAAGAAAATTACTTGCCTAAGGCAGACTATATTAGTACTAGTATATATAGTAAAGTTTAAGCAACTACAAGTACATATAAATTATAATAATAAAGTACTTTAAACTATATTTAAAGTCAACTTAAGAAAAAATATAAAAAATAGCTTTGTATACTAGAATAAGCTTAATATACTATATACGCTAGTTAAGCTAGCTACACGCATTAATAACAAGCTCTAGAAAAAATATAATTAGAAAAAATATTTCTAACCTAGTTTAGCTAAAATAAAAAGGCAACGTAGCAGGTATAATATAAATAGCAACGCTATTATAACTAGTAAAGTATAAAAAAAAGCTAAAGATAAAAATACTTTAAAAAAAAAAGTGTTATAGCCTCTTTAAAGAAGAATGCTAAAAGCGTTATAATAATAAAACATATTTTTAATATGGTAAAGTTAAATACTGTGCCTAGAACTATAATAGAGAACTAGTTAAATAAGTAGCTATTAAGATTAGAATAATTAGACAAGAAATATTATACCTAGTTTAAATAAAACTAAATAACAACTTAAGTAACTTAAACTTCTACAAAAAGCATACTTAATAAATAGCTATAAGATTATACTATAATAAAAACTAGATGATAAGGCTCTTACTCTAAGTAAACCTAGGCTAACAAATTAAAAAGTTAAGAATAATGTTGTACTAAAATAATTAGCTAACAACTAATATGAAGTAAATAGAACAATAATACATTATACTAATAAATATATAATAAAAAAAAAGATTATAATTACTAGTGAAAATGCTAAGAAAGTTAAGTATTAAGTAATATACTAACAACTCTACTTTAATATTCTAGTAGCTAAAGTTAAAAACTAAGAAGCTAAAGAAGTAGAAAGTACTAAAAAATATAAAAAGTTACATTAGTACAACTATAAGCTTAATTATAAGTTTTATAAAAATAATAAAAAGAAATATAAAGTAGACTAAAATAAGTGCTGCTACCTAAACTTATAAGTCGATAAGTACTTAGCAGACAAGTGTTACTTCTATAAACTTAAAAAAGTAGAGATCTACTACTAACTTTTATAGACGCAATATAGAGATAAATGTAACTTTTATAAATAGTAACTTAAGAAAGCACAACAATTAGACAGCTACTACTATATTACTTTATTATTAAATATTTATAAGGCAGTAGACTGCCTAATTTATAAAGTAAAAAAGCTAAAGCTAAAAAAATAAGCTTTGAAGTAAAAAATACTTTATTAAAACCTTTATTAAAGCTTCTATTATAATAATAGTTGCTTAATATACTATAGCACTAAGTATAGTGTAGGCTACTTTTCTAGAAAGAAGTAGAGTAAATAGGTAAAAAACTAGCATGCCCCTAAAAATGGAGTTATACTAGTAAGAGCATACTTAAAATAACTTTAAAAAAAGTATAAAATACTAATAGTTAAGTAAAGCAGTTGCTTATAACTATATTTATATATAGTTAGAATATACAGGCGCTCGTAGACAGTAAAGCTATATAAATAATAATTTTCTTATAAGTAGTAAAAAAACATAATATACTATACTAGGTTAAAAAAAACTAATCCTAATAGTACTAGCTAGTAAGAAACTTATAAAATATAAAAATAGCATGTTATAGTTAGAGACTGAATTAATAAAGCTATAAGTAGCAGGCATAGAGTGCTAGATAGATATTAACATAATAAATCTAATAGAACTAGATATATTAATTAGTTATAATTAGCTAAACGCACATAACTCCACTATTAATTAGTAAATAAAAATAATACTTAAAAAAAAACTTATACATAAAATTGCTAAAATACGCAAAAAAAAATACGCCTAATAAATTAAAGCTTTGGCTTCGGCCTTTTAAGACAACCTTTTGATGTAACTATACATTTTGTAGACACCTTTTTAGTAAAAAAAGATTTATAGCTAATAATAGGTATCTAGGCTTATGCCTCCTTATTTAGCATTGCTAGCACGCAATTAGTGTGTCGCATGTTTAAACAGAAACAAAGATGCGCAATATTCCTCTAACTAACCTTTTTAACTAATAACTATTTACTACTAACTATTTACTACAAACTGCAACTTTTATTGTTTTATTGCTATTCTAGCAGTGTTGTAGTTACAGCGTTTAGTGCCTATTCTTAAATGTAAATAAACAACAATAGCATTACTATTTATACACAGCTTTCTTATCTCTAAAGGCAACTTATAAAATTCTCCTACTTATTAGTTTGTCTTAGCTACTTAATAGCTATTTTAACACGCTTTTGCTTCTTACAAAGCTACTCTTAAGTCTCTTTACTAAGGTTATATTTGCGTAGGAGGAGATTGCTAAAGTAATATATCTTTACTATACTTAGACTATGAACATATGCAGTATATATAGTATACTAGCTAAACTAGCCTTTTACAGTTCTTATTATAACTTTAATATTTATAACACTAGACGTATTAAAGATGTTTTAACTATAGTTATATTCTAACCTCTGCACTAACTTAACTACTATAAGGGTAATTTACTACTATAGCTTCTAGTATAGTAACTTAGTAAGGTCTAACTTTACTTAATATAAGCTATTAGTTTTTATATTAAAAGAAGAGAAGAATAGTTTAAGTATTATATTGTTTGTATGTAAGTTATTTATATGCAGTACTATATAGTATAAGAAACTTTAAAAGTAAAAAGTAGTAGACAGAGAGCTTTTATAAAAAAGTATTACAGGCTTCTACTACAGTAACGTATATGTCCTTACCCTCCTCCTCTATCTCTATTACAATTTTGTTGCTAGCTATAGGCTAGCAATTGCTGTTAAATCCTTTAGCAAATTTTTTTAACTCTAATTTTTGCTTAGTAGTCTAAGCTTTTCTACTCTAAGCGCTTAGCGCGTAGACCTTATCTACCCACTGTTTAAATCTTATTAACTACACATAATTTTTTTTTTAACTTTTGCGACTAATTAGTAGAGGGTAGCTGCTTTTTACTTTTTTTAGCAACCCTATTTTAACTATAACAACAACCACCACCTTTAACACCTTAAAACTAAATAAATTAAAGCTTAACTTAAAATAAAAGATTTAGTAAGATTTTGCTATATAAAATTAAAAAATTTTGTATAAAAAACTTTTAGAAAATAAAAGTTATTTAAATAAAGTAAGTTATAACAATAAAAAAAAACTCTTACAAATAGGAATACTAAAAAAGTATTATACTAACAAGTTTAGGGAACTCTCTAAGAAAAATAAGGCTATAAAGCTAGTAGACTGATAAAATTAGAATTACAAGATTATTCTAGATAATAAAGCTAAGCTAAGCCTAGAACTAATATACCTAATATTACTTAAGCATAATGTTAAGCTAAGAAATTATATCTAAAAGAATTTAAAGAAAAAATTTATCTAACTAAAATTAGGCTTAATAGCCTTACTTATCTTGTTTGTAAAACAGCTTAATAAGAAGTAGCAACTATGTATTAACTTTAAAAGGTTAAACAGCGTAACGTAAAAAAATTATACTTTTTACTACTAATAATAGAGCTTATAAATTAACTCTAAAAAGCTAAGTAGTTTATAAAATTTTACGTTTAAAAAATATTTTACTAAATTAGAATTAAAAAAAGTTATAAGTAAATAACAGTGTTGAAAACAAATTATAAATTATTTAAATATATAGTTATACTTTTTTAATTAATAAACGCACTAGCAATCTTTTAATTAGTTATTAAGAACGCACTTTATAAATACCTTAGAATCTTTATTACAGCGTACCTAAACAATATACTAGTATACTCTAGTAGAATGATTAAAGAACATGTAAAGTATATTAAGAAAGTGCTTAAGAAGCTTAACAATTATAAGCTATACTTATAGCTAAAAAAGTGCAAATGCTATTGTAAGAAAATAGAATAATTAAGCTTTATAATATTTTAAAAAAAAGTAAAAATAAATTTAAAGAAAATTGCAGCTGTATAAAAATAGCTAATACTTAAAATAGTTAAAAACGTGTAATTCTTTTTAAAAATTACTAACTACTATTAAAAGTTTATAAAAAATTACTTAAAAATTACCACACCTTTCTTAAAAATTATAAAAAAGCATATAAAATATACTTAAAATAGAAAATAATAAAAATTATTAAGTAAATTAAATAAATATTTCTTAAGGCACTTATACTAGAGATGTATAACCTAAAATAAAAAACGCAAGTTTAAACTAACGTATTAAATTATATACTTAGAGCTATACTATTACAGCAGTACATAGATAAGAAATAGAAACTAGTATTCTACTATTTAAGAAAGTTCTTTAAAGCAAAACTTTACTATAATATTTATAATAAAAAGCTACTAAAAGTAGTTGATTTTTTTAAATAGTAGAAAGTCTATTTATTAAGACTACTACACTAAATTAAAGTTTTAACTAATTACTAGAACTTAGTAAAATTTATAATAATAAAAAAATATAACTAATAATAAGTTTAATAAGCTAATTTGCTTACTTAGTTTAACTTTGAAATAACACACTATGCTAAAAAATACTTAATAAAGCAGTAAATGCTCTAAGCAAGAAATTTAACTTATGTAAAAAAAGTTACAAAAAACTCTATAATGCTATATTTAAAAAAATACTAAACAGTAGTTTATATTATAACTAGCTAGAACTAGCTAAGGTAGCTAAAGTAGCTAAGTAAGTAGAAATACTACAATAGTAGTAATAGTAAAAAGCAGCTAACTAGTAGTTTAAGCTTAAAAAAAATAGCTTTAATAAACTACTATAAAATAAATAAGAGTACTAAAACATAGTTTAGAAAAATTAAATATATATACTTTTATACATAAAACTAAGTCTTATCAAAGAACTATATAAGACTTTAGAGTATAAATATATAGTAATTAAAGAAATAGTTAAGTAACTAGCTAAAGTATTTGTAATACTACACTTGCAAGCAAAGGTATAACATATTCTAAGCAACTATTTAGCTTATTACAAGAACAAGCCTTAGAAATATAAGCCTTATAGCCTATTATAACTTTTATAGCTACTAACAAAACTGTAAAGTAGTATAACAATAAACTTTATAGTAAAGCTTTTTGGCTTCGGCCTTTTAAGACAACCTTTTGATGTGACCACACATTTTGTAGACACCTTTTTAGTAAAAAAGGATTTATTGCTAACAATAGGTATCCGGGCTTATGCCCCCTTATTTAGTATTGCTAGCACGCAATTAGTGTGTCGCATGTTTAAATAGAAATGAAGATGCGCAATATCTCTCTAACTAACCTTCTTAACTAATAACTATTTACTACTAACTATTTACTGCTAACTATTTACTGCTAACCGCAACTTCTATTGTCTTGTCGCTATCCTGGCGGTGTTGCAGTTGCAGCGTTTAGTGCCTATTCTTAGATGTAAATAAACGACAATAGCATTACTATTTATACACAGCTTTCTTATTCTTAAAAGCAACTTACAAAATCCTCCTACTTGTTAGTTTATTCTAGCTACTTAATAGCTGTTTTAACACGCCTTTGCTTCTTATAAAGCTACTTTTAAGTTTTTTTGCTAAAGTTGCATTTGCGCAGAAGGAAATTGCTAAAGTAATATACTTTTACTGCACTTAAACTATTAATATGCGCAGTGTATATAGTGTACTAGTTAAACTAGCCTTTTATAGTTTTTATTATAACCTTAACATTTATAACACTAAACGCATTAAAGATGTCTTAACTATAGTTATATTCTAACCTCTACCTTTGTAATCTACTACTATAGCTTCTAGTATAGTAACTTAGTAAGGTCTAACTTTACTTAATATAAGCTATTAGTCTTTATATTAAAGAGGGAGAAAAATAGTTTAAGTATTGTATTGTTTATATGCAAGTTGTTTATATACAGTACTATATAGTATAGGAAATTCTAAAAGTAAGAAGTAGTAGGTAAGAAGCTTTTATAAAGAAGTATTGTAGGCTCCTGCTGTAGTAACGTATGTGTCTTTACTCTTCTCAATCTTGTTGCTAGCTATAAGCTAGCAATTGCTGTTAAACACGTTTTAATTAGTGTTGTTTTTTAGTACCTTTAGCAAATTTTTTTACCCTAACTTTGCTTAGTAGTCTAAGCTTTTCTGCTCTAAGCGCTTAGCGCGTAAACTTTATTTACTTACTGTTTAAATTTTGTTAACTACATATAACCTTTTTTTAACTTTTGCGACTAATTAGTAGAGGGCAGCTGCTTTTCACTTTTTTACAAAACCCATTTTGACCACAACAACAACAACCACCACCTTTGATACCTTAAAAATAAATAAGTAACAAGAAGAATTCTCTTCTTAATATATAAGTAATAGCTAAAGGACAACTAGCCTCTACGCTAGAAGGCAATAATCTACGCAGGGCGCTAATTACGTAATTGCTATCTTGCTAAGGCTAGCTATCTAGAATAGCTATGCATAAAAGGATAGCAGCGCTATTACATACTTCCCTCTTAGTAGAGATGTATAGGATAGCAGGACAAAGGCAACAGGTATAAAAATATAATAGATCTTATTATTACACTTGTTATGGCTAACTTAAATAGTTTATTTCTTACACAGATTGTTAACTAGTTATTTAATTTTTTATAAAATTTGTATTGCTTACCTTTAGTTAATATTAATAACTTTTTTCTACTTAAAATTATTCCTACAATACCTTACAGACTACCCTATACATTAGCCTCGCCTTAACCTAGACTAAGTCTAGATAAGTGTAGACCAACCCTGTGTAACAAATTCCTTAATTCTTAACCTTTCTGTGTTATATATATTGTTTTACTAAACGTGCTAACACTACCCCCGTACTATTACATCGATCTACTCATCGTGCTAGTACACCTCCGTCTATTGCACTCACTTATTCCACGAGAACCAACCCTGGATTATCTTCGGACGATCTCCATACCCTATTATTTTGCCATGCTAAATAGTATTCTGTCCTAGCACTTTGCCCTTGCTTAATAGGAGACTTGTCTAAAAATATACATTTATTAAAATTTATATTTCTGAGGTTATTAAGTAATTGCTTGGCGTAAATATAACCATTGAAGACTTTTCTAGCGTCTAGAGGAGTTCTTTTTAAGAAATATTTCTAAAATAGTTCTTCTTTCTTAAAAAGCGTTGTAAGCTTCTAAAAAAAATATCTAGACTATTATTCCTTTGAAAGACGTTAATTTGTCTTTTTACGGCTTCTAGGAACGTCTCTATTAAGCACTCTTTTTGCTTTTTTTAAGATCTTAAAAACATATCCTTATTGAGGCCTTAAAATGGATAAAAGAGCGTTGTTTTTATATATGATTTATTAAGACTATTGTAAATACTTTTAGAAGACGTTTCTAGTATATTGCTAATAGAGGAAATAAAGTTGTTGTGTAAATCTAAAGTATAAACTTGTTGTTTAAATTAAGAGAGATTGTAAGCTATAGAGAAGATGCCGGAAAAAGCAATTAAAAATAAACAAGAGGAATTAATACACTAGATATTTACTAAATAATTTCGCGATTAGTGCTTACGTAAGCAACCCGCATTTTTTTCTTCCTTCAATTAAACTATAAGGAAGTAAGCCAACGGTTTGAATCTCGTTGACATTGCCGGTAGGCAAGCTAACGATAAGCGAGTTTGGCGGACCTAGTCAACACGCAACTATCCGTGACAGAGCCTCCCCCTCTAGTCTGGCGTCCTAACAGCCTCAAGTTAACTCTCTAGACTGTATAAGGATGTTTTAGTAAGGAGCGCGTGTTACTCGCGGCTTAGGTGCTCTTAAGACGCGTGTTACCCGCGGTTTAGGCGCGTGACGAGCTTTAGGCTTAAGTCTTTGTGGCGTTGTCGTAGTAACCCTTAAATTTGTTGTTTATTTCTTAAAATTTTTAGAGGTAAAGGTAAGAGTGTGTAATTGTTGTAGGTAGTCTATGCGAGGTAATGTTTGCTGCGGTAATAAAGAAATTTTCTAGTATATTCTTTGTAATTCTTGTCTTAATTAACATATTTAACACGTAACTCTAACGCACTCACTACACGACTAAATAACAAGCTCTAATCTTTATTATAGTCTACTATCTAAATCCTAAGTACATTAAGAAGTCTTACCTACAAGATACTTAGCTATATAAGTTTAGCGTGCTTAACAAAGCTGCTAATTTTGTTACTTTGTATACGACTTGCCTGCGCTGCGCACAAAACATTACTAAACAAAAGAAGATTTATAGAAAGACTAAGTATTATTATTGCAACTATTGTGCTAAGGGCAACTATGGCAGTTGTACTAAGGTAAGTCTTTTTATTTTATTAACTGCGCTTTAGCTAATCTAAATAGGTTCCTAAAGCGCTTAATAGGCGTTTAAATTGTCTATACTATTTTTATGCTCGTTTTAATACCGCAGTTACTAATGCTAATATTCTAAGGACTAACTCTGTTATTATTGCTGCTAGCGTTAAGCTTGCGTGATGCTAGCGCTAATTTAACCTTAAGCTTTCTAACTGCTGCTGCGTCGCCGCGCACACCAGTACTCCTTTAGGAGTTCCTACTTAGGTGCTAACAACTTTACCTTACTACTTAAGCTTAATCTTAGTAGAGCAGCGCTGTATAGCAGCTGCTCTTAAATTAATTGCTGGTTATGTAGCTAGGATTGCTAGTCCTACTAATAATAATGAGGATGATGATGAGAGCTCGGGCGACGACGACGTGCCGCTTCTCAGGCGCGGTCCGGGCGCAAGTGGCGCGCATAACAGTAGTGCTAGAAGTAGTAGTAATAATATAGGTAGTAATAATAAAGTTTGTGCTAGTAGTAAGGAGATTTTTAATAATAAGTAGGGGTAGATTGTTTTTGTACTTGTAGTTTTGTTTGTTTAGATACCTGATTTGCGCCCTAGGTGCGCAACAACGATGTTTAGTATGTTCTTTTAGCGCGCTTAGGACGTAGTAATCTTTAATTGTGCTTATATTCCTTAATTAGTTCTTTTATATCCTTAAACTGCGATGCTGGAGTCTAGGTATTCTATAATTTGTTATAGCCTTTCTATTACAGCTAATACTCTAGCTAGCTATTCTTAATCCGTTTCTCTAATATCTTTTTAACCTCTTAGATCTCTTTACCCTTAGAGCTAATTTCTAGTGCCTAAGTATTGTCTTCTTAACTACTGCGTAATTCCTATTGTTCTAGTAAGGAGACGTAGAAAACATTGTAAATGCAATAGTAAGATAGTAGTTGTAGTTAGTAAGCCTGCGTTCCGACTGCTCCTTGCACTCGGAATGGTCCTATAAACTTGCTAGAAAGCTTCTTGCTAGGTTAGTGGGCTAGGTTGATGTTCTTTGTACTAAGGTAAACTAAGTCTTCTTAGCAGAAGATCTTTAGTTTGTGTTTTTTATTGTAGTATTAGCGTTAATATTCTTGTGCTGCTAAGAGGTGTTTTTTTGCTGTCGCACGTGCGCTGTGCATGCGCTGCACTCTGTTTACAGCGTCTGGTACCTCCCTTTCTAGCCTGCTGTCCTTAGGAGGCAACGTAAGCAATAGATGCTTGCCGTATACTGCGTAAAAAGGTGTTGTCTTTGTTAATTTGTAGATAGAGTTATTATATGCGAATTGTGCAGTTAGCAGAAGTAACACCTAATTGTCCTGTTTCTCTAAAGCGAATGTCCTTAGGTATTGCTTTATTGTCTAGTTCTAGCGTTTAGTTTGCCTGTCTATCTACAGGTAGAAGGCTGTGCTTAGCCTGCGCTTTACCTATAATTAGTAGCATATTTCTGTCTAAAACGCTAAGGTAAAGATTAAACCGCAATTAGATACAATGCCCTTTTAGATTCTGTATTTTAAAATAATATGTTTAAAATAGGATTCTGCAAACTGTTTTACATCTTACGTTTTTAATGCAGGTATGTAGATTGCTATCTTTAAAAAGCAGTTAACAATTACAAGAATTGCATTAAATACGCAACTTAAACTGTTGTTCTTTACTAGTAATAGCCTTGTTACAAAATTAAGGCTTACTTCTTCCTTTAGCATACTGCACAGGTCTTCACGTAATCCTGAACATTATAGCCTAGCTCTAGCTAGTAATATAGCCTGCTAATAAGCTTATAAGTCCTACGTGCGCTAAAATAACCCGCCATGCGCGTGTTATAATTCTGTAATAAAATCTCCTGCCTAATAGCTTGTTCTAGTAGAACATAAATTCTGCCTTTGTATCTTAGGACTTCTTTATTGTTAACGCACTACACTTGCGCGCTGCTACTATTTTAAGTGCGTGCCGCTTGCATAAAGTCTGCAACCTGCTATAGGGCAAAAGCGTCCCTTTATTGCAACTAGCGCAGTTTATCTATTAGAGCTTCTAACTCTACTGTCGCAGGTTCGCTACTAACTAATACTCTAGCTAGAGAGCGTAGTACGCATAGTGTGCACTCTATAGCACTAGCAGTTTAGATACCCTCTGTTCTGCAAATGTTAGCTACATGCGTCTTATATGCACCTTCCTAGCTTTGCTAGGTTGTGGAACCTTCTGTTCTACTATGCTCTACCCTTGCTAGAAGTTTGTTCTGCAGTATAGGCAATAATTAAGTTAACAACAGGTTCTTCTGTTTGTAATCTGCTTTTCTTAATAGTCCGTCCGCAGGGTTTGTACGCCCTAGGCGGTATTTAACTTTGGTGCTTAACGCTAGTTTAGCTTCTGTACAGCGCGTAAAGAGCGCAGGTTGTTATAATTAGTTAACACCTAAATAGTGTGTTAAGCGCTTTTTAGGTAGTGCCGCTATTTCTTAAAGCTTTATACAATAGCTAAAAGTTTAAGGTTGTACACTTTATAGTTTAGCTTAGCGTTTTGCAGTTTTCGTGAGTGAAACGCAATAGGATGCTACTTTTTGTCCTTAAATAATTAAGACAATATGCCTAATATAGTAAAAGTTAAAGCATCTGTCTTAACACAAATTATACATATATCTTTAAAGTAACGCAAGATAGGCGCACATGTAAAGCGTTGCTTTAGCCTTATAAAAGTAGCATATGTATCCTCAGAAATAAACTTTGTTTAAAGCAAATGTGCACTTCTTAAGATTTACGTATAACTCTGCTCTTTATAAAAAGTTAAGTACAGCGCGTACAGCACGCTAGTGTAGCGCAATGTTGTTATTGTAGGTGTAGATAAGAATATTATCTAGATAAACTACGCAGATGTAATCTAAGTGCCCTCTTAAAGCTTTATTAATGTAGGCTTAAAAACTTGCTAGGGCATTTATAAGCCTAAAAGGCATAACAAGATATTTAAAATATCTGTATCGTGTCCTAAAAGTAGTCTTCTACTTATCTCCTGCCTTAATCCTTAGACAATAGTAGGCGTCTTTGAGATCTAATGTTGTGTAGTAGCGTACGCCTAACAGGCGGTCTAGTGTCTCTCTAATTAGGGGGAGCGGGCAACAATCTTTTATTATAACAGTGTTAAGGCCTCAATAATCCACGCAAAGGCGAAGGGTTCTATTTTTCTTTAGTACAAATAGTATTAGTGCGCCTGCAGGGCTAGTGCTATGGCGAATTTATCCCTTACGTAGTGCTTCCTTAATGTATTCGCGGAGCACTTGAAGCTTACAAGAAGAGAGGGTATAGAAAGGCTTATAAGGAGGTTCTTTTCCTTGTTAAATAGGGATTGTGTGATCTGAGCTTTTTAGCTATAGGAGGGTTTCGGCAGCTTTGTTGTTAAAGACATTAGCATAATCTTACAACGTATTAGGTATGCGCTGCACTTGCGCTACAGATACGTTTAGTACGTGTGCCTTAAGCTTAATGCATGCGCTATTACTTTAAAGTACTCCTAGGAGGTAAGCTCTTAAATCTGTAAGTCTTGCGTCCTTTAGGAATACCTTAGTAGCTACTAAGTTGATGTTTGCCCTTGTATATCCCTAACGCCACATCTGCCTTCTGCAGTTAATACAGATGCCTTCTTGGCTTAAAAAGGGGTTGCTAAGTAGTAGTAGTGCTCTCTCTTTGTCTACTCTATACGCAGTAACTTCTGTAATGCGCTCTACGCTATTATTATCTGTTAAGCGCAGCTAGAGCTTGTATGCTGCGTATGTGTTTTGCCTTTAAGGTCTAATCTAACTTAGGCAGGGAAGTTCTGCATCCTAAATAGGTTTTAGATCTATCTCTATAGCTGTTTTTTAACTAATAAGGCTAATATCCGCTTGTAGATCTAAGACAACCTAGAGTTTCTTTTCTACTTTAGTTGCTGAACGTGCGTAACACATGCGCTGCATCTCTAGTAAAATATTTATTAGTACGCGCCTTACTAACCCCAGGTTCGCAGCAAGGCTTGACCTTTTCCTGTCTAGTTTATATTAACTAGGACCTTGTTAGGGTTGTTGCTTCGGCACTTATTAGCGTAGTGTCTTTTCTTCTAGCACTTAAAACATGTAATATTGTTGCTATTCTTACGCTTTTCTAGTGCGTCTAGTGTAGTAGCTGTAGAGGAGTGTTCCTTTCTTTTCTTTGTGAAAGTGCTCTAGTGGGGCGGATTATGCGTAATAGGTGCTCTGCGCAAATTCCGCTTAAGTAAGTTAAGCATGTATTGCTTAAAGTAGTCCTAAGTTAGCACTTCTCCCTTTGCTTTAAAAGAACGCTTATAGTAAGCATACTAAAGCTTTTAAAGATCTGCTCTAAGATACTATATTGCCTAAATTACTTTATCGTTATCCCTTTTAAATTCTTGTAGTAGTAGCTAAAATGCTACTTTGCAGGAACAGGTAAACTCGCGATGTTCCTTAAGGGTTTTGCCTTAGTATTTAGCTAGGTCTTTGGGTTTTAACGCGCGTCGCGCATGCGTAGTAGGTGTTGCTTTAGGTACGTTCCGCGCGTGGGATAATGTAGTTAGTAGTGTTAGTATATTTAGGATTCCTCCCTGTTTGACCTCTTCTAGTTGTACTACTTCTTCTTCTAACTCTTGTAATTGTTGTAAGGATTGAAGTTTATCGCGTTGCTTCTCTGCAGCGTTGATGCGCTCTTTAAGCGTTGCAGGTGCGCTTTAGGTGCGCTTTCTAGGCTCCTCAGGTGTAGCGGGCCTTGATAGGGTTTAAGGGGGATTGGAGAGTTTGGATGCAGTAGGGCTCTGACTTCCCTAATTGCCTTGGAGCCCCTTATAAGCACAATTGCCGGTGGGCAAGCTAACGATAAGCGAGTTTGGCGGACCCAGTCAACACGCAACCATCCGTGACAACTACACACAATTTTATTTTCTCGACTTTTGCGATTGATTAGTAGAGGGTAGCTGCTTTTTACTTTTTCGGAACCCCATTTTGACTACAACAACAACCACCACTTTTGACACCTTAAAAAATAAATAAGGAAGTAAGAAATACTACTCTAAAGTTTGCTTACTTTAAGCTAACTTAAGCTTTTTAAGCTTAGTTTTTTATTAAAAGATTTCAGACGGTCACAGAAAAGTTATACTAAAATCTATTTTTACTTTTCTTTCCATCATATTTGAAGCGAGATTACAGGCGCAATAATGCTGACTAAGCAGCTTACTAAGCAATCTATCTTAAAGAGAAAGCTCTTGGCTTCTCAAATCACTCACTCTTTTCAGCCTAGCTCTTCTAGTCATAGAAATATAACGCTTTAAAAATGACAAGTTTTTCAATTTCTTTTTCTTACGTCACCCCTCTGTATAATACATTTATATATACAATAAGCATAGAAAGTCGTTTTAGATTTCTAAAATTAAACTTACATAGTATATCAATTACTATTGATAATTTTACTTCAAATTGCAGCATTAGCTAATAACTTTTTTAAAATTAGACTGCACGCCCTAATCCTATAATAATATATAGATTTCTAAACTAAACATTTAATGGATAAGACATAGAATATGTTAGCAAGGCTAACTACCCGAAGTAGGGGTTAGAATCTAAGCGAGCGCTCTTACTTTAAGCTTTAATTACTCTATAAGCACCAGATCTAACTAGGTAAGAGGCAGACTATCTTAAAGCACTAACTTAAAGCTTTTGAACAAATTTAAAACTATTATAATAGCTGTTATACCTATGGAGTTATTAAGATCCAAATATTCTTAGTCTTTAGCAGCCCGCTCGCTTAGGTGGCCCGCTCGCTTGCGAACCACGTTATATCAAAACTTAACGTAATACTAATTAATTTTATCGCGTAGGAAATTAAAGTAAAGGCTATATCTACTACCTAACTTAGCTTTATAGCAATTGTTGTCTATGCCTGTTGTCTACTTTAAGATAAGGTTATTAGAATATTACTGCACACAGCAATTAACCTAGTGTAATCTAAGTTCCCTCCTTGCAATTTGTAAGCTAGAATTTTAGATTATAAATTATGTAAGTGGTAGACCTTGCCTTGTGAGCTGTTTAATATGTTGTAGAAGCTCCTGCTCCTGTACTAGCTGGAGGGCCTGTTAATTTTAAGACTTGAGGCTGCGCGAGGTTGAAACACCTTAATGTCTCCGCGCGAGTGTTACGCGCGCAACACTATATTTTCTTGCGATCTGCGCGTAGTCAATCTTTTCTCCTAGTGCTAGCAATTTAATCTTTGTAAGCGCAGCCTTAATTAAGCTTATATTAGTAGAGTTATATCGCATTGAAGTTTTGGTGTTGTTTGATCGGAGCGATCGTTGGGCCGTCGCGATCGTTGGGCGGTGAGCCTCAGTAGTCGTATGATGAGATGTATTGTCGCGGATGAATTGGGTGGTGGTAGTTTTACATCGCTTCCACAAACTCCCACGTAGTTGATACGGACTATCACGTCGTGAGAATCAACTAGCTCTGGTATCGCACGGTCTTCGGTCTCCGCATTCTTCGCTCCATACAATACAATGGATGGATTTTGCATGATATAGCTCTTAATGTTAATCTCGATGCTCAGAAGGTCGCCTGAGAATTCGTTATTCGGTAAAAGGTATGCAGAGATGGACGTCCATTTATGTAAGGGGTGCGAAAGAGAGCGTATTTTGCAAGCTTGCTGTTCTGATACCAGTCCTGCTATTGTGATCGTTATCGACCGCATAAACTACGCCTCAAAGTGGGGCCGAAGGACGTAGACGCGTGTAGCTTCCCCGCACCCTGGTTTTTCACCGTGTATCCCCACTTAGAGAGCGGAACTGCACATCTTGCGATATGTAAGGAGGTCGCTTGGCGCAGGCTGTGATTCCGATACTCGGTCGTACCGTGCGAGATTGACATCATCTTGGCTGGAGATTGGCTCTGGTGAGAAGAGACGGCGAGTGCGCTCACGCCGAGATGCGGTATTCGGATCTGCAACCACCTTACGTGAATGGATTGCTGACTACTTCGAAAGAAAGATAAGATCGAATGTCTCCAGGTGCTGCCTGCTTGGTTCTGCGAACAGTTAGTTTTTGTCGAGCAGAACACGTGAACACGCGGCGCGAACGTGGGATGGCTAGGATCTGCGCCCCCGCTTCTGTCCCCTTACTTATTGTGTGTTACGGCCAGGGCCCACGACTCCACACAATGCTGATCGCTTACAAGCGACTTCCCCTACCAAGCACCTTCTCACAAACCTCCTGCCTCCTTCCTTTGTAACTGAACGGCCTGCCACCACGCTGTGTTCTATTTGAGATTCTTCCACCGGCCTTCAAACTTCACCCACTAAAGCAATCAACTAAAGCAGCCACCGCCATGAGTGACTCAGCGTCCAAGTGTGGCCAATGCAAGAAAACAGCTGCCGAATGCAGCCTGGCGAACCTCCTGTGCTGTTCCAGATGCAAGACAACAGAATACTGCAGTCGGGACTGTCAGAAAGCCGACTGGAAAACACACAAGAAGATCTGCGCCCAGCAAGCTAATGCCAACGCCGGTAACCAACCCAACATCAGCCACAGCACTTCCTACTCAGCACCTCGCCTCAAGACTCTAGAACAGCACGTGCCAAACCCCTTCACGCGACTCGATGAAGGAACGTACCTGCACGGTCGTCCAGAAAAAGACGTCTATAGGCTCCTGATCGACGCGTTCCGCATCCGCTCCGAAGACGACACGAATCTCGAAAACAAGCCTACGCCCAACAGCATCTATACCGGTAAACCTACAAGCATCGAGCCCTTCCGAAAGTTCCTTGCCCTGGCAGCTACCAGGAAGGGTTTGCTGCCACAATGGTGGAACGCTGAACACCAGCGCGAATGCGAGAAGTTCGCTGAGAGCGGCGAATGGAACGACGTGCGTAAGAAGGTTACAAAGGCACAGATGATCCAGCATTATGGTGATGAAAAGGCGCCGATGCAACTAAGGATGTTGGCCGAGGCTGTGTACGGGGTAGGTTCGATGGGTCAGAATGGTGCAGGGATGCGTGGGGTACTGCGTCAGATGGAATCGGATGGTCCTGGAAATGGCAAGGTCATGAGCATGATGGACGTCAGCCAGCTTTTGGGTGGCGGCGGTGCTCGTCGTTGAATCTCAAGGTATTCACGAAATGGACGCGGAAAATGACCAAGTTTATTTTACACATCATGTAAAAGTCAAACTACCACATGTGCAATCTAAATGCTAAAAGAAAATGAAGTATACCTCCTTCCGTGTGATCTAATGCTTCATTACCTGTGGCATAGGCTTCGTAAGCATCTTCGAACTCGGTACCATGTTCTGGTCCATCCATTACGGGAATTCATCCACATCTGCACAACTTAGACAATTAACCAACCTCTTTACAAATTGAACACACCACCGTTTTCAACGTAACTCGCATTAATGGCGGTAAACGCGTTTCGGTACATTAACGACTTCTCGGTGTACTTCCCGTCGCCCTCTAGTTGAATCTGATTTGATTCGACTTTGCTTGTGCCAGTACCCGGCCAGGAGTGCAGCCTGTATGCTAATGCAGAACAGGCAGACAAAGGCAGTGTTTTTTTAGGTTCTCCCCTTCTCAACACACGCTCGAAAGCGCTTTGTGACAGAGCTCAGTGCAATGTTTTGCGCATCTACGATGTAGTAAGGTTATGAGCGCTGCCAAGGCTTCAAGTCAATGTTTCTTCGGTCGCTACCTATTTATTGCACCCCCAAACAGCAAACAGCTTGCAATCAGATGAAACAGCGAGCGATCCAACATATGGAATGAATCCATATGAATTTCAAGCCTGGTCTCCAGCTGGAGTAAAACAAGTCATCGCAGCCGGTGCCAGCAATTTCATCGGCCTTGTCGACGAGCATACCGTCCTCAATTTCCCACTCGTACCTCCCAACGAGAAGGAAAACGATTTCCCACATGGTTTTGGCTATCGTCGAAATCTTAGAGACGCCGCTGTCAAAGGCCTCGAAGTCGAAGAAAAGATTCTACGACACCTTGGACAGCATCCAAGAGTCGTCGGTCTCGTGGGAAGAAACGACGGTGGCCTTCTATTAGAAAACATGACAAACGGGTCTGTAGAAGAATATCTCCCGACGAATTCTACAACGCCGTCCAGCCAGAGGGTTAAGTGGGTATGGCAGGCGGCGGAGGGCCTTGCTCACATTCACAACAGAGTTGTCCTGCATTGTGACATCAGCGTTGGCAATCTTCTTCTAGACAGCAATCTGGAAGTCAAGATGTGTGATTTCCAAGGAAGAGTACTGGACCATTATGGATCAATCAAGCTCAATGGAGGTGCAGCCTATAGCACCATGTCTTCGATGCCGCGAGCGGACGCCAATCTCTGCGATGAGAGCACGGATATATTCGCGCTGGGAACGGCTAGTTACGTTACGATGAGTGGCCAGCTACCGTTCCCCAATCTCGACCCTGCAGAAGATGAGGATGAAGTTGAACGGCGATTCAGAGCGCACGAGTTTCCTCCACTGGAAACTATTCAGGTCGGTTCCGTTATACGGAAATGCTGAATGGAAGGTTATTCGACGGCTTCTGAAATTGTAGACGATGTACGCTGTGTGATAGATTATCATCTAGAGTGATTGGGCAAGACTTCGGCGCTTAGAGATATGGTTCCTAGGGTATTTTATATCTGCTGCTCTTGTTCTTCTATATTTGCTGTCAGCATTGTTACAGAGAGTAGTATTTAATTATGTTGGTTTCACTGTTTCTTCCATGGCTTATGCTGTGCTAGACAATGTATCAAAAGATTTTTTTGCTCTTGAACAGGGCGACCAAGTCTGTGAGATGAGGACCAGCACTCGAAGCTGCATGAGATGTATGGATTGGGATAGAACAGAATTAAAGCGAACTGTGCTGTAAAACAGTTCAGTGCATTGGGTAACAGCAAGTCGTTTTGTGGATAGTTCACAACGTGCAGTCCCAGTGATACTTGTTACACGGAGTTCTCTGCAAAAATTGATAGCCCAAACTGGGGACTTGAGCTTCGCGACCCTAACTACTTACTGCAATCTTCGGTGGCTCATTTTGTTCCTATCCTTTCCAGCCTAGCCGTCCGCATGGGATCAGACATGGCAAGGGATGACCCTACAAAGGACGTTTTCTGAGAAAAGACCGTAATGCTGGTATTACTTGATCTGGACTTTTTGCATGAATATCGTACTAACTCAGCGCCTGACCATTCGTAGCGTGAAGATGCAATGGCTATCTTCTTCTAGAGAACAAATGTCGATGAGCAACGTTTCTAGCTTTTTTCATGCGCAATACCTTGGACCGAAAAGCATGGGAACAGTACTTTAATTGCTGATGTAATATGTAGCTGCTGAGTTTGAGTGCTGAATTGAAGTAATTTGAGAGACCGCATGAACAGCGTTGTTTGGCAGTAGTAGTGGCGGTGTTGTTGGTGACTCTGCCCGAAAGCTGTTGCACTAGGTTCATAGCTTGCACCGTACGGACCTTGAGTCGTAATTGACATAGCTAGACAAGCACTGTCAGGCCGCTGGTAGCTCTGCTAATGAGGATATACGTAAAATTACGAGGCCGGCAGTTGGGACGATAGACTACGACTGCGAGACGAAGTGACTACGAGATTGGCTTCGTTTCACCTTCGCCTTTACCTTTGGAGCTCTCGCAGCGGGATCTAGTAACGGGTAAGATGACTTTAGATTTTTCATTTAGCTGGACTCTAGTAATCAGCGTATAATCGGGAGACTGCAGCTAAAGCAACTTACCTTCAACTTCGCTACGCTACTGAGGGCGGCTCATAAAGTGCAGCCTCGGTCTCTTTCTAAAGGCACCAATCTCTGCTTTCTTACACACATCTTACTCAGTCACCACGTGTACCCATCAAACTATGGCTACTCAATATGAACTATCCAAAACGAGTGAGTTGCACGCAACCAAGACCATCATAAATACTAACTCCACTTCCAGGATCCGAAACAGGCACATACACCAAAGACCAGTTACTTGCCTACCTCCATCACGCCTGTCCAGAAGCTCTCGACAAGTTCCCCCCTTCCGACGCATTCGAAATCGACGAGCCCTATCCCGGCCGCTATGCCCTCAACGTCGGCCATACCGTTACGAAGAAAGCCAGGAAGATCAAGAATGAGCTTTGGTTGATGGAACGTGACCCGATAACACAGAACTTGTTCGATGGCTTGTACTACTACACGCTCGATGACGGGTCAGCGAACAAGTACGTGAAGAATGCAAAAGGATTTAAGGGCAAGGGCTTTTTCAGCAGCATGTCCAAGAGTGGCATTATAACTCCTTTTAGTCTCCGCATGAAGGCACTCTTGCCGTTCGTTTTGCTGTACTGTGGCCGTGTAGCAGAGTACAAGACGTCTGGGTATGGCAATGTGTACCTTGAGGTCCTTACTCGTGCGCTGAAGGCTATGGCTAAGCACACTCCCACCGCCACTACCATCATAGAACAGCAAGGCGACGGATCCACGCCGGAGGATAGCGATGATGCATCAGTTGACACTGAGGAAGCTGGTGATCTATTCGTGACGGAAGATGGTGACAAGGCACCGGACAAGGGCAAGAAGAGGAAGGGCGTCATGGATGCAGAGCTCGACGTGTGTGTGCTCCTGCAAAGAAGTCGCATGCCTGCTAGAGTCTGCGGCTGCGGCTGATGAGTTGGAAAATGGAGCGGAAAAAGTCAGTTGGAATGTTACCGGGGCGGTAAGCAAAAGTCTCATAAAACTATTTAATATCACATGAAGCTAGCAAATCCTACAAACTCAGTTTCTAAACCAAAAAGGGGGCTTTTCGCTGGGACCGAGTACGTCAGGGCCGAGGAAGAATGTATAGATATTAATTATACAGATGCTGGGCACGTGTTGCTGGCTTAACAAGAGCAAAAGTTGATAGAAAGTGGGAAGAAGTATAGCCTAGGGGCGTATTTTGAGGGGAGTTGGGGGGTTTTGGATCGTAGTAAAAAGTGATGTCAATATTGCTTAGGGAGCATATTGAGGGGTTTGAGAATGGTTTGGGTCGCGTTAGTGTAGGTTTGGCAGGACGGATCACGTTCGTTCCACATCACACGTTAGGATGAATGTTGAGATGTCTATCGTAGTATTAGTATTTTAGTAGCTACCATAATTAGCGCTTTTTGACTATTCTAATGTAGCACAGTACAGGAATCAAGTAATGTTTCTATATTATCGCAGTAAGTGATGTCATGTTACCCCATCCCAAATACCATATGTTTTCTCTATCCTATTGCCGTATCGTGACCGGGTGAATTGGATACGTGTACCCTCAGCCTCTAATCGATAACAACCATGACCTTTGCCCTCTTGTTCGGATGGCCGCGATCTTCTTGGACAACCCTGGTGCGTTGTCGGACCTCGTCATCAATTCCGTCTTCTTCTTCTTCTTCTTCTTCTTCTCCTTCCTCATCATCGTCATCACCGTGGCCTTCTAAGCTAACGATGTGGGTACGATTTCGCGAGGTTTCGTCCACCGTACTCGTGCGGAGTGGCAATGCAGGCGTCATGCCGTCGAGAACCCGAATTTTCCTACGGAGGTCTTTGACGTCACGCTCTGGGTCAAACCTAGATACTTCGAGGCCGTTAATTGTGCGCAGATTTAGAGCGTCAGCTCGATTGTCACCCCAGTACCATGTGGCATTAGGCTCTTCAGCTATGCGCTTGTCGTGCTTTCGCGAAAATGCTCGCGCCTCGACTACAGCTTGTCTACCAACATCAAGATTTGGAAGTTCGTCAAGATCAGACCTAAGGAAATAGGCCACAGCATCCCGTTCATAGAGACGGCCGAGGACACGGGAGTAAGGAACCGCGAGCTCTTTGTTGACGGGGTGCAGCGGATACCAGTCTGCATAGTGACTCGCTACCTTGGTGTACAAAATCAGTACATATCTCATTGTCAGACTGTAAAGTGATGCATGTTGCTTACTCGTGGGGGCTCGACATTCTCTTCTGAGATCCACAGCTTGTTTGAACGTGAGCCCTCGCTCGTGTAGGCGGATCCGTAGATCCAGATTTCTGAGTTATATGGTCTTCCTTCATCATAGTCGTTGTCGGACGCCTTTTCCAAATTCGTCCACTTTAGTTGAATGGACTTGATGCTCATGACATCAGCACACTCATACTGGCCAGAGCGATTGTTGGGAAGGAGGCGGACAGTATCACCCACACACAGCATCTCAGCACCGATGTAGATACCATGACAATATATACTCGCATTTGGCCAGATTCCCCGAAAGTGATGCTTACCCATGAGAGACAGCGTGGACATGAGGGCTAGGGCGTTCTTGATGGTGATATGCCAGTCTTCTTGAGGTACACGGCGCAACAGATCTCTCCATGTGTACATGGGCCGTGTCTGTCGCAGTGGAATATACTTGTGTCTTTTAGAAAGACTCTTGACTTGGTCGTTTGGATTTGGGACTGGTTCGACGCGTACACCTGTGCAAGACACGTTCTTATCTTGAGCAGAGTCGACAAGGTCAGCAACTGAACTGCCGCTAGCTGGCTCCGTGACTAGGCCAGCTTCCCACTGCGGGGTAGAAAACTTGTTTTTCTGCGCGTCGTAGAGTCGAAGGCCGTTGGTCTGGTCTCGGATCAAGTCGACACCGTCTGGCAGGTCACGGATATACAAGACGATATCTCCGTTGCGGGGTACCCATTGCTCTTGAGTTCTCAGGTCCTCAAGCAAGATTGGGATGCGCTCTTGCTCAGCTCTCCAATCTGGACTCAGCGGCTCTAGTATGGCTTCGTCTACATGTCCGTGTCGGCGAAGCTTGTCGACCAAGTTCCGGTACACGTCAGGCGTGCCTTCACTGTCGACGTTGGCCGTGTCTGTTCCTGGATTGATTTTCTTAGGCCGACCTTTGTGTTGTGCTCCTGTCAGGCTAGGACGCGATGATGATACGATTGGAAGCTGTTGAGAACGATGGTTGCTCATCGAGCTAGAAGGGCGACTACGCCGAGGGGCGGAGGAATTGGACGACTTTCGGGAAGACGCCACACTTGAGCTGCGCATGTGCGAGCTACTGGGTGTGGCCCTCGGAAGTAGGCCTGAGCTGCCGCTGCAGAGAGTACATGGACAACCCATGTTGTTTCCGTCATTGTTCATCAAGTGCTCAAAATGCGGGTAGAAACGGTTGGGCGAATCAAACGCCTTTTTACCGGGGTGCCCATATAGGTACCTGTCGAAATGATTTGGATTTGATGGTCGTGGGCGATGCCAGAGGCTATAGCCGAAGGGGAGGCTTTCCAGCGTGTACTGGACGCCTGGCCTGGCCTCTTTGCGACTCTCCATCCACTGCTGGCCTATCTTTTCTAGATAGAGGGTCGGCGGGTTGACCTGCGTATGCACCCCTGGAGGAGGAACGTGTAGGGGATCTCCATCTGAGCATCCTGGGACGAGGCGCACTGTTACCCGAGTTGGTGACATGCTGGATGAGACGAGGGTTGCGAGACTGTGGGGTGGCTTGAGAAGCTGGGCTCAAAGACAAGCAGGAAGCTGAAGGCGGGGGGGTGGCTGGGAAAAGGATGGTTGGAGTGGAGTGCGTCTGCAAACGTCACGAGACAGCGGTAGGCGAGAGCATGGTGGGAGGCAGTCGCGATTGCAGTTTGTGACGCGTGGGGAAAGCGCGCGGTGAGAGACTGTGGAGCGCGTTAGACGGCTAGCATGGCTCTACATCAGACATGACAGCCGCCAATCCGACGATTCTATGCGTGGTGAGGCTCGGCATTACCTGTACACGCGGGCACGTGGAAGAGACGCGAGGGTCAAGGTGAAGGTGAAGGTGAAGGTGAAGGTGAAGGTGGAGGTGGAGGTGGAGGTGGAGGTGGAGGTGAAGGTGAAGGTGGAGGTTGTCGGCCGCCTTGGCAGCAAAATCCCGCGGTGTGGGATGCCTGCAGGCGGATATGCAGGAACACGGCAACCAAGCAGCCAAGCAATCAAGCAACCCCCTAGGTCATGTCCACTCGACCTCTCCAGCCCTCCAGAACAACGCCTCCAACAACCGTCGCCCGTGGGACACGGCGGTGACAAGACGGCATGGTATTTGCAGAACCACGTCAGCAAGCCGCAGAGAATGCCATGTGCCCCCCTCCACGACCCCAGGCAGCGGGCACGCCACCATCCTGTCTCTCTGCTCAAAAGCTGCCCACGAGCTTCCATGGTCATCAACCATTCTTGGCGCACCCGTCCCCGACACAGCACCGTGCGGCCGCACCGATGCCAGCGCCACGAGTTGTGGACAGGAGCATGGGGTGATTCTCTAGCCCTTTGCAGTTTACTTCGATACTGCACCCGTCACTAGTGCGTGATAGAGCGCAGGACCCGTGTGCTCGAGGCCTCTGGAGGATCATGGCAATAACACTCGCCCCATACGAGCTTTCGCTTGCGCTCATGGCTCAACCGGCCGCCAACTGGGGCCGTGGCAGCTCCTTTTGTCTTGCACTCCTCAGTCGTTCTGCCCAACATCTCCACCTCACGCTCCCAGGCTATAGTGCGCGATATAGCGGCAAGCCACTCGCACGAGCGACCATAGCCGAGCACTGGCTGTTGCTTTTGGCCAAGGGAACAACACTACCTACAGCTCGCGAGTCACAAGCAATATAGACCGCAGCTCCACCGACCCAATGAACTTCATTCGTTCCAAGCGCGCCAAAGCACACTACCCCATCCGCCATGGCCGGCCGGCAAAGCGCATCTCGACTCCTGCTGGCCAGCGTCTCTCCATAATCCTCGACGCCAAACGGGCCAAGTCACCTTCGTCGGCAGGAGCAGCCAAGATCAGCGTCACCACCGAAAGCACATTCTGCAACGACCCCTCGCATCAGCACGTGGAACCAGTACAACATGGCCACAAGAGCGAGAGGAAGCCCGGTTTCATATCCTTGATGACGGGCGGTAGACTGAAAACACCGCGCGAGAGCAGCGAGGACGGGCCGCACAATGGGAGCAATCTCAGTGTTAGCGTATGGAGTGATAGAGATGAAGAGAAGTTTGGCCACGTAAGACAGCGAAGACGAGGGGGACTTGGTACGTGGGCATGGAACAAGATTGCTCTGATCGCCGCCATCATCATTGCGCTGATCGTGGCCCTGGGCGTCGGGCTGGCGCTGGGGCTGAAGAAGGACTCGAAAAGGTATGTCGCCATCTTCTCCATCGTCCGCAAAGACACCTGAGGCTAACAACATATGCAGCAGCTCACCCGCAGCTTCTACAGGCGCTTCGACACCAGCTGGCAGCGATAGCAGACCCGACTCCGACTCCAGCTCCCCCACAGCAAGCGACGCTCCTCCATCTCCGACCTCGGCCTCGATTCCCTCCGCGGTCCCTTCCAACTTCCCTGTCGGTACCTGGTCCTTCGTCTTGTTCCTCGATACCGCCACAACCGGCTGTACCTCAGACCCAGACACCTGGACATGTGCGCCAAACACCGACTACTACAGCGACCCACAAAAGGCTCTCACCATCCTCAACTGGGACATTAGCGGCTCCCCGGATTCCTACAAGATTTCATCGGGAGAACAAGACGATACGTTTGACACAACATTCCAGAACGAGAACCTTGAGTTATTGGATTCGGGCAAGGACACGGAGCGATACAGGTTCCAGATCTCGCGTTCAAAGACTGTCAATGTGACTGGAAGTCTTGGCAACAAGAAGGGTGACTTTGAGTGCGATTATGGCGCGACAAACATGCAGGGCTACCTGTACACCAAGATGCAGCAGACGTACCCAGATGACACGATTGCTGTTGGCAAGGTCGCCAACAACGTGTGGCCATATGGTAAGCACCATTGGCAACTTTCGTTTCACGCACAAACAACTGACTCAAATAGCTGTACGCATCGAACAAGCCGTTGCAGGCGGAGAAGGAATACCAGCTTGCACGAGTTCATTCGGCGACGACGTCCAATTCAAGGCTCAAGATGCGAGCACACTATGCTCCTGTCTCTACAAGAATTGGACACCGCAACCCAAGTCATAAAAACGATTGAATTTTCTTTGTTGTTATCTAGCGTTTCCTTGCATCATCGCTCTACATTTACTCATTGAGCCAGGCGTAACTAGCATAGCGGGGTTCACTCTACAGAGGTAATGATAGTGGTTTTCCCTCGGAGAACGAGGTTTCGGACGTCATGCTGCATTTCCATCTTTGCTCAATTGAACAGCTACGTTGGTTGACCAGAATCATGCGACGAAGCATCCACCCTCACCAAGCATCACTCTCTTCTTACAACACAATGAACCGCCGTCACGTCAAGGATACACCCATTGATGTGCTGCGCAGCAATTATACTGCTAAGCAGTCTTTGGTGTCTTTGTTTCTCTCACACAGAACAACCGCAAACCCCCTTCCGGCTGCCCGCTCCCACGACTTGCCGCATGCGGTCGCACGCCAACAAAGACAAAGCAGCCACAATAGGCATACAAGAGCTCACAAGGCATGACATGACTTATGCCCAACTAACTCCTCGCATGCCCCATCTATTCGACCCCAACCCCCCAAAATGAATGTCCTTCAAAACATCGCAAGCGTCTTCAGCTCGCCTGCCAAACCCACACCAGCTAAGAAACGCAACCATGTAGATATTTCCACTATCCGGTCTAGTGAGAAGAATGGAAGAGTAGCGCACAACCCGAAGGATAACCAGGGTGCTGCCTACGCAGGTGCTTCCACTGTGACTATTACTCAAGAAGAAGAAGAAGAAGAAGAAGAAGAAGTACTTCAAAAACAACTACGAGCTGAAGGAGAACGTCACTCTGCCCGTCCAACCGCCACACCAAAGAGCGTCCGTAGACTTAGTCGCGCTTTGTCGTCTGCACTCGAATCTGGAACGCATAGCTCAAGTCGCGCAGTCACGGCGGCTGAAGAGTCAAACAGGAAGCTTGAAGAGGCTGAAGAGATACTAGCTAAAAGTGTAGAGAGTGAGGCGACCAGGAAGTCGCTAGCAACTATTGAAAAGTTGAGGAAGAACAATAATGACATCATAAGAAAGGCTTGCATGAATGACTACACGACATCGCCCGTTACGAGGGGGTTTGTCGAGAAGGTAGTTGAGAATGTGGTTGTGGCATCCGCGGAGAGCGAGGGTGACGAAGAGATCGATGAAGATGCAGACGAAGATGGGAATGTGGAGATGGATTGGCTGGTTGAGAAGGAACATCATGTCGTCCAACTTCCAACTCCTCGACGCCGTCCAAGCACGATTGGCGAGAAATCCATCACCAGCACCACCACAACAGAAGCTTCTCAACTCAAACACTGCTCCATTACCAAGCAACCTAGACCGCAAACAAGGACCAAGAAACGGCTCACCACCAAACATTATACCAGCAAGCCAATATCAACATCGGCTACACCCACTTCCAACCCAAGCACCGTAACCACTGGAATCCCAAAATTACCCCAAACCATCCAGCTCCCTACCAACTGGTCAACCATGACCTCGTCGCAGAAATGGTCCATAAACCCTAACCTCCACGCCCGCGACCTAGCTTTCGACGCCCAACTGATCCGCTCCCAACTGCTAGACGAGCCAGAATATGCGTTTCGCGATGCCGAAATCCGTGATGGGATATGGCAGCTCGTGAGCGCGATTGAGGACTTTGCCAGGGCGTGGTTTCCCAAGGGCGCTCATGCGGCGTACGTGGGTAAGACGGAGAACGGAGATGCAGTACTCCCGCCCGGCTTCTACTCCAGCCTCGCTTCCGAAACAGTCGAAATTATAGCTTGTGTGGCGAGTGGGGGGCCGAGCGGAGTGTGGGGATGGCACAGTTTGTTTACTCACGGGGAGAAGTTACAGGCGTTGGTTTGTGGGATCGTAGGGAACGTGTTGAGTGAACAAGTATTGCAGCATTGTTTCTTTGGGGGGACTGAGGAGGGGATAAAAGCGGTTAGAGGTGTCGAGGTGAATGGGAGGAATGAAGACGGTGAGTTTCTGTTCCTTTTCCTTTTGATGTTTGTTGGTGGGAAGCGCATGGATGAATTGGACTGACGTGAAACACGCAAAGGATTCGAGCGCAACGCCCTCTACGCATCCACGATCCGCTCCCATCTACCTGGTCCTACCTCGCTGCCCTCAAACTTCAACACGCACGTCAACATCATCATTGCAGCATTATGGACGCATCTCTCCCCGCTCCTAGACCTCGTCCACCCGCCTTCCTCTCCCTCCACCACACCAACCCTCCCAATCCTATTCCCCTCCCTCCAAAAACTAGTAGCCCATGCCGGCCTCCTCTCGCTAGCCATGTCCCTAGACCCCCACACAGTCTACCACTCCGTCCCCCTCTTCAAAGAAGACAAGTACACCTCCAGCACCATGGAATGCTTCAACGACGCGTCGATGCGCCAGCGCAACATGCAAAACAACAGCGAGGACGTGGAGCAAGAGGAACAAGAGCGACGGCGCAAGTTAACCGATAGCGAAAGGAGTAGAGCGTGGGGTGACACCCCCCTCACGCAGATGACGTTGTTCCAAGGGCTAACGGCTTATCGGAGGGGGGGCTGGGAAGATGGTACATGGAATATAACGGATGGGGAACATGGCAATGGGAAAGGGGTTGTGTATGAGAGACCGGAGTACGCGGATATGGGGATTCGAGCTAGGGTTTTGACACATGGGTGGGTTTATTGTCGGTGGGGGAGGGCGCGTAGTTTGACGCGTTCTGAGGCGCTGGATGAGCGGGTGGGACAGAAGGTTCATGGGGATGCTTGGAGGAAGGGGGGGTTTGTGAATTTCGTTGGGGGGGGGGGGGGGGGGGGGGGGGGGCACGTGCTGTTCAACCTACTACTTCGCTGGAGTCGATTGAGGGTCCGTACCTTTGAATTGCGGTAGCTTTTGGGTATTAGAACGAAACCAGCTTGATATGTGTTTCTTCCGCACAATGGGAAAAAAAAACTTATCAATGATGCTTTAGGGTTGAAAAGGAAAAAGTCGCTACGCTAAGTGTGAATGTCACAGCTGTAAGATAAGGAAGATGAGACATATTAGCAAGGAGTAAGGAGAGTTTGCTGAACGATAGATGTAGCATCCACGTCAACGTGGTTCCAAGGGCACGCTGGCTGGCATGAAGATTAGTTTCCATAGGATTCTTCTATCGCCTTCATATACCTAAATTCTATACTGGCTTTTTTGAATCGCGAGACGGCTCTTGCCATTTTGTAGTTTTACGCGGTACATTTATCTTGGTTGATCCGAACAAGCAGAAAGTAATGGAGCGGTATAACATACATTCATGCGTGCCTTTTCACATTGGATAAAACTCCGTGTGCATGCGGGAGAGATTGAGGGTAGGAAAGAATGGCAGTATGTTGACATGACTCAACCAAGACAATACCGACGATCGTCTGATGTCAGTGATTCACCATGCTGTGCTTCTTACCGGGTCATACATGCCGGATTTACCATGATAGGTTTGAATGATTGTCAAGTCTCTCGACTGTGATTGCGGTTCCGAAGAGGTTTGCCTCCATGAATGATGTGAATACTGCACGTCTTTCGTCACACATGTAGGGTCAGGCGGGATGACGGATGCCACGCCCGCGATAGTGACGCACAGTCTCGCTAATCATGCTCTGGATGTAGTCATCCCGAGAGCCGTCACTAGCATGTTGTAGATCTGTCAGCTAAGGTCGGCCATGGTCTTCATCTCATCGCCTCTTACAGCTATCGCGGAGCAGTTCGCGCATGTTTACATTCTACTGCAGGAGAGAACGAATCATCACATCGTGGTTGACGTCACAGGGCTGGTGTTGCACTCGTGTTGTCCATGGATGTAGGGCCGAAGACCACTCTATTCTACCGAAGTTATACATGATCAAACTGTCTCAGCGTCGTCCAGGCACGAATCCTTCAATGGTAAAGTCGGAAAGTCTGGAATCAGTATTCCGCTTCCCAATCCATCAGTCAAGTCAAACTTGATCTCTGGCAGTTGCCGACAGTGGCTCTGCGTGTGTGTTCACGGGCCGATAACGTGACCCCGAAAAAGACCGAGCCCGCACTAGAAGTTGTAGCGTTGAAGCTTGAAATCATGCATGGCGCTCAAAGTGGAGAGTGGGGACCGCGAATACAGCGTATAAGACGATGCAGAGTGGACTCAACAATGTCGTTTGAGGCGCCACAAGCGATCTTGTTTCGGACGGTTTCAAGAAAAACGTGTCTTAAGCTGGGATAAATCAATTGCCGTGAACCTTGGGTTGCATTGTCGGGGATGTGATAGCTAGGCCTGAGTGTTTAAGCGAGAGCAATTAACTAACTTGGGAAGCAGCCCTCAAATGAGTCAGTAAGACGCCAGACATGCAGCCCCGTGGTTGGATATAATTCTTTCATGTGGAGTTGTTGATTGAAGATGGAGTAGTAGTCTTGGTACGTTCTTCCCCGTCTCGCATTGGTTGTGATGCCTACTAGGTCTTCCTCATCATTGGAAGACGATAATATGCTAGCCAACAACATGGAGTGGGTAGGCGTGCCTGACGCCAAAAGAAATGACGCGCAGATGTGAAGGGCCGTTTCCGACCACGTAGTGCAGTCGTCGAAGCGTTGGACGATGATGGACCCGGTAGTGGGAGCGTTTGGGCGTGCAATGCGCCGACTCCATGCTTGTCTTCCTTAGAGCCGACTCGGAAGTCGGTACAGAAAGCTCACTTGTTGTCTAGGTCGGGGTATGTCGTACCTCCGTACCGGTTTACCCCGCAATTGGCATGAGGCCGTTTCTCGTCTGCAGTTGTAGCCATAACCCCAGAGTCTCTTCCCATGGTAAGGTGAAGCAGCGGAAGAGGGTCATGGCGCAGGTCAGCATCGATAAGATGCGAAGATGCATTGTCTCTGGAAGTAGCCTAGGTGTTGATGCACGTCCTGCGCTACCGGATAGTAGACGACGTTGTACCGGGTACGTCACGGCGGCGGTCGGCGGTGAAGCATGCTAGTCGGGATTGGTGCTGGAGTCCTAATGCGATATTGAGGAGGGGTTGGTAAATCTGACGATGCCTCGCTCGCCACACTTGCTGCAAAGAGTGGTGGTACTAAGAAGTGCTGCGTATCGCGTCAGGAACGACGACTCAGCTGAGGGTACCGTGCGTGGTGAGAGAATATTGGACAGGCGGTTGGCGAGGAGAGCTCAGACGAGCTGCACCTCACTCTTTGGGATATTTTGGCGACGGTTAGGCAAAGCGAGTGACGTCGCTGGCTCGCAAGCCGGAAGTTGCACCGGTTGGGCCTTGCGTGTTTTACTTGACGGCGTTGAAGAAGTGAAGAACAGGCGACAGCGGGAGAGCGGCGCCCCAACGAAGTCCGCCCTCGCCGAGGAGCGCAGTCAGCATGACGGGTGATAGCGCGCGTACCTTGGAGCAATGCCGGAGTCTAGGCGGGGCGGTGATGAGGGTGGCTGCAGTGACACAACAAGTGGGATGAAATGGGGACTGTGTGTAGGGCGGGATCCCTCATTCAGCACCAGGTGGGAAAATGAGCTGCTGCAGGGTCCAATGAAACGAGCGCTCAAGACGTGAAGCGAGATGTGTGCAGGGGTGGATGGCTGGACATGTATAGGGCAGACCAGCCAGGAGAGGTGTACGTGGTGTAAATGAGGCTTGTGAGGCGGCCGTGGGGGGGAATGTGGTATACGGCAGTCGAGTTCTGGTTGGTGGATGAGCACGACATTTCGGGTCGTCGGTACTTTAGCTGTAGCAGTGAGTGTAAGTTTGTTGTTACCCCGGAAAGGCAGACCATGGGGTAAAAGCAAGATGCGAGACGTGCCGAGTATCTGAGCGGTGGTCGCCGCTGGAGGTGGAAATTGGATTTGAACGACAGCACTCGTTGAGCAGCAATCGGCAATGCCCTTTGGCCGTCCCAAGTGTGCGAAGCACGAAGAGTAGGTACGGGATATAGCGCAGGCTAGGAGCATGGGCGGCTGGTTAGTTGGCAGCCTGTGTAAGAGAGCCCAAGGCAGTCAAACAGCCGAGAGCAGTCCGGGCCATGGCAGATGCATTCTGCCGATATGGCCGAGAGACTGGCTCCCGGTTCGAAACGACGACGTGAAGCGCTGGGGATGCTCGTAGACGGGCTGGTGGTGGCTAGCCCTGCGGGTAGGGATGAAGCATGTCGGGCGCGGTGCAGACCAAAGACCCTTGCCGTTCACAGCGGAGCAGAGCCAAGTTGGCGTGCGGAGCAAAAGGAATTGCAGGTTGCAGTCGAGTGCGCATGGGCGTCGACGGCGGTTCGCACCCAAAGGGCCATGGTTCGGCTTGAATGGACATGTAGTTGTAGAGTGGGCGAGGCAGCCGAGGCAGCCGAGGCGTGCGCGGTGAATGCTCGGATCTAGCATGGTTCGTCGCAGAGTTTCCACAGCACGGCGGTGGTGTCTGCGCCACGGACAAGGCCATGGGAACGGTACTTTCCAGACAGTGGGCTTCTAGAAGGCGGGCCTGGCGAGGCGGGCTGGCGATGCTACTGTGTATGACGGGCCAGGGTGGCTTGCAGCGGCGACGGCGTGACAGCAGACGACTCGACGGGCGCGTGCCAGCAACCATGTGGCCGTGCGCCCTCCTCACCAGCAGCAGCTGCCTCGGCCGGCCGTGCCGTACGCTCTCAGTCGCGGGCGAGTGGCTGGTGGCTGACAAACGAACGGCACTGGCACTGGCACTGTGCCTGTCCTCCTGTGCCTCTCCTCCTGTGTGCCTCCTCCTGTGCCTCCTCCTTGCTCCGCGACGATTCAACGCCCACGGCTGTATCCTCGTTTCCTCGCCCTGCCGCCGCCGCCGCCGCCGCCACTCGCATCGCATCCAGTGTCACTGATCGCCCTTCGTCAGACTTGCACCTTCCTGAGAGCGACGCACACAGGCACAGTAGCGCCTGCCCGCAATTGGCCGCACGCACGCACCCACCGACAGGGGTCTCTCCCAGTCGGCCGCCCGTCCCTCGTCACCGCTCTGGCGCCCACCGACACGCATATAGCATATAGCTTCCCACGCCCCCGGCACGACGGGTTGCATAATTCCCAGACAACCACCGAGTATCCCAGACCTATTTCAGTGCCCGTATTGCTGCGCAGACATCGCTCCAGGAACAGAAAACAGCCACTGGCACCACTTGCACCTCGAGTCCCGAGACGCCACACGCACACGTCCCGCACAGTCATCTGAAACTGCGCCTAGCGAGTCGCCCTTCCGCTAGCATTCTTTCCCCACCACTGCCCTCTCTGCCCCCCTCGCCCACCGTGAAGCTGGATTCCTACGAGCAGCCGCCACCCCTCTCCCACTCGCCGCGTGAATCCACCGCCGCGAGCACCCCCATCAGCACTCCTGTCGAGCAGCCATCGTCGCCGCATCTGTGCCGTGGCACCAAGGACCCGAGTGCCCGTCTCCACACCCTCTGGCACCGCAAGCCCCAAGAGCTTGTGGCCAGCCACCTGCCCAGCGAGGACGTCCTTTTCGAGGACGCGGGCGACTGCAGCTTTCCCCTCTTCCCCGAGGAGCCGCAAATCCACAGCGGCTTCGCCGACATGGCTACCGCCTCGCCCATCGACATCCAGACGCCCCCGCGCTATGGCTCCAACTCTCCGCAAAACCAAACCTCCAACCTCACCTCGGCCCTGAGGCAGGCCGAGGCGCAACCTGAAATGTCCACCACGCCCGGCCTGCTGAACCCAAGTAATTTCGACTTCAACAATGGCCGCCCGGGCTTGAGCGAACGCCACCCTTCCATCAGCATGCTCGGCTCCTCCTTCTACGGCAACAGCGGCGCCCGCCCCATCACCATGAAGGACCGTGGGCGACGCGAAAGTACCAACATGGGAAGCTTCGCAGGTGGCATGAGCTGGGGCGGCCACTCGGTCGGCTCTTGGATCCGCGACGAGTAAGTATCCACGTCTACCCCAAGATGGAACAGTCAATCTAACTGTCGCGACAGCATCATGATGGGCACCTCCCCCGCGCCCTTTGTCCAGAACTCGCCTTCCTTCCACTCGTCTTCGTACCTTCCCAAGATGGAAGCTGCCTTCATGAAGGACTTCACATGCTGCGGCCTCACCCTCGCCTCGCTACACGACCTCCTCCAGCACTTTGAGGAGACGCACGCGAACGCACCGGCTGCCCGCCCACAACAACAACAACAACAACAACAACAACAACAACAGCAACAGCAACACCAGCAACAGCAACACCAGCAACAACAACAACAACCACCACCCCAGAACGGCTTCACTTCCACATCAGGTGCGCCGACGAGCTCCATAGCACCTAGCCAGACACAGGGCGACCCGTCCTACAACACCCAAAATGGCTTCCAGTCAAGGCCAGGCTCAACAGGCGCGCCACGCCAGCGCATCGGCTCCGTCAGCCGCTCCAACCTGTCGACCGTGCAGGACATGGACACTCTGGACGACATGGAGATGGACGACATCAACTTCGACAACCTCGATCCCATCGAAGAGCAGCAGAACATGCAGCAATTCCCAGTCCAGAACCAGTTCAACCAGAACCAAAATCAACAGCCCCAGCTCAACGTCAATGTCAACCTTGCGAACAACATGCAAAATCACCAGGGCATGCACACATCCACACCTACCACACCGTCTGCCGCGCAGCAGTTCAACCTCCAGAACAACCCCACCGTCTCGTCGGTCAACACACCAACAATGGGTACTATGCCTATGCAAAACCACAACTTGACATCGCCCGAATCGTCACACCCGGGTACTCCGGCTGAGCTCGATATGGACTTTGGCGGGTTCAATCCAATGATGGGCATGGACATGAACATGGGCATCAACTTTGGCAATGGCAATGGCAACGGCAACTTTGGCATGGGCGCATTCGACAACAACGGCACGATTGACCAGCCCGGCAAGCGCCTATTCAGCAAGCAGGGTGGCGGTTTAAACCAGGCCCAGCTACAAGCCGCGCTCAAGAGCTACCAGCTCAGCGGAAACGACCAGAGCGAGATGGCCAGGAGATTACGAGAGCAGCAGCTCATCAACGGCGCGAGCATACCCCAATTCCCCTTCCCAGAAGAGGTCAAACCATTCCGATGCCCGGTCATTGGCTGCGAAAAGGCATACAAGAACCAGAACGGTCTCAAGTACCATAAGCAGCACGGTCATCAGAACCAGCAACTGAAGGAAAACGACGATGGTACCTTCTCCATCGTCGACCCTCTGACCTCGATCCCATACCCGGGTACGGTTGGAATGGAGAAGGAGAAGCCATACCGCTGCGAAGTATGTGGAAAGCGATACAAGAACCTCAACGGTCTCAAGTATCACCGCTCTCACGCACCCCACTGCAACCCCGAGTTGGCGTTGCAGAAGCTTGGCCTCACTCCCAATCTGCAAAATCTTCAGAACGCGAATGTCGCAGGTGCTGGAATGGGAGGCGTCGATCCCTCCATGTTTTAAAACTTTACCCTTCTTCGGCATCGCTCTCGACGCGCCTCGCCACCTTGTACCCTTCTCTCAATACCCAGTTCTTCCAGTATTCGTGCCGACGACGATTGCAGCTTTTACTCAATGGACGTTTGTTTCTTTTATCGGCTGATGTTGTTAGGCAGCAACAAGGCGAAAAGTCATGACTAGTCCCGTCTCTTGTTCCTACATCTACCTGGCGTTACTTTGGATTAGAGGACTCGTCACAGTATCTTCTATATCCCTAAACCAGCTAGATCTGATTTGTTGGATAAAGAGGTCTACGCATTTCGCTTCCTTTGTACACTTCTCTTGAAGAAGGTACATGCCCCTTTTGACCGGGCGGCGGTATAGCAGCGCCTGGTATGACGAAGTTGATGTGCATCTAAGAGGTGTTTTAGTTGGCCATTTCCTTTTTTGTTTGTTTTCAACGCGGAATATCCCTCTGAATTGTCAATTAGACTTGGGTCTCTTTTTTTTTTTTACACAGCGTTCCCTCCATCGCAGAGTAGAGCAAACGAAAAGTTTTCAAAAATAGGTACATGCCCGGCGTTGTTTGCTTTGGCGGAAATAGTTCAAAGAACACGACGACTTTCCTGACCAGTCTTCTTGACGGTTCCGTAATACCACACTCTACATACTTTACCATTTGACTACTCGATTCCCGATTTCCTGCTTGCATTGGTCGATTTCTGTGACATGACGCTTCACCAGGGACCATCAGCAATAAACGGAAGCGTCCAAGGAATGTCCTCGCATGCCAAAAGTACCGGCAAATCAATTGCCAAGCTCTTAAGAGTCATACCGGTGACCCCGTCCCTTGCCGCCGGTACTTGCAAATATCATCTAATTAATGTCAAGACGCACAGAGTACAGTTGGTAAACACAAGGCAAACAAGTGGAGTTGGCGGCTGGCTAGGCAAGTTTCCTGGATGCATGCAAGACAGATTGGTTCGCATGATGCTCCATACACTAATCGGCTTGTCAAAAGAGTTGCTTTTCGCAGAAGTGGGTATTGCGGCTCAGCGGCGATCTCTGTACATGGCATGTAAGCACATGCACCCACCGATCTGTACAGAGCACTTTTCCCCTGTCCACACCTCCCCTTCCTCACTTCCTCTCTGGCGCTGTGATTGATTGATTGATTGATTCCCCAGTCGTCGATGCAGCAGCAAGCGGCAACCCATCTATTGGCTCTCCTTAGCTACTCAGCCCGGCTAACTGCGGCCGAGGCTCGCGGCGGCCGCGGCAGAGCCAAATGCCAATAAAGAAGTCATGCAGCTCCGCCCTTTGTCGAGTCCAATCCAACTTTTGCGCCTGACATGCACCGGCTTTTGCCCTTTGGCGAAACCAGCCTGGTCCACAAACAGCAGTCCGCGTGCATGACGCGCAGCAATGCAACCAAAACGACGATGCGCGGGACAAAGCGCGTTAGCTAGCCTCCGGGGGCTGCTTGCCTACAGTGCGGCGAGTCACGGGGTAACCGTGCCACGTGCCATGAGACCCTGAGGGGCTTGGCGGCACAACTTCGGCTCTGCGCTCTCGTGATGCCTGGCTTAAGGGTTGCTGCTGTTCTTCTGACCTCGTGGTGTTTTTTGCCCCATGCAAGGGAACCCATTGTACGCATCTGGTGTCAAAGAACCCCTGGTACAAAGCACGGGTTACACAGAAGCTAGGCCACGCCTTGTAGGTGTAGGTGTAGGTGTAGTGAGGGAGAAACCGAACGGCCGCACTACGCTGAACAGAGGTCACTGTGCCGGTTGCTAGTGTGGCCTTGACATGATTGGACGCCACTGCGTGTGTACCTGGACGGCTTCATGTCCGCAAAATGCGCGGCATACATGGTAGATGGTAGATGGAAGCGGGGCGGGGATTGGAGAGGAGAGAGGTGCCAGATGGGGTAAGGAGTCGTGTGTACGGCGGTGCGTGAAGGGGCTAGTGTCTCGTTTGAAGTGGTTGGCGGCGTAACTTGTCGCGCGAGGAGTACAGCTGCCCGCGGTTTACATACGACTGCGATGTAACATGGAGAAATGCGACATGGAGGCTGAAAGCTTAGTGGGCTTATGACTTGTCCTCCGTCGGCTTAAATGGTATGAGTTCAGTTGAGTTCAGTGCGCAAACTGCTACCGGTACAAAGGGAGCTAGCAAGCGCACGAATCGCGACTCCACGTCTTACGCTGCTGCTGCAACCTTCTTCGCAAATCCTCTTCTGCCTCTTTACTATCATCAGGTTCGGAATTTTGTTGTCGCCATCGGCAACTTGGATGCATCCTGGCGCTTAGATGATATGATGCCATGTAACCCAGGGAAGGCCTTGGTGATTCGCGAAAAGAAAAAAAAGCCGCCTGTTCGCTCACATGTGACATGTTTGGAACGCATCAACCTTGTCAACTAACAACAACGACCGTCATCATCGATATCTGGATTACCGCGATGAGCTTCCACTCTTGTCTGTATCCTTGTGTTTCCCTTGAATCGTTCCAATCTCTTTAACCCCACTTGCACCTTGTCCTGCATCATGCCGCCCTCATCATCATCGTCCCATAAACCAGTACATCACCTCGTTACCCGCGCCCCGCTCCATGGAAACTCACAGCAGAAGTGCAGATGCTTTGTCTCATCTGTCAATGCTACCAAGTAGATTCCGCATGTGTTTCTGTCGCCTCATCCGCGCTGATGTAGTATGGTTGCTAGCATGTACGGCCTGCGTAGCCTGCGTAGCCTGTGTAGCCTGTGACGATGTTGGACGATCCAGCTCAATACTTGGTTGTGCCGTGGTTGGAGCGGCGTATAGTAAAGAATGTAGAGATACCGTACTGCGCGTTGGTGGCCGAGGATCTGAACAATTGGCCGACACAAACCAAGGTCTGTCGGTCACTGGTTGGCGGTGGACATTTGGGGTCACATGTGTACGGGAAGGTATAGGGTCAAGCTCAAATGTCGACTGGGAAACTGACGATTTGTTGACAATGGCGACGGGAATCGGCTCACTGCCGTATGCTACACCTTAGGTCTGCGTTTTGGGGTAGCTGGTTGTTCAGACAGTGTCTCTGTCTTCTTGTTCTGAACGACGTTAGATCCTGGAACTGGTGCTGGCGCTGGCGTCATAGGATGAAACGCATGGGGATCAACAGGTCCATCTCAGTTTGTGCCACTCATAGAATAGTCGCCTGCTAGTTCAGCAATGCCTTGGTGCGTTACAGGCTGTATGTAAGTCCTTCATTTTAAGAAGCTTATAGTAGTAGGAATGATAATAGATCGATTCATTACCGACAGGTGATGCCCATACTGATGCGGGGGAGCAGATCGTGAACAAGGAGTCTACGGACGCTGGCGGGCGGCTCAGAGGCCCCGATATTGAGTAAGCGATACAACAAAGGTAGCAAGGCTGAGCATGCGGGCACTGCAATACCCCTCATGCTGTGCTGCGGTGCCTCGAGAACAAATGTGCACCCACATGCTTCTTCCCACGGGCTTCGGTCCTGCGTCCATGCCTAAACATATAGTGGTCACTCCAGCGGTCACAGTACCGGGCCAAGACCCGACCCAAGATCTTCGAACTATCTACATCTCACGGTTGAGTGGCTGTTGTGTGTCTCACGACGCGAAGCCTCACAGATTGGACGGGAGTGACTATGACGCTCTTTTCCCGCCCGTGGAGCCAGCGCTAAGACATATGGAGCATAGTGCAGAAGCAAATATGGACCTCGTCTCCTAGCCTTGTCACTCTCTATCCAGCATTTCAGCTCATGACCCTTAGCGATAGCCCTGAGGCGTCTTAGCCGTACAATAGATGCATTTCATACTGCATAAACTATCATGTAAACACCATCTACGCCCCTTCCTTATACGATGCTCATGCTCCGATTTCCTTTCCAGCAGCACGCGCGATCGCCCCAGCACCTGCCCCTGGTCTTCCATCGTTTGTACCCGGCCTGGAAACACTACCAAACCCCCATGCTCGCTCGAGAACTTGAAGTTAAATGCACCAGGTTGTGAAAAGAGTAGAAATGCAAAGTTTGCCGATCGCGTAAGAATCATGTCCAGTTTCTTGCTACGCTGAGCTTCTAGGCCACTCTGCACAAAGGGCGCCACAATGGATTCTAGCTCTGCAGTCGCGCTGGCAAACACTTGCTTTCGGTCGAGGTCTTGTGTGTTCCGGCCAATCTGCTCATGCAGCAGAGCTCCGGTTATGGTCTTCCATTTGCTGTACATGGCTGAGTGAGCTGATTCGTGGCGTTAGCTTTCTCTCTTCGAATTGACAAGGCTAAGATTAAACTTACCAGCATTGTTACCATGTCTTCCTGGAGTGGCTGTGGCAATCGGCGCGAGCTCTCCAGGCAGCAAACTTTCATTACGTCTTCCGGTGCATCTTGATAGCACGACCTAGGCGACGATGAGGCGAAGCGTTTCCGCTCGGGTTGATGCGTTTGAGAGCATGCTCGCAAGCATAGCGGAGCTTGTGCCAGTTGAAATCGCTAGCTCTGCCATATTCGCCGGGTTGATACTCGCTACCAGAACAGGAGAGACATGATAGTAGGTGGGAACGTGGTTCTTGATATTGTCCAAATTTTCAGGGTGAAGTCCGTGATGGTGTCATCTGCCACAGGCTGAGGTAGCATGTCATCAAGATTCTTAGCAAAGGCGATGGGAACAAACGGTGGAACTTTCTCAGACATTATAGCAGCTCCATTGTCGAGCGCATGAGGTGGTGGGTAAGGTTGGACTGAGCCGTACCGTTTCTTCCCACGACGCCGTAGCAAGAGGAAGAATACAGCTCCAGCGATCAGCGACCCGAAAAATAACATCCCGATAGCCACCCCGGCAACCGCGCCGCCAGATAATCCTTTGGTAGCTCGTGGCTTATCGGAAGATTTGGCATCTGAACCCGTAGCATTGCTGCTCTGAGACGGCTGAAGAGCTATGGATGAAGCCGCAAAATTGGGATCTTTTTGCAGTGCACCGGGCGGAACGGTTGTCAATATCACACGTGATTGATTCGCAGAGCTCGCAGCAATTTTTACACATATGCTTATGCCCGCCGCCGTATCGAAAGTCAGAGGACATCTGGATGGAGAGGGTGTCGCAATCGACGAGACTATTGACGATGGTGTTAGAGACGCCGCACTTGCAATCGATTCAGATGATGACCCTGTTAATGCTGGTACCAAAGTTAGGGTCAATGAAGACATTGTCGGGTCTTGAACGCTACGGACACCCAGGCTTGTTGGGCTTAAGTCACGCATCCGAAACCAGCCATCTCGAAAACGTATACTTTTCGCGATGGAGGGATTACAATGACGACCAGATTTGGTTATATCCATCGATTTTGGGATGACATGTAGGTAGCGATTCATGGTTAGACAGCATATCAAAATTCACATGGCTTCTAGGTACTGGTGTCGCGTATAGCGACGTAGCGACTGGATCTGATAGTGTGAGACACATCCAACGCTGGCCAAGAAGGACGCAAGCAAATGAAAATAAAGTAAGGAAGCCGTTTGCTTGCTATAAGACCTAAACTGAACCATTGCAGGGGCCAACATTGCTTGTATACCCACAAGACTCGACTTCTCCGTCATCATGGGGTTTCTTGCCGAAACTGCCCAAGAAATCAGTGGTTCCGGCTACGATGGCAGAGAGTGGTTCAAGATCATGCTTGATGAGGACCTGCTGGAACAAATGCGAAAGAAATCTAGTGAACCATCGAAGGTACCACAGATACAAGAAGTAGAGAAATGGTAAATCGGTCGCGTGAGCTGATTGACATCATAGTACACCGATTATTTCTTGGCGTCACGGGCGCAGTTTCGCCGACGCTAGCGCACCCTCGCGCAGAGCTACAAAACCCCCCCGCCAAAAAAAAAAAGTTCCTTGCTTCTCCAACGGCCTGCCTTGCCAACGCTGCGTTTCTTTGCACACATACAGACCCTCTGTACGGAGCTCGTCCTACGCTGCAAATGAGAAATTCGGAGTAATCTTCACTTTTATCAAGCCCTCTTGTGGCTGTACTGCTCGTAAGAGCCTGGCGTGACTCACGTCTGCATCCGGCATCAGAAAAGTCAGGGCCCAGAAAGCGCGCTTCCACCTCGGTGGGAGTGTGTGGAACTGGTGTCTCTATGGGAGTCGGTGCGAAGATTGTGTGCTTTGATCCTTCGGGGGAGAGGTGACACGGTAGTACAATACGCAGCGTACTTGACCTCGAGTAGCCCTTGGGCGAAAGAGGGCACGGTATCATTCGATTCTGATTATTCTGGCGAGGCAGGCCGTTCACTTTGTTTTCCACCATGTAAGTGCGCTCTTTGCGCCGTCCACTCCAGTTCAAGGATACTACTAATGAAGAATCACGCCAACGATCAAACCTAGGCGACACTTTGTACGATTTCCATCCCGTCGTCTACTCGAAGCGTCTACTCGTCCGCTTCTGATGCTACGCCCTTCTCCAGCGCATACATGATATCTGTTCGTAGCGTAAACTTGATTCCCTTCACGACGTCGTCGCCAGAGTGTATGAGGTAACGGTGCTGGAAGAGCAGGACGCGCCCACTCTTTGGCACAACATCAATACGGTGCGTCATACGTCGGTTGAAAAAGGTAGTGGCGCCGCCTTCGAGCGGCTTCTCCCCGTTCTTCCGTACTGCATCGTTCAGGTACAAATGCAGGGTGAAATAAGAGCGCTCGGTGCGGTCGGGCGTCTCGTACGAACCATCGCAATGCGCTGACCTAGTTAGTAGCTACATTCTCAGAACCTAATGCAATGCGTACGTTTGAAATACTCTCCACCGATGTACTTGAGATAGCGTCCACGTTCGTTCAGTCTCGTTACTTTCCAGGTCTCTCCCCGCTTCGCCGGGCCATTGCCTGTAACGAAGGCCCAATCCTGCAAGCGATGAATCTCGGGCACCGACGCCTCTATCCTCGCCCATAATTTGGCCATGATGTCTTTGTTGTCCCAGATGATACGACCACACTTCCTAGTGTCCTCGTCCATGGCCTGCATGCCGCCACCAACGTTCACCATGGCTCTCTCCCACTTGCCGTTAGTAGTCGCTTCTGCTGCCTGTACCAAGGTGCTGCACTCATCCTCAGACAGGACACCATCAAGGATGACGGCCCATGCCTTTTCGTTTTCTAGTATTCCAGCCTTTTTGAAATCAACTTTGGACTTGGTTAGGTTGGGCGCTGGACCCTCGAGGAAGCCTTCGGGAAGCGTGAATGTGGAAGGGGAAGAAGGGCTAGGCTGGACGGGGTTTCGACGTTCATGAGTGCGAAACAGGTCATTCTTCAAGCCCGCGGGCAAGGCTTTGTTAGCTGCCATTGTTGATAGTGTATCGCAATGAAACTCGAGCTGTGCGCAAAGACACGATGCGTTGGAATCCAACGTTTGGAGTTTTGTAGAGGGTGCGCCAGGCTAAGAGAGGGCTGCTGCCTTGGGGCAAAGTCGCCCTCTTTAGTCATGATGAAGCTTTGGATGCACAGTGCTGTTCGCATATCTCAATGGAAATGGCCACGAGGAACATCTAAGATGCGCAAGGCATGAGTGGCCCGTCTTATACATTGATCGCTCTTGAAGAAACAAGCAGTAGCTTCAAACGTCTCCAGGCCCCTTTGCTCTGCCCAAGGGACGATGATGGCCAAAAGACAGTTTACTACGTCCACACGCGCTATAGATTGCAGTCTAAGATGCGGCTACCTGTGCCTCGATGCGGCCTCGAATCCTCGTCTGCCTTGATCAACGGTTCCCATTTGAGGTTGTTGCTGGTGCTGCTTATGGGGACTATCACGTGAAATGGCAGTCGCGGCCCTTCTTGACCTTTGAGCCTCGCGTTTCAGGCACACGGGCTGCATCTTGCGTGCACCAACATCATCAACACGCCCAAATGGTCCACAAGCCAATCTGAACGACTCGGGCGTGCATAACGACGGCAGTTTCATGTGGCTTGCTGCTTCTTCCTGTCACCTTCCTCTCGCGCACTGCGCGACTCAACCAACCGTGGCGCCAAGCCAGAGGTTCCGACTTCACTCCTAATTTCCCGCCTTCACGCCAGATCCGACAAGCCGTAGAGGTGCACGCGACGCGCAGAAGACAAGCTCTCCACACCATTGCTTGTCGTCGCCCTCATTCTCTCCAGCCACCACCACGTTGTCCCTGAAGCCCCGACCGGGCCGACCGTCAAGCTGTCCGTGGTTCGCTCTGCAACCACAGCACTAGTCAAGCAAACACGCCGGACCCTGCGTCTGTCGATAACTGCCATCCTTCACGTCACAGCGACCATCGTCGCGCGCCTCTCGTTACCATAGTGCTCCCGGGCCCACAGCCATGATGCCGTACCCTATGGACACCGATCCCGTGCAACCCTCGCAACCGCGCAACCGCTTCCCGACGCTCTTTGAAGTGCTGAGCCGCAAGACTACAGCGCCGCTAGACCTCTTCTCCTTCTACATCTACATGCGAGACCAGCAGCGGTCTGTCGACTACTTGGACTTCTGGTAAGACGCTCGGTGCCCGGGCTCGCGGATGAAGCTAACGATGGCCAGGCTCGATGTGTCGCAGCACCTCCAGCTATGCCGGCTCTATGTGCGACGGCTGCACAGGAGTATGATTGAGGAGACGCCAGATCTCGACAGGAACAGTCGGCGTTCGTCCTATGTGTTGGACAACGCTGGAGAAGGCCCTTCTAACGAGAAAGGGGACAACATGTCCGATCAGCGCTTATCTGCATTCCTTCGTTCCGACCGTCCAAGCCGTAACCACTCGCCACAGAACAGTCAGGGCAGCAACCAGAGCCGAGAGTTCCCACGCCCGAGCCTGAACATACTAGGCACCCCAGGTGATTCGAGCTCGCCCGGTCAGGAGTCGTCCATCGATAACTCACAGCCACGGAGAGAGGACCTGCGCGCATCGGCGGAGAAGATTCTGTACACGTACTTGCTCCCTGGGTCGGAGAGAGAAATCATCATCCCTCAGAGTATCCTCGCTGAGGTTCAAGATGCCATAGAAGGGACGGAGCAGCGAGCGGATCCCGAGCTCTTTGACAACGCCAAAGACTACGTCTTCCAAGCCATGGAGCGCGACGCATATCCAGGCTTCTTACAGAACAAGGGCCTCGGCAACCTGGTTCCCCAGAGCATGATGCTCCGCCTCATTGTGGGGTTGATCAGCTTTTTCGCCGCTGTGTGGACTTGCTTCGTCCTCATCTTCCTGGACAAGTCTAGAGCAACGCGTTGCTGGGTATGCGGGCCCCCTCGCTGTTTTGTCAGATGCGTGAACTAACGCTTTGCACAGATCATCCTTCCATTCACCATGGCTATCTATCTCATCTTCACACACCAGTACATGCTCGATCCCATCATCGCCATGGCCGGATACAGCGAGTACACTTTCTTCGATTTCAACAGGATAAGGGAGCCTTTTGTCAAGAAGACGCTGAACAGGCGCTCCATCACTGTCCTGGTCATGTTTTTGGCCGTCACCGTAGCTATCTGCTGCCTCTTCATATTCGTTCCCGGCAAGCGCCTGTGAACCAGGGCGGTTACTAGTCCTCTTCTTGTTATCAGATATAATGTTTGTTTATTATTTGGCGTTTGTCAGCTGCACAAAATGGGAGCAATCCCGACGCGGCAAATGGGAGAAGCGTGGAGGTAATTCAAGACCAGCGGGGACATGAAGAAGATCCCCCCTCGCTTCGTCGCCACATAACCTACAGCAGGCTTTCTTTTGTTTTGGACCGAGACTTGAATTGGACATGTTCTGGTTACGAACGGCTGTTCCCAGTCTGGAGCACGGTGTCGGGGCGTTTATTATGAGAAGCCATCCAACAGCGAGTCTCAATCGAGATACAAGACGCAATAGACGATCTCCATCTTCAATAGTGCCCGAATGGCTAGAGAGAGTCGTCAAGCGCAACATAACATGCACCCCTGATTGATGTTTACCGAGCCGTTGGCATGTGGAGTCGAGCTGCAGCGCTGCATGCATGCCAAGGCGCAATGACGTGAGCCCTCGCCGCGGCCGTGTTTGACGACGTCGAATTGTACTCGTACGTCTACCATGGACCAAAGACGCGCCGCAACAGTCGCAGCCTGCAGCACCTTTACCAAAGCACATTGCCAAGCATTTACAGAAGGATTCCGGTATTGCAATCGCTCTTGATCGCGACATTCGCGGTGCCAACCTTTTGTCCAACTACGGCCACTAGCGGAGTGGATAGCAGCAACCAGCCAAATGAGCGGATCAACAGCCAAGAGCAAGAGAGGGCCGACTGTGCTCATGACCGATGCTCGCGACACTGCATCTCGAGCACCTCAGCGACCAGGCGTAGTACAGCGACAAGCCACAGGCGCGCGATTGATCTCGGTCGACAACATCCTGCAGTACGCTTCCGACATTCCCTCGCAACAACAGCGGCGCGGCCCGCCTGGCAACCGGCCCATGATGCACACGCGCACCCCCAGCGGACGGCACCCGCTCGATCCCAGGCTCTCTGGTCGCCTGATACCTCAGCACATGCCAACGCGATCGAGCAAACTCAGCGAAAAACTTGTGCTCCTGCCCGAGACCGAAGGGCAGGAGGACGATGAGAAGGGCGACTTTGACGAAGACGAATACGAAGGCCCACCTACCGACCAAGACCTCGCCCGACGGACGCCCAAAGGCGGTCCAAACGACAAGAGCTATGCCGAGCGACTGCCAAAAGCGAAGAGGACGGACAAGCTCTCGCGCGTCACGGCCTACTGCACTGCCCAAGCCTACAAGATGAAGAGCACTGCCCAATTCGTAAAGGATACACACAATGCGCGCACCAAGCTATACGACGACTGCCTCTACACCGTATACCACCTCCCGCTGCTGCCGGGGAGCGATGGCTACCGAGTTCGCAGTAGCCCAGCGCTCAAGAGCCCAGGAGGAAAGACGGTGCTCGACGAAGAAATCGAGCGCAACGAGCAGCGCGACCACCACGAAGGCTACTTTGGCGACGAGGAGACGTACTACGTCCGCGACGACCACGAGCTCGACCAACCCTGGGACGGCATGCACGACCGCCGCGACTCGAACGAGAATTCAAGAATTGCGCCCAACGCTCTGACCTTTGGCGAAATGTTTGTCTTCTCATACGGCATAGTAGTCTTCTGGAACTTCACCGAAAAGCAGGAGAAAGACATTCTGGCCGATCTCACATTTTCCGCTACCGCTACAGGCATCTCCATCGCGACACGACCCCTGACCGAGTCGGACTTTGAGACTGAGGAGTTCCATTTTGAATACAACCCAGAAATTCAACGTCCACGCGTGTACAATGACATGATCACCCTCAAGAGCGGAGACCACATGATCAAGCTAGCCATGAGCCATGCCATTGCACAGAGTACCAAGCTCAGTCTCTTCGAGGAAGGCATGAGCCGGACCATGCTGGCTGCCCAATACGTGCCAAAACGCTTAGCGTTGACGGGCAAATTGGGTATGAGGAGGACCGATGTGGTCAAGATGATTGGACAACTCTTCACCAGTCGTGTTGAGGTGAATCTCTGTACGTATACAGCCACCCTCTCACATCACACCAATTACTGATGACTCTTCCAGCATCGAACATGCTCGACACCCCAAGCTTCTTCTGGGACTCCGAGCCAACCCTGCATCCGCTGTACACTGCCGTCCGCGAATACCTCGAAATTAAACCCCGCATCCAAGTTCTCAACGAGCGCTGCCAAGTTTTCCTTGATTTGGGTGAAATATTGTCCGACTCAATCAGCGACAAGAAGATGACCAAGATTACGTGGATCATCATCGTACTCATCGTGTTGAGTATTTGTATTACGTGTTTGGAAGTGCTGCTTCGGTTTGCAATCTTACAAAAGGGCAGGACCAACATTCCTGTTGCTGGGGACATGGAGATCAGAGGGGTGGGTGGACTCAAGGGAATGGGACCGCCTGCTTATGCTGGACCTGGCTTACTCGCTGCGCGAAGTTTGGTTTGGTTTGGCAGTGGGGTAAAGGGTTTGCTGGTGGGCTGATCATGGGATGCAGCACACGGGATAGAGGTAATGAGGTTATAGGAGCTACGCGGCTGTGTTGATAGGCGTAGCCTCTTTGGTCGTGGTACTGTTTAATCGGGGCGTGATTTTTTTATTACGTATTAGCGATGGGCGTTATCTGGTTGGCGCAACCGGTACTCTTTGATTCTACCTACTCCTCCTGAATAGAGTTGTGTACGTTTCCCGGATCCTTGATGTTTTTACTATGTGTTGAAGAAAAGCCCATCCTCTCGTCAACGAGTTGTCAGCTCAAGCCCACACCCCTTTAGACCTTCACCTTGCTCATCTCTTCTTCCCTACCACCCAACACCAACAATGAAGACACTCACCCTCTTCCTCACCACCCTTCTCGTCCTCGTCACCACCCTCCTCCCCGTCGCAACCGCCCACCGAGACAAAGCCGCACGCCTGCGAGAACTCGAACGCGACTACCAAGCACACACATGGCAAGCACTCGTCGTAAACCGCATGGTCTTTGGCTACACCCTCGACGACTTCATGAAGATGTGGTACAGGCGCGTGGGAGACCAAGGAGTGACAGATCTCGTCTGGTCGACTGATGCGTGTACCAAAGTGGACGACAACCCGCTGGGTTGGAACTGTAAGTTGCGACGCGATGTATTGGGAACAAAAAAAATGTCTAGTAAGTGGAGGGCTGACGGGAGTGAAACTAGTCAAGCCCGCATGTATTCGGCACGATTTTGGGTATAGGAATTTTAAGAGACAGGGGAGACTTGGTCATGTAAGGGGGGGTTTTTTTTTTTTTTTTTTTTTTTTTTTTTCTCTCTTCTTCTTCTTCTTCTTCTTACTCTTCTCCGTCTTCTTCTGGTTATGCACATGTAAAATATACAACTAACGCATTTTCGATGGTGTAGGAAGCCCGCAAGAAAATCGATCAAAATTTCAAGCAAGACATGTTTAATATATGCGAAAGATACTCCTTGCGCAAAGCGTGCCGTGTGGCGGCTAGAATCTATTACGCTGGGGTAAGATTGTGGGGGAAAAGCCAGAAGCATAGGAATTTCGTCAGTATCGCAGCCCTTTCTGCAAATACTACCGACACTGGCGTTGCCACCCCCATCGACACAGAGGAAGATACTGCAGGCGGGGAACGGAGTGTGGATAGGGTAGAGAGTGGGTACTGGTTTGCAGACTGGCTTGCGCATGTGTATGCGCATCCAGAGCTGCTGATGGAGATGACGGAGAGGGATTTGGATAACCTGGCGACGGCGATTGATGCGGAATTGGAGGTTATCGAGAGGGAACGAGATGAGGAGGTGGATGTGTGACGGTCGGAGGGATTGCAATGTCTTTGCTAGTCTAAGAACATTTATTGATTGACGGTGCTGAGAGTAATTCCTAGACAACGTGCCGCCCTGCCTACTCCTTGTCCACTGCAAATGCCTTCAAGTCATCCATGCTCACGCCCTTCAACGCCTTCTCGTTCGTCGCCTTCAAAACAACCTTTGGCACCTTCTTATCATCCATGCCAGTCCTAGCATCGAAAGCTTCCTTCCACCTGCTCACGCAGAGACACCACTTGCAGCCATCGGTGAGTCCTACTTGACGTAGGTCGTTGCCGCGTGCGGCAGAAAAGTCAAGAAATTCCTTGGACACGATTCCCGCAATGGCGTGGTTGCCAGCGTCCGAAGCGGGGACTTCGCAGTAGCCTGAGCGAGTGAAGCCGGTCAAGGGCTGTGTCGAGTGGAGCGCGAGGGGTTGCTTGAAGACTAGTGTAGAGTGTTAGCGTATGTATTCTGGGGATTAGGTTCTTGTGCATCTGTTGCGACAAGTATGCGTTGATTGTAAGATGGCAAACAGCCTCCCTCCCTGCTTCCCGCCCCCAAGGCAATGCATAAACGGCGCGACGTTGGAATGCTGAAACGCGTGCCTGGAGTTGTTCTAGTCCTAGGACGAAACTGTTTCATGCAAAATGAACAGGATCCGGGCATCGCATAATTGTTTGGACCTCAAACGTCTAGGTGCCCAATGCGTTGGCCTGGCGCACTACTCCCCGTATGCTCGACGACATCATCTACGTACCGTTCAAAGACATACTTCCAGCGTCTTGTTTTTCTTCTTCTTGTTTTTTCCCGTTTGGTACCGCCGTTCTTTCCCACTTGATCTGCACGTCGTGGACGTGAGCAAAATCGCGCTTCGGAGCTGTACGTGTAAAGTTGGAGATGCAATTCCGTAGTAGGCGCATGAGGAACCAGGAGAGCAAGAGTGGCTTTAGGATGCACGCATTAATGGTTCGCAGAAGGTGGTGTGCTCAAGATGTCGTCAAGAGCGGAGGTTTAGCGTGCAGGGCTGGATGGATGACGTTTGGCAGGGGTGTAGCTGCCGCAGATCCCCACCATCGTAGCCGCCGCCGCGCAGGTTTCCCGGGTTGCGGGCCTGGGAGGGGGGATCGGCGTGCGCTGATCTGGATTTGATGATCTGACTACTGCGAGGATCGGTGCAAGTGTCGAATCTCATGCTGTGTTTCTTCCTCGACGTCTTGAGAGGTAAGAAGTAGTGTTCATGTCTTGTTGTTGAGAAACGAAGAATGTGGCGCTAGTGGGCTTTAGGCAGCGTTTGCGGACGCCACCAGATGGCGGCGGCGGCCGAGTCCACTTGAAAGCTCACATAAAGATGGAAGAAAGTTTGTGAGTTGTGCAAGACAGCATTGATCCATAAGTATTCGAGATACAGATGCTATGCTAATGTAGATGTTGTAAACAACTATTTAGCGTGACCAATATCATTACAGTTTCATCGCGGTCGTGCATGGATAGAGCGATCGTGAGCGACCATTTACGTATTGATCAACGTAGAAAAGAAAGAACTATGCAAGAACACCGTATTCCAAAAGCTCCCTTCACCAGTCTTGCCGTACAAACGCCTTTGGTAGGGAAGATCCAAAACTCCTTTTTTGGGTATGCAAATAGCCGCCATTCGTGGGACTGATGGGTCGTGGGTATATGTGCACGCTGTACTGTAGTAAATCATGCGCGCACTAGGCGCAGCGTCATGAGCAACGGGGAGGCGTAAGTCTTCATCGATGCACGCCGGCACCCGCTTTGATCTCCCGCTTCATCTCTTCAAGTTTCTTGTGCATCTTCAGGAGATCGTTCCTCTGGGCCTCAGTCGGCGGCTTCTCCGCTTCCGTAAGCTGCCAGTACAGCTCCTCATATCTCTTGTAGTACTTCTGGAACTTCTGCGAGAGCTCGACTGTCTGTCGGAAACTCAAGCTAGGCATAGAAGGTGAGGTAGTCGAAGTTGATGAAGCGCCTGGAGACGCGCGAGGGTTGTTGTGATGATAGCGCGAGGCGAGGCCCGTGTCGATGTTGGTAACCTTACGGACCTTGGGCGCAGTAACGGGAGTATTGGAAGAGGACGAGTCGTCGGACTTGCGCTTCAGGGAGCTAGTGCTGGAGGGCGTAGAGCCCGTGGCCTTACCATTGGTATGCGAGGATGTGTGGCTCGGGGCTGGGCGATCGCCGTGCTGCTTCTTGACAGCTAGGTTGTGGTTGTGCATGCCGCTGTCGGCGTCGTTGGCTTTGCGCTTCAACGAGCGGTCTGAATTGCCAGCCGATTTGGCGGGCGATGGAGCAGCAGCAAGAGCTTTGTGGACTGGGTGCGAGTCCTCGAAGTCGCTAGCATTGACAGGCGGCGAGGCGGAAAGAGGCGAAGGATTCTTCGGCTTCGTGTTGACTGGCGTGGTAGGCTTGAAGGGCCTGTTGGTAGGGCGTTCCCTCTGTGAATCGCGGCCAGACATCTTGGGCTTCGCACGTGGGTTTGTGTTGCCTTCCGGAGTAGGTGCTTTCTTGGCACGAATTTTCGAGGCGTTGGTAGCAGGTGTGTTGGGCTTGGAAGGTGCAACGGGTCGAGGAGCCGAACTTGACAGTGTGCTCGTGGCTGGGGCAGTAGCTGTTGTGGGCTCCTCCTTCACCTCCTTCGCCTTCACCGCTGCTTTGTCCTTGTCCTTCTCTCGAGCCAAGTATTTCTCCTTGATCGACGACTTGGGCTTGATCTCTGGGTCCTTTGTGGCCTTGGGCTTCTTCTCAACCGCAGGCTTGTCCGTGGCCTTCTTGGCGACAGGCTTCTTCTTGGTGAGATCGGATATCTTGTGCATTGGGGTGCTCGCTTTGGGCTTAGCTTCTGGCGCCTTCACCGTCGAACGCGACAAGCATATGCCTTGGCCTCTCTGGTCACGGGGAAGCAGCATCTGCCACAGCTTGTCGTCCTTTGCCAGGCGCTGGCGGTCAAACGACTTGATTGCGCCATCAATGGCTTGTTGGCGGTCCTCTGCGCTCTGGTAGGGGAACTTGAAGGGGTTCACCTCACGGAACGACTTGTCCGTCAGCTGCCACTTGTCGGCATCGGCCGTGGAGCGCTTGGCTATCTTGGGCAAGACATCCCTTACAAGGGCCAAGGAGGTACGGCAAGTGGCGGCGAGAGAGGCCTCGGTGGCTGGCTCGCGAGCCAGGAGGTGGATCATGGGGACTCGGAGGGCGCTGACAATCATGTCGTGGCTGTTGGTCGGCTGTGAAGTAGGTGGCCGCTTGTGCATGGGCGAGGAAGGCGCGCTCAGCAGAGGCGAGCCCGTCATGGAAGGCGCGAGGTGCGGCGCCTTGAAGCCCGTCGAAGGGAAGCGACGATGGGCTGGAGTGCGGCCGGGAGCAGCATCGCCGACAATAGTTCTGCAAGAGTCTTTGTCAGTCCTGGTATACACAACATCAAAGCATGACGGCCATGGTCGGCGACAGGGGTGCTCGAGTCTCTCGACTTGCTTCCAAAGATCGTGGGCGGCCATGGGAATACCGGGGAGGCATACTTGTTGGCTTCCTTGAACTCTGATATCGCGGCCATGTTACTCCTGAGCTGCTCCAGCGCCGAGTCTACGCCTGCCGTCACGTCTTCCGCCTTGTGTACCAGGAGGCTGTGGTTGATGAGGCCCGCGAACTCGAGGCTGTCATGGCTGCCCGTTGCGCTGGACCTGTACAGTTCGTATCGATGGAGTTCGGTGCTGCTCTGCAGCATGTGCGTCTTGTTGCCGTACTTGAGTAGCTGTTGTTGTCGTTAGCCCAGCTCGTACTTTCTCCCAACCCCCCACGTCGAACCAGCCATGACGAAGAGCACAACATCAACCGTGCACACATACTGGAGTCCGTCCGAAGAGTAGTTGCGGTGGTTTCCCGCTCCTGACGCTTTCCAGGAGCTCATGGACAATGTCTTGGCCAATGTCCACCTGCATGGCCTGCACAGGCGTTGGTCTGCCGTCCTTGAGTCCGGTGTCGCTATCCGGAGCCCCGACAAGGGCAATGCCCGCCGAGGGAAGCACAAAGGTGGCCATGTTGGTATGGCTGGCCGTTTCTATTGTGAAAAGAGGTGGAACAGGCGTGAAGCTCGCACCCGGATGTTGCTAGCAGAGGCAAGGCATGGAGAGAGCACCCAGGCACTGAGCGGAGAGCAAGCAGTGCAGTCGGGTCCGAGGCAGAGGCCCGTCACAGAGGTCTCTGGTGTTTGGGCGAGGCGTTGGTAAGCTCGAAGAAAGCAGAGAGGAACGAACAAAGGGCGCTCTCGGAGGACCGTCAGACAGGTCAGACTGTCAATGTCATAGCGCGCCCGGAATCCAGCGAGCAGGCGTGCACGGATATCAAGGTACGGTGCTGAAACGGATGATTGCCACGCAAAGGAAGAACGGCGGGGAGAAGCAGACAATACTAGTGCAACAGCAATGCCGTGTACTCACACACGAGAGTGAAGAGTGGTAGGCTCGACGGGTGCTGGGCGGGTTGTAGTGTTGGGCGAGGGCGCATCCTGAGCAGGCGGTGGTGCCGACCAGGGCGGTCGAGACATGGCACGATTACGCTTCAGGGTGCCTAATCCAGCCGCGGCCCGCTTGCAAGGTACCTCGTGCTACCTCACTCTGTGGCCGCCGCAAGGCATTGATTGCTATACACGCCCACTGGCCCCATTCCGCTCTGTCTAGACAAACATGCTGATGCTCTCCCCAACACGCCCCCAGTGCTCGCGAACGCGAACAGTGCAGACGGCCAGCATTCGATTGGAGACTCGACCTTGCACGACTGCGCTACATGCCAACTCTCGCTGACGGACCGACGCGGCACGGTGTGCTGAGCCCGGCCAGCCTGGGCGGGCCCACGACCACTGTGTGTGGCAGAACTGCGGGCAGCAAATGGCTGTGCGTTTAAAATCGACGAGCGCGGAATTTGGAAGCCGGGGGCTCCAGCCAGGGCCCGGCTTGTGCTGTGCCTGTTTCGAATCCGACCTGCCCTGGCCGCGTTTGAGACCAGGGCATTACCATGCCTCACGCAGGCCTGCAATTGCCTCCGCCATGTTGTCGCTGAGGCTTTCTCATCCACCTGGGCGCATCGCCTGACCAGACAGAACCCTCACGGGTTGAGGCTTTTGGCCGGGGACATCACGTCACCCGCGCTGTCATCCGCCATGGCGGGTTCGGCGCTGGTTAGATCAGCTTCATCGGGAGACGCCATAACAGGGTCATTCAAGCCCGGCCTATTTTGGTGTCTGGTGGCTGCGGAATCGGGGAGCTTCTCCTCTCGAATAATTCACACATGGAAGCCAACCACAGCATGATTGACCCACTCCAGAAGGCTCGCGCCAGAGCAGCTACGCAAGTTTCCATGAGTGTATCATGTTGACTTGATTGCTGATTACTCTGCGCGACAAAGTTTCTATGCGAGTCATGTCGTCCTTTCTCAACACCCCCACCTCTAGCAGTCAGCCACGTTCTATCGACTACGACGAACCATTCCAACGAGTGTGTGCCAGCAGACAGGACCGATTCTATGATTCGTAGAGTGTCGCCGGCTGCAGCGTCAGGCGGTATGGTGGACACTAAACCAACCCCACTCGCGTCGGAACCTCGCGTCCGCTTCGACGGCCAGCAACATTAACCGAATGCGTGAGCGAACGTGTTACTCGACATGTGCATGAGCAACGACGGCTGCAGACTGACGAGCGGCCTGTGTTGATGGTTGCTTCTGGCCCTGCAGCAATACCAACGCTGACCTGTTGCCCACCTAACATGTACAGTCAGCAAACGATGCGAACAGCTGCTGCCAACCATCAACATTAATCAGCCATGGCTTCCGAGCCGACCAGGCATGCAAAGCTTCGTTCTAATATGGACGGCTTCCATGTTCTGGAAGGTATCCGAGGTATAATATCTGTGCCCCTGACCCCGTCTTTTGGCGATATTACCATTGCGAGGCCATGCGCGGGGTACGTAGATGAGGTATCACAAGCCTTCGTCACAAGATCATCAAATCTTCATGGAGAGTGCGTACAACAACAATGTCAGTGTGGTTGCTTTTCGATCAGTTTGCCTCTCGTTCGTGCAACGTCGTTTAGAAAAGAAACACACCGCAAACGTAAGATCGAGACAACAAATCACCGATCTAGCCTGCCAAAACAATTATCCCTAATTTCGTCCAGTAACTTGGCGAGTCTCCTGATGGCTAAACTGGGGACATTGAGTATTCGCCCTCCGCTTTATTCGTGCTACCCGACCAAACCGGGCTCGAGCCGTCCCCCATCGGATCTATTCTTCATCCTAGACAAGTGAGGCTGTTACCCACTCCTCAAAATCACTTTACTTTTCTCTGCGATTTTGCGGAACTGGAAGCCGCGCATAGCATCAATGACGAAGAGCTGGGACTACCCCTATATTGTACAAAGAACCATTTAGAGGACATCTCGCCGGAGCGAAAAGAATCTGCACTGAAGACTAGTATGTACGTCAGCACAGGTCCGTATCATTTCCTGGCTACGCGCGCGAAGCATACGAGGCGGCTTCGGAAGATTGCGCGCGCCGGACTGTGACTGCCACCTCAGCCTTGCACTATATGTCCGTTATATTGCTTGTGCTAACCTATAGGCTTTTTTGTCTGGCTTGACAGTTGCGGCGGAGTTCATGGTGTCGCACTCAGACCTTCCATTTCCGCGTTCGCAATCCAAGAATGCCCAACCTCCCAAGCTCAATGCCGCAACACCATCTCAGAACGCCATCATGCACGGCGCCCCCAACTCTCTATTCAGAAGCCCGAAACGCATCACACAGCTTTGTAATCTCAAACTTAGTCTGTCTGCAGTCTACTTCATCACTACTACCTTGATTCCAGCATTCGATCAGATAGTCTGAGACTCTGGAAAAACAAAGCACCACTACAAGTCCTGATCGGCGATTTCACGGTGATCAAATTCATGTGCAGGTCGGGCCCTGGTGGCGGCGGCGCTGGGCGCGTGGGTGTGTGGGCGCCGGTGCAAACTCCGAAGGCATAACCCCGGTCTGATCTGGTCCCGCGTTAAGCGGCGGCATTGGCGTGGGGCGACGCGATCTCGCTGGCAAGGCCACCGCGGTTGGATTGCAGAGGCATGACGCTGATATTTTTCTTTGCGCACCTGAGCAGTAGATAGCTTGCCATATGTTTATGCTGTTTTCTGATGGCGACTTGTGCTTTCAACGGATTTCACAATCTTTCCGTGCGTTGAGAGGCGACATCACTCAATATAACAAGGGCAACGACAAGGAAGACGTGTTGTGAGTCGAAGATTCAATAACGGCATTCGTAAACTCCAAAAGAAGTTGCGGGCAAGGCATCCGTGTCAACCACTCTAACCGTCTTCTCACACATTCCAACGCCATTGCCATTGCGACCCAATGCAAAGCACCTGATGCAACTCCATGCCGACGCCCAAAGATAACCTGGAACGTCAAGTTCCGTCAATGTCTTGAGTGCGGACTCAGCCTTGGGGCGCACTTGCAGCCATTACAAGCCTTCTCGTGCCACCAACAGTTACCAAAAAGCAAAACTCGTTTCATAACCCCCATCGCTGAGTTCCAGACGCATGTCGTCGAAAGATGACGACAAGAATCTGGCCAACGCCCAACGCCTCGCTGAAAAGTTTGCGCAACGACTGTGCCGCCAGGCGCGTGCCGGACCGAATGTCAGACGCACCGAGCCGTGAGACACGGTTGGATCGAAGTGGATGCGGCGAAGGAACTCAGGCGTCCAGTTCCTCGGGTGCCTTGTGGCGGGCAAGAACAAGGCGCTTGTACTCGGCGGGGTCCTTGTCCCAGAGCTCTGCGGCCTGGCCGTTTAGCGGACTTGAACTGTTTCGTGGTCAGTACCTCGTATTTGAGCCTTGAGCTTTGAGCCAGCGCTCTCTGTGTACTTACTTGTTCGGCTCTCCCAACAGACTCTGGAGACTCAACAACACAGTCGTGATGTTGTAGATGGCACTCCACTTGTCCTTCAATATGTCCAGACAGATGCGACCCGAGAAGTCGACATTAGGGTGGTAGATGGGTGTCTTGTAGAGCACGGTTGGTGGGCTGTAGGGGTAGTTGTTGGCGAACTCCATTGATAGCTTGAAGACTAGGTTGGCGTAGGGTGTGTCGGCTGGGCCGTCGATGGTGGCAGTCCATACGGTCATGTTCTCGTCGTCGGGGAAGGCGGTTATACCGGGCGTGGGCTTGGTCATGATATCCATGAGCTCCTTTTGCAGACTGAAAGTGAATCAGTACGTAGGTCAGATGATGAATGAGTGCGTTGGCGTGATGAGAGTAGTGGGGTCTAAACTGGTGCCAGGTAACTGGGATGACTGACCGCTGAGCGACGTTTGCACTTGCACCGTTCCCACGTTCATTCGATGAAAGCGCCATTTTGTCTGTACTGACTTTTTAATGTAAGGCTCGTCGAAGCGGTGGTGTCGCGTGTTTGCAAACTCTGCCACAGAGTCGCTGAGTGCAGTGGTGTAACAGCTGCTTTCCGATCAAGGGGAGAGTAGCCAACACCGAATCTGTCTAACAGCGTCGAGAAGGGGAATAGGCGGACGTGGTGTTGACTTATTTTGTGCTAATGTCCAAGGAGGTGGGAGGGTGCGGGGGACAGCCAGTTCAATGCAAGCACGGCGTGTATTTGATGTTGTGTTGATTTCCCTGCGTCTGCCCGGCAACGAGGTCCTGACACGTGGGATCCCTGCACGCGTTTCCCCGCTCACTGCTCCACCGCCCAGGTCCAATCAGAGCGCGTTGGTTTCACCTTTCACACAAATTCGACGTCGTCCTGTCCACCTTTATAGATGAAAGCGATGAGTTGTGGGAATTTGAGGGGAAACGTAGTTGACTTTAGGACGTCGTCGGATTCATCACAGAACACCTGAAACAACTACCATCATGAGCTTTATATCTCCACCAGCAGCATCACTCTTCGTCCAACCCCTTCACTCTCTGCTCTTCCACAAGTCTCCTTTCCAAACTACATCTCAGTACCCTCTTATCCTTCCCTGTCCCTTGCTTCTTCAAACAATCATCTTCCCGATCCCAGTACACGGCCCATCCATACCCGCCCCTCTCCTCTTCCACAGCAACAAGACACTCCTCCCCATCCAACGTCAATCCTTGTTCATCATCCGTCCAGTCAAAGGGTCCAACTTTGTGTTTCTTTGCTTCTACACGAGGACCGTAACGTAACTCGCGCGTCGTCTTATCGGCGTAGAGCCAATTGAGCTTAGGCTTTGTGGGTTTCGGAGGCGCTTTGGAAGGCGTGGGAGATGGTGTAGAGGGCGCAGATGAAGCGGGCGATGAAGCTGGTGAGGGTGGTACGGTACTGACGAGGCCTAGGATTGGTGCCGCGGGCATAGGACGGTGCGGCAGATCGGAAGACGGGAAAGGCAGATAAAACCCAGTGAAGGGATGCGGTGGACGCTCACCGTTGGGCCCGGGTTTTGGTAATCCTGATTCTGCGTCTTGAGGCCAGAGTCGTATCTGTAGACTTGTTAGCCTCAGTACACGGAGGAAAATGTTGAAGCCATGTACCTTTCCATCCTTCAATACTATAATCGCGCCATCAACCTCATCCCTCTTCCTACTCTGTGCATCACAGAAGACATCTAGATAGAACTCTTCTTGGCGTTCATCACTTTCTGCTTCTTCGTCTAGCAACCGCTGTTGGTGTACCGCTTCGTTGGCGCCAATAGAGATGGGTATCCCAGCTAGTGTCAGCGCGTACATCGTCTTACACAGTACAATAGTCAATGCAAGCAATAACTGCACGGGCGATTTGATCAACGTATGTGAAAGACATGTTGGGGGTTGTTGTAAACAGGATGTCGTCTGCGCGGGCTGGCATGGGATTGTGGAGTTCGGCATGATGTTGTCATAGTGGGACAACGGCATTTCGGCTAAAATTGCCATCTTTGACCTCGCTCATTCGAAGTTCGTCCGCTCTAGCCTTGTCTCGTCACTATTGACTTCACCTGTTGGTGCTTCGCATTATCATGCCAGGTGAAGCCTGTTGGGTTTAGCGCAGGATGAAATTCGCGGAAGGAGATTGAGTCCTACGCCCTTTGTCTAGCTTGACGCTCCTCCACCAACTCTGAGGACTCGTTCTGTACCTCAAACCTTTCGCTAAAGGTAACGAGAGGACAGACTCCCGCGTAACTTCCTGTTCCAGGCGAGATGACGTACGCTCTTACCGTATAGGTAAAGCGGTTACTCCCGAAACTCGTGTTGTCCACAAAAGACTAACGCCAAGGGCATCTTCCTTTGTGGCTATGATTCCATGCCGGATACCTTCCCTTGTTGTTTTGTTTGGGATTTTGCTCATGATCTTCAGTGTCTTGTCCTTGCAAAATTCTCCCGTATCAACTTTGTTCTTACTAAGAGCACTTTATTTTTTTAACTTTCAAGTTGTCCATTTCGCTGAAAGAGGTTATGCAAGCGTGTCGCCATGTCGACGACACAGCAAAGAACGAAAGAAGATGACAAGAATCCCCTCGCTAGAAAAATCAAACAGAATGCAAGAGGTATCCAGCTCTTGTGGAAGCGAGAGCAATTGGGAGTGCAACGTGACTGCCACACCGCTCTGAAGAACGTCTGACCGTGGAAACAGCAAATTTACAACACAGCAATTGCGAGCAGCGTTTCTTAACCGGGTGACTGCGTCTTGAGGAGTATTACGAATAAACTTTCTGTACACACTCTGTGCACATTCTTCGTCACCACATCTCACAGCACCCATCGTTATCCTTTCTATCGCTATCCAATCATTCGCGTTTCCCGAACATGAAGCCCTCAAGCATCCAATCAGCAGTATTGCAACCCATCAGTACAGACCATGTGCCTGAAGCAGGATCAGAAGAGCCACTGTTTCTACCCGCCGACGCACGACGACGTTGGTACCTCGGCTTTCTCCATCACTGGAAAGACTACCAGAGTAACGTGATAAATCATTGGGAGAGCGCGGAGTGCAAGACAATCTTCGATGAGCTCAGAGAGGACGCAATAGATGAGCCGCGGTCCGCAAATTCCACCGCAGGCGCCGATGACACAGGTTTTGCAAGATTAGAAGATAAGTTTCGGCGCGAGGTGGCGGAGATTGTGGAAATTGTCTACAACAAGTTGCTCACTACGTGGACGATGAAGCAAGCGGATGGGTACAACCCACCAGAATACATCTTACTTCGGAAAGCTGCGTTGGACAGCAAAGCCAAACCTAGATTCTGCTTCCGCGCGAAGCCTGTGGGTCAGAACCTGGAGTCAAAGTCGAGACTGACAGGCCATGTGGAGTATCTAGGGGGAAGACCAGGAGCGTTGACATGGGCGGTGGGGGAGGCGACCAAGAATTCCTGGGGAAGTCTGAGATGCGTACTAGGTAAATTGCTAGACCTCATGCGGAAAGCTTTGCTGACTGTTGTTATAGGAGATGTAGCTTGGTGTATGCTTAAGACCAGCACAAGCTACGGCTTCGTTGTGAGCAGCGACGAGATCATGTTTCTACGTTTCGACGTTGATACCACCGTTGAAGAGGTAGATATCAACATCCTCAGACCCGAGATGTATCCACTCTTTGACTGGGTCGATGTCTTCGAAGAGCCACATCTTTGGTACTCTGATCCTATCAAGTTTACCGATGCCTTTGATTCCGCGGAAGGAAAGGTAACGATGAAGCTGGGTCTACTACATCTGATCCATGAGGTGGTAACCAAGGAATGGAAGATGCAGGACGAGAAAGGGAGATGTGAGAGGTACTTTCAGAAGACAGAGGCTGGAGAAAGATGGATTTCCAAGCCACAAAGAAGACGGTAAAAGGTTGCTAGGTGATTGAAGTTGCACGTTTTGTAGGGCTGACAGCATGTTACTGAGAAGCGATAATACCGGCGAAGCCTGAGCACTGTAAAATTACATACTTCACCACCCCATTGCATCCAAAAGCTGTCATGCGGAAGCCCGAAGTGATGTTGTTGCCTCAAGAACAAGGCAAATAAGTCGACAAGGTGGAGACGAGTCTCCTCCCTCCCAATCTCTAGACCTACCTATCCGCGAGTCATAATTTGCTTTTGGTTTGCAATGTGCTGTACCCAACTCCTTAGCCGCTCGGTCTGATAGCGCGTTGCCTCGGAACCTGTTCGCTTGCAGGCCAGCTCATTGGCACAATTGCATAAACACAATCTCGTGGGTGTCAAAGCAATTCCTGGAACTGTCTGGTGCTTAGCGCCCGACGAAGAATGCCGAGACGGTCTAGGTATTGAGAACTGCGATAGTGGCTCGGCTCATCGCATAGTTAAATTACGATTGGTGGCAGTGGCCGAATTCTGGTAATTGTGAAGCCTACTGGGCTACACTGTAAACTATTGATAGCACACATGTTGACTAGTTGACAGCACGGTATTGGTAGGTTGGAAGACTGGGTTCTGGAGCCTCGGTCACTAAATTGATTTCTTGATGATGATTGGAGAGGTCTGTTTGAGAGCCAAGATCTGGGAAAGGTTACCAGTTAGGCTCCCAAGCACCGGGTTACGATGCAATGATCGCCACGTTCCAGTGTCCTGGTTACTAACTGCAGGAACCATCGTCTCTTCAAAATTGGAAGCAAAATAGCTTTGTTTTACGTGAGAGCAAAAAGTAGACTATATAGCGCATCTCCTGGACCAGTAATCACGGGTGCCAGGTTCGATCGGTGGATAAAACGCTTGCTTTGGGTTTCCCTATGCCTAACATCTGTCATGTCAACATGGGTTCGTGTAGAGTAGAAGCCTCTGTTGGTGTGATTACGCCACATGGTCGATACCGCACGCACATGCAGAACATCCCTTGGCGTCAAACCCAGTGACGGATAGCGAAGGAACCGTAAGCGAGCCCTGTGTGACTACGCCGCGTTCGCGACAAGATCAATAGAGTCTTCTGATCTGGGCTGGAGGCGCGGTCAACAGTCTGGCCCTTGTGCACTCGGCATCTGAAACAGCTGCTGTATGAAGTTTTACTGTGTCGTAATTTTCTCATCACAGGGCCACGCATTGGGTAGGTTGAATTTCGTCCTTCAGAAGCTGGGGTAGCTATGCTCATGTCATCTGTGTCGATGCAAAGTGAGGAACTTGGTGGCATACCTCAATCCGTATCGGTTTGTTGTTTGACGGAGGTACGCGTCCGCAAGGGCATCGCGGGGATGATCAGAATGACGCCGACAATGCCTTGCCAAGTCGCCCAAGCCTTGGAACGGCATGTCAGTGCCAATGCCCCCTGCTCAGATGCGGCTCGAAACCACACACGCCGCAAAGCAAGCCGGAGGAATTGCCTGCCCGGGACAAGGTCTGAAAAGCGAAGCGTGCCCATGTGGAGTTGTGACAGCGTCGGGGAACGCCTGGCTACCCCGCGCGTGTCGTTGGTACGTGGTGACGTCGATCGCTTGACAGCTGGGTTGCACGACATCAAGTCTGAACGAAGTAAGTCACGTCAGTCGAGTCTTGTCGACTCTTCAGTCCTGGGTCCTGTGCGTAATTTCGCCATGGCGGGCGACAAGAAACTAGTGGCATGCTGACAAGAAGGCTTCTTTGGCAGGTCACTTGGCTTGTCGTGGATGCGGGACGAACGGCGCGGGGTCTCCACACGCCAAGCCTCTCCCCCCAGCTTTCGTCGCCTTTTGGCTTCGCCCCGCGGGATTTCCCTCTCCTGTTGCTGGGATCATACAGCACTTGGGGAGCAGCCACAGGATCGCCCCGACGAATGAGTCGTGAATCCCCGTGCCTCGGTACTTTTACCAGCAATGCCTTCCCCATGCGCCCACTGTGCTTGGCGGCGTGCAGGCGGGGAGGCGGGGAGGCGGGGAGGCAAACGGCAAGCGCTTTTGACTTGTAGCGTGTATATCGAGTGACTGCCCTCCTCTTGCTCGGCCCCCTCACCTTCACCTCCTACTTTCCTAAAGGTCAACGTCCAACCTACGTGCCCACAATGGCTCACCAAGAGTCTGTCATCCGTCACGACGACGCGTTCGAGAAGAGGCCGGTCTCCCTCAAAGAAAACATCGACGGCTCCCAAGATGGCTCCGGATACGAGTGCGAGTTCAGTGAGCGGGAGCAGAGAAAAATCATCCATCGCATCGACCGCCGTCTTGTTGTAACCGTGGGAGTGCTGTACTGCATCAGTTTGATGGACCGCACCAATCTCAGTGCTGCTGCTATTGCGGGGTTCGTTGATTGCACATCTAAAGTTGGGCCTTGTCGAAACTGACAGCCAATAGCATGACAATCGAGCTGAAGCTGAATGTCCTACAAGGCTCAATATCTCACTACTCCATCGTGACCATCGTCTTCTTCGCGTCCTACATTGTCTTCCAGCCCCCAGCAACAGTCATCTGTCGCTACCTTGGACCTCGGAATTTCCTCTCAGTCATCGTAGTGCTGTGGGGTGGTGTCATGATTGGGATGGGCTTTGCAGACAGTTATGGGACCCTGGCCGTTCTACGAGTCGTCCTTGGAGTACTAGAAGCCGGCTTTTTTCCAAGCTGTGTCTACTTGTTGTCCACCTGGTGTGAGTGCGCCATGTATCCTATTCCATCATTAGAAGCTGACGTTGCTCTGAGATACTCGATACGATATCGGAAAGCGGTACTCGTGTTTCTATATCCTTGGAAGTCTGGCATCCGCCTGCGCTGGAATTCTCGCTTACGGCTTGATGCAGTTGAAGGGACGGGAGGGTCTGAACGGTTGGCGATGTAAGCTGTCGCCCAGTTTACAAGTTGCACTGTAACAATGCTAACACATGGTGCTCCGCCTAGGGATCTTCATCATCGAAGGCGCGCTGACCTGCTTCCTTGGTATCCTCGGTTACTGGGCTCTGGTCGATTTCCCTGATAAGGCGCATAAATCTTGGAAATTCCTGACCGAGCGTGAAGCCATGTACATCATCGATCGCGTCAACAGGGACCGTGGTGATGCCAAGCCGGAGCCATGGTCTCTTGCCAAGTTCCTCAAGGGCGGCGCTGATATCAAGATCTGGGGTTTCGCGATGGTAAACGTTCCTCTATTGTGTTTGGAAGCCATATATTGACAAGTATAGATCTTCTTTAACACAACGACGGTTACATATGCACTGGCATACTTTCTGCCCATCATTCTGACAGTAAACATGGGCTTCAGCACCGGCGCAGCCCAATGTCTTGTTGCTCCTCCTTACGCATTCGCCGCCATTGTCATGTACGCGACCGGTTGGCTTGGAGACAAGTACCATCTTCGTGGACCCATCATTCTGTTCAACATGATTCTCTGCCTCGTCGGTTTGCCCATCATGGGCTTCCATAGCAATTCGAACGTCAGATACTTCGGTGTCTTCTTGACTACTGCTGGCGCAAACAGCAACATCCCTGCGACGATGTCATACCAGGCAAACAACATTAGAGGCCAGTGGAAGCGCGCTTTCTGTTCTGCCATCTTGGTGGGGATGGGAGGTGTCGGTGGTATCGCGGGAGGTCTCGTTTTCAGGTACGGATCTTGACATCGCATTCTATTAGGAGTGACATTCTGACCCCATGTAGGGAACAAGACAAGCCCGGATATGAGCCCGGGCTGTACGCTTGTATCGCGTGCTGCCTGCTCACGATCGTCATTGTCGTCCTGATAACGTTGAGGTCGTGGAGCTTGAACAAGCGCGCGGATCGGGGTGAGCTTGAGCTAGAATACAACGATGTAGGTCTCTTTCATTTCCAACTCCTACGGAAAATTGTTAACATGTGCACAGGATGGCGACCAGAAGGGCTTTAGGTATACTTACTGAAGTCGTACGAAGGGTGGTCGACAAAACAAAGATGATTTTGGCGGAGAACGCCAGGATTCACGTCGTCAAACCAGTATTCCAGCGCCAATTCGTGTACCGGCTTTCCACAAAATCCAGAATTGATGAAGTTTTTCTCCTTTGTGATCGCTGTGTGACATTCCCATCATAGATATGCACATATGCAGTGTGAACGTGACCAGATCTTGGGTTGGAGAAGTGGCACAAGTTCTCTTGCATGGCACAACGCACTTTCAGCGATAATTGAATGATGTTCAAACAGCTTCGGGAACAGTATTCAGTTTCGTGGTGCTCTTGGCGAGCACGCAGTGCTCGCTCCTTTTTGCTGAGCATTTCAAGACTCAATGGTACAAGTAGTGACCTTCTGAAATCAATAGGGCAAATCGTCCGAACAAACGCATATTGCGCTAGTGCCATGGCTTTTGTGTCTTGGTACGTGCGCTCTCGTCAATCTTACCAAGGTGCTTCTCAGTCGCTATCCTTACTGCATTTCCAACTAGCACGGCTTGCAATCTTACGACATGCCCCTGCGTGCCTATAGACATACTACGATTGTTCTGCATTGAGATGAAATTGCTGGCTGAACGCCGGCCATGCTAGGTTTTGCCCACCCTGACGTTCTCCACCTAACTGTGACAGCTTACTGTCTTCCAAAGTCCCCCATCGAGCTGTGTTGGCACTCAAATTTTACTACCGAAATCAGGCCATGATGCGTGTCAGATATCGAGCTACGGTACCTTCTATTCGCTATTTCCTTGCAAATTCCTCTATTCCTCCCTAGTATCATTGCATGTGCCCTCACGTAGGAAGACTTCTACCATGGCGGTACTGCGGTAGGCAAGAGAGTTTATATTCAAAGGCTAATTCGGCTGGACTTCGGGTAGTTTCTAGCCAACAACAGGCGCTCATTCAACGATGTCTCTGTATCGCATGCGAGATCTACACCTGCTAACTTAGATACCATACTTTAACCTAATGCCATGGTAAGAAAATAAACCCTGTTTAGGGCGGGTCAAACCTTATCGGGGATGCTATTAAAGTTTACCTTTTTTGCTGAAGAGCTTACGACGCTTCCAAGCCGGGGGGGCGGGGGTGCATCTGAGGCATAGTTGGAACGAGCCGGGCCGTGGAAGATGTCGATCAAGATGCAAATGAACTATAATCTCACCATCGCCGGATCCACGGACCATGGGGACTACATCCCGCGCTTGATTAAACGGAATAATGTCCGATATAGAGTTTGTGATAGTTTGTTGTATCCATACGCTGATTGCTAATAAACCAAACCTTCGCCATAGGTAAATCCACACTAAGAGTTGTTGTCTGTAAAAAAAATTAAAAATTCAATCAAACAAAGAAGCTACTAGCGTATTTATACTAGATTGTTTCTTCATCAACGTCGAATAATTGCAAACTCCATTATGGCTTTTAAGAAAGTTCCGATTGTGTTATTCGCCTGGCTTTCTCTCACTTCGGCTAGAGAACCTATCTTTCCAGGATCCACGAACAATAAGGTCAGCCGTGATGTGCCTTTTTCACATGCATTGCATGAGAGCCAGACTTCAGAATGGTCTGATTCATGGAAGGCGGTGCGCAAGGCTCCTGGAGATCTTATGCTGCCTGTGCGCATCGGGTTGCGCCAGAAGAACCTGCAAGAAGGCGAGGATCTCCTTTTCGACATGTATGCACCAAGTTCTTGTTGTCGCAATGTAGTCTAACCTCTGTCTCAGTTCGAACCCCAAATCCCCGAATTTCGGCCAACACATGAGTTCTGAGGAAGTCACCAGTTATTTTGCGCCTGATGAATCGTCGGTCAACACTGTAAGTCTTGGAACATTTAGAAAGCTTGTTTAGGGTCAAGAAACTGTGCTGATCGTGCTGAACATAGGTTACACGCTGGCTTTTGTCTTCCGGTATCTCTAAAACCCGTATTCATCAATCCAAAAATAAGCAGTGGCTTCAAATTCAAGCATCCGTGGATGAAATGGAGAGTTTACTCTATACGGACTTTTTCATATTCCAACGCACCGGTTCAGGTTTACAAAGTGTTGCCGTAGAGAAATACCACCTGCCCCATCAGATTCGAGACCACGTCGACTACATTACTCCGGCCGTCAAGGAGATCCCCTTCCGAAATTTGTCCCCAAATCCGCGCGGAAAAAGCAAGAGAGAAGATAAAAAACCTGCGAGCAGATCATTCCAGCACGCCAAGCGTGAACAGCATGTACCGAAATTCAACTTTAGCCTCCTCAGACCCGATAATTGCCACAACTACCTAACGATTGAGTGCATAAGGGCTCAGTACGACATTCCGAATAATACAATCGCGTCTGAGGGAAACAAACTAGGTATCTTTGAAAGTTTGGGCGACCATTTTAGCAAGGTAGCCCTCGATATCTTCTTCGGTCATCTGCATCCATATATCCCACCAGGTACCTATCCCGAGATGAAACTCATCAATGGAGCTGTCGGAGCTATCGAAGACGGCTTTATTCCAGAAAACATGACAGTCGAGTCCAATTTGGACCTCATGTCTGCAATGCCAATCATCTGGCCTCAAACTCCAGTAATATTCCAGACTGGTGACATCTACTCTGAGTCCAAGTCTGACTTTAGAAGTCTTCTCGACACATTTTTCAACGCCATTGACGGTTCCTATTGCAACTCTCCAGCCTATGGCGTCACAGGCAATTGTAACGTGTCTGAATGTCAGGTATGTGTACCTACTTTCCTATACGATTTTTCATTCGTCGTTTTCTGTGTGGTAGTAAACTGGCTACAGTTTGCTGCTAATGACTCTCGTGTGTAATTATTTCTGTTGCACAATCTTCCTACCCTTTCATGAACTTTCTTCGATGTTTCCCATCCTATTCCATTTTTCAATGCTGACCTTTCCAAGGATCCTATCAATCCTAATCCTGACCCAGCAGGTTACCAAGGTGATCCTATGTGCGGGACGTTTGAGCCAACAAATGTCATTTCTATATCATACTATGGGGGTGAGGCATACTTCCCCCCTGCCTACTTGAAACGACAATGTTTAGAAATCATGAAATTGGGTCTTCAAGGAGTCACCGTCGTTGTATTGTCTGGAGATTTTGGCGTTGGAAGTTTTCCATTCAGTGATGGTGGGTATCCCAATGGATGCGCAGGACCGAACGGAACAGTTTTTATACCCTCTATTCCTGGCTCCTGCCCCTACTTGCTGACTGTCGGGGGTACGATCTTGCAACGCGCGTCTGGTTCTGAAAAGTCACACGAGATTGCACCAACTACATTCTCTTCAGGCGGAGGCTTCTCAAATCACTGGAAAGCACCAGACTGGCAAAAGGAACAGATCCAGGATTACTTCAGAAAAGTCAATATCAGTTTCACCGGATACAAAGGCACATATTCCAACACTAATATTTCTCAGAACAGTCCTACTGGTGTATACAATATGCAGGGGCGGGGGTTTCCCGATGTTGCAGCTTTCGCCACCAATTTTCTTGTGTTTAACAATGGCACCTGGGGTCGTGGACAAGGAACTAGCCTCTCAGCACCGATCTGGGGTGCCATCTTGACACTGATCAATGAAAATCGCCTCAAGATCGGGAAAAAGACCATCGGTTTCATCAACCCGATTTTGGTATGACAAGAAGTTCCGGAAGATAAGTTTGTGCCTAGGCTAACAAGAATTGCGAAGTATGCTCATCCAGAGGTCTTTAATGACATCATAGTGGGATCAAATCCAGCCTGTGGCTCTGAAGGTTTCCAATGCACAAAAGGATGGGATCCTGTGACTGGCTTGGGGTAAGTGATGACAAGATCTTGCTCTAAAAAACTTCGGTTCGTTATACTGACATGCTCATATAGAACGCCCAGATACCGACAGTTACTAGACCTCTTTTTAAGTTTGCCATAGTTCTGTGACGTCAATACACTATGTGCATAAGAATAGATTACGGACAGTAGCCCTCAGATACACATATGACTTGAACGCAAGTGATGTGTTCGTCTGCAATCGCGATCAACCTGACTGTTGTGCATTGCGAGATCAAGTTTACCAGTTCTACGTTTCTCTCTACCGCCCAATACCAGGTAAGTTATATTCTTTACGACATCATCTAGTGTCAGCAGTTCCTAAATGTCCACCAACCGGAGAAAAGCGGCAGGCCCACACAAGCGTGTAAAAAACCTGTTGATGCATCATGAAATTACATCAGTATGAAATTCAACTGCTTGCCTCGTGAGTGGACAAGATCTCTTTTTCTGGTTAAAGTCAGTGATTTTGAGATATCATATACTTGAACACGTATTTTTGTGTAGTTTCTTTGGTTTCACAGTGCTTTTTTTTTGGCGCTTTTCTTCCAAATTTTATACTATTCTGACCATTCTCTTACAAAATATTGACATCTCACGGGATAATTCAATAAGAAATTTGCAGTAGCCAGCAGCGCGATACGGCGAACTTAACAGAGCTTGATGCGACCGTGGTAACAACGAGGTTTTCGATCTATCACCAGCGCCGCTAACCAGAGAGCTGAGCATAAAGAGCTTCATGTGGGCGGCACATCCTCGGCAAGGTATAATCAGCAATCTCTTGTCCGTTGACTATTTTGTTGACGGGTTCTAGTGTGTCATCTGCAAGACAGAGTAAAGACTGTCAACAAGCATTTATTAACGCTGGCTCCATTGCGCAGGAGAGAATGTTCCACGTACCTGTTGTAGATAATCGAAGCAATGCAGATAATGGTTTGCGGCAACGTCTCCATGCACGGCATACTGCTCAGTAAGCGATTCATTCGGGAAAAGCAGTCGTTGAAGCTTCCCCCGTATAAGTTGTAGACAGTGTAGTTGGTGGAACATGGATATGCCCCAGAGAACGTCGATTCCAGAAGGAACATCGTATCTAGTAATAAATCCGTTGCTTCGTCTCGTCAAATTCTCCCAAATGTGGTCGTACTCGTGCGACATATTCTGAAAGTCGGCGGAGTCAACCCATTGCTCGCGCACCTGAAAGTCAAAGGACGGCTCATGTTGAAATAATCGAGGAAGGACATCGGAAAATAGCTTCAAGCCGGTTTCCAGGTGCTGGGATCGTGCGCTAGAAAGCTGATGGATGGAAGGAAGTGGGAGAAATATGGCAGAGACAAGGAACAGGCCGGAGGCTGCCGCGCAGGCTGCGCCAACCACAAGGCCCTGATAGCGTGGAGAAAGAGTATTACCCAAGGAAATGATGGTGATTTGTGCCATGATGACCTTTAGAAGAGCTGGGTAAGTAGATTGAATAAAGTGCGGGCGATGATCAGTTGTAGTTGAACAACTGCTAGCGCAAAGCCTAGTTGCAAAGGAAAAAGACAATGATCTATGTGCCTTGCTTACATGGATTGAGATCTCAAGGCCCACGGAAGCTCAACAAGCTGTAAGACCTGTCGGAACAGCGCGTAAGATGGTGGATACCACCTTGACATACTTGGCTAGCATACCTTCGCGAAATCGCCAACTTGAACTTTCGCAACTGTAGATTCGCAAGGCCGGGATTGATTAGCTATGGAGTACCCACACCGGACATCCTCTTAGTGTGGTCAACAAACCGACGATTTGACCGATCAATGGCTAATTTCTTATCAATCCGACATCCGAATAAGGGCCTTTTTAGTGATGGTTCTACAGGGTTGTAGGATATATGATGATTTGGCTGGCCAATAGGAGGTTGGACGTGTTAGAGGTAGGGGGGCGAGTCAAGTGCCTCAATATGAATATGCTGGAGATGTGTATCGTCTCATCCATATCCGTATACCTCGTTTCTATACACTATGAATATAATAGCTTAATTCAGTAACAGCAAGTACACATAGTGAACAAAAAGAGTTTCATAGAAATATTAATAAAGCTATCAGAAAAATACTTAAATGTCAAAATAAAAAAGCTTAATAAATAGGTTCGCACTAGTGTAGATTAAAGAATTTTCAATTATTACTAGTAATATTTTGATAATGTATTTTAGAGAACCGTACCATGTTATTGCAAAAGTGTATACTATCTATACTAAGTATACGTATATAGTATTTTTAATGCTAGCTTTCTTAAAAACGTGAAAAAAGCTTCTCTTACTCCAATGACATTAGTAAGTTTAATGAATCATAATATACTATTGAACTGCACTATAGATTTGAGAAAAATCTATTATCTATGAATTAAAGATTTTAACTAAGAAATGTCTCAGGATTAATTTAAACCAAAGCTAAAAAAAGATGTAACTTTACATATATTCTAAGTAGCTAGCTTGTTATGTATAGTATAGTATGTACTAAATAGCTTAAAGTAGTAGTTTTTGAACTTCGGAGCTTTTAAATTAGTATATAGAGTTATTATTAGCTTAATATGTATAACAACCTAATCTTTACGTTGACAGAGTTATACTTTAGTTTATTAATATTGAATCTTCTTATACTTACTAGATCGTTACATAGAGCAAGGTTATACTGCTCTATTCCTAGTCAATATTAAGGTAGACAAGACTAACGTTAAAGGCTCCGCGTAGCGTTGTCTAGCGACGAAGTAGGATAAGGGATTTTTAAGTAAAGACAATCTAATTCTATACATATAATAAGATAACTAGATAACAATCCTAGTAGATAAAGTAACTAAAAAGCGTTAGATACTTGTTTTTTAGATTTTAAAGGTTGTTTTGTAGTAAAAATAGGTGTAAGAACAAAGCTCATAGACTACTGCCCCAAATACATCTTCAAAAGAGTAGTAATAGCTAGCATTAGTTATTGCTTATCTAGAATAGTATACAGAGGGGTGACAAAAAAAAAGATAACAAAAAAGTTCTTGTTTTAAAAGCTTTATATTTCTATAACTAGAAAAGCTTTACTAAACAAAGTTAGAGATTTGAAAAGCTAAGAGCTTTTTGTTTAAGATGGGCCGCTTAGTAAGCTGCCTAGTCAGCACAGTTGCGCCTGCAATCTTGCTTAAGATAAGTAAAAAAAATCTAAATAGATTTGAGTATAACTTTTCATTGAATATGTAAATATAGCTAATAAAAGCCTAAGTTCAATAGACTTACGAAAAAGTAACGTAAGTTAACTTTTTAGGAGATGTATCTTATTTAATTAGATATTAATTGAAGGGGAGAAAGAATAGAGGTTACTTACGTAAGCGGTAATTACGTAATAGCTTAGTAAGTTTATAATATCTAAGTTTCTCTTACTTATATAACACTTACATTATTAATAGCGTCTATCTTACAGCTTATCAATTTTTTTATTATAACTAGCAAGTTCATTCTTCAAAAATACACAATAAGCCTATTTCTTCTTATAGTAATATACCAAAACTGTTTTCTAAAAGTATTAATAACATCTTTTTTATATCATAAAGGAAAATCGCTTTTGTTTGCTGTAAGACCTAAATTAGGCTGTCTCAATAAGATCTTCAAAAAATTAAGAGAATACTTAATGAGAACATTACTATCATAACTAAGAAATTAGGTTGGTAACTTATAAAATAGAATATCATATATATCTTCAATAAAATCTTACCATACTTCTTAAAAAAAGAGAACTATTATGTTAGTATTTATACGAAAAGATCGCCTTTAAACTCGAAAATAATCTTATGATTATAATATATATATATAGAACGAACTTATAGAACTTTGAAATAAAGACTTAACTTAAGTCTTCTATTAATACAGATTTACTATTAAGCAAAGCTATGATGCTAAAATAATATGCTATTTAATATAACAACAAAATTATGTTGTAAAGTAGTCAATTTTACAAGAAGTAATTGATAATGATACTTTGTTATAGCAAAAGTGTTGTTTAGCTACTAAAGAAGCTATGGGCTAGTTCAGTAAGTATTAGTAAGCTATCTTTTTTATTTATTGAAATAATACTCAAGAACAAGTCTATTATAATTACTAGGATGGCTTAGTATATAACTACTGTATAACTTACACACATAAGAGATTAACTAGAGTAATTTGATATTATGTATTTTTTAGCGATTTTTACACCCTTGAAAAAAGTTATACTAAGATTTTTTTCCTACCTCGTTTCGAACAAGATTGAAGGCACAACTGTGCTAGTTATGTAGCTTACTAAGCGGGCTATCTTAAACAACAAGTTCTTGGCTTTTCAAATCACCAACTATTTTTGGTGCAGCTTTTTAAGTTATAGATATATAAAGCTTTAAAAACAGTAACTTTCTTGATTTGTTATTCTTTTTTCTACCTCTTTGTATAATATAAATAAAAGAGGCTTTCTACTTAGTATCCTAGAAAGATTAAAAAAAAATCTCTAGTAAGCCCTTAAATAAGTTTCAAAAAAGAAAAAAAAACTATTTACAATAGTTTACAAGATTAAATTATACTTTTAGCTTCTAGTTATGCTAATAGAGCTTACTTAGCGCCTACTTTTATATATTAAACAACTTTTAGATTAATACCAAACACATAGTTGCAAGCTTTGGATTATGAAACTTATTAAGTATAAATTTACTTATATTTTCTAGCTAAATCTATGATAGCATTAGTCTTGCGTATCTTAAATGGATGTTTAATTATTATAATAAAGTAAAAGCTGAAGTCTTGTATTGATTACTTATTTATGATAGCTATAGACTTTACTCTACTAAGAATTACATCAAGTACCATAATTAGAACAAAATTCTTTTTATAGTTTATGTTTTGTATATAACCTACACGCTGAATCTCCTTGATATTACATCATGTAAGCTTTTCTTAATAGCTTACCAAGCTAAAATTTTAGACTCCTAGAATGAAACTAGAGTCTGGTTTTAATAAGTAGAAAGATTTTATTTACTAAGCTTGGCAGGCTATTGTTGAGAAAATAATATCTTTAAAAGCTTTTAAGGCTATAAACTTTTTACTTCTCGATTTTAAAGTTATATTAAAAATATCTAGGTTTAAAAGCTCTACAGATAGTAGTAGTAAGTCTTTAGACTAAAGTACCTTAAACTAAGAGAAAGTTAAACGCTTACTACGTAGAGTAATAAGAAATCAATGTAATAAGTAAACTTAAAGGCTAAGCTAAGTTTGTTACTAATTTTTACTTTAGGACCTCTTTGTAAGTATAAATCTAAGAGCCTATATAAAGCTTTGATTATAAAAAAAACACGGAAGAAATTGAAATAGGTCTCTTTTACTTTAAAATCCTAAGAAGCACTAAAGTACAACTATAGTTGAGTTTTTAAGAAAAGAAATATGGCATAAAATTACTAATAGCCTCAAAAACGTAATAAAGGCAAGTATAACACTTAAAAGCTAAAAGAAGTAGATGATATAAAAAAACTAGATAGGCAAAGACGAAAATAAAATCAAGGAATAAGTAAAAGTCTTAGCTTGATTGATAAGAGAGAAGAACAAAGCTAAATAAGCTATTTAATAAGCTTTTAGAGCAGCTGCTTGCAGAACTGCAGAAAAACTTTGATAATTTATAAAAAGTTCATGAAATAGTAAGAGGAATAGCCTAAAAACCCTTTAAAAAACTACTCAAAAAAGGCTTATTGCGAGCTCTATAATTAGTAGAAAGCCTTAAGGTAGTATTACAGCTTTACTAGCGTCTACCTCGCCCACGGAGCACGTGATTAAAACTCTAACTTAATTTTTGTAGCCATGTATATATTATTTAGGCCCTATAGATCTTACTACTAAGAAATCTCGCGATAGTAGCTATTGTGTGAGAATCTACAGCCTTTAATTTAGTGGTGGTTTTAGTGTTCAAACTGCGCGTTTGCTCGTCTTGCGCGTTGGCCCGTCTATCTCGGTATTGACTTTTTAATTATTTAATCTTTAATTTTATTGCGAAAGTTGAGCGCGATCATGCTGACTAGGTAGCTTAGTAAGTAGCCGAACTTAAAGAGAAAAATCTTAGCTTTCTAAGTCACAGTCCTTTGTACGTATTGACCTTCTGATTGTAGAAATATAATGCTTTAAATATGACAGCTCTTTTGCTATCTTTTCTCTTTTTATCCCTCTCTAGTTGCCTAGCTAGACAGGATTAAACCTTATATTTATTTTTATAGTATCAAAGGAAAGAGTTGTTGTTATTTATCTTCCAGGTATCAAAGGTGGTGATTGTTGTTGTAGTCAAAATGGGTTTTCCAAAAAAGTGAAAAACAGCTGTCATCCACTAAGAATTTTTAGTATAGCCCTTCTAACTGTATTCATATAAAGCTTTAGAAACTATAACTCTTTCAAGATCTTTTTCTTATCACCTCTCTATATAAACAACTTATTAATAGGTAGTATAATACTTAAACGATTCTTCTTCATATTTGACACAAAGACTAATAGCTCATATAAAGTAAATTTAAACCTTACTTAGTTACTATATTAAAAGCTATAGTAGTAAATCACATAGTTTGCGTTTACTATTATCAAGTAGCTATCTCTATAGTTGAAAAGAAGCAAGCAGCAATAGTTTCTATAGTAGTTAAGTAAGTCTAAAACTCAAATATAACTATAGTGGTTCTATAATCTTAATACGTCTAGTGTTATAGATGTTAACGTCACATCAGGAACTATAAAAGTCTAGTTGAGCTCGTACAATAAACAGACTACGTAAATTAATATTAAAGAGTGTAGTAAAATATATTAATCAAGTAATATCTTTTTACGAAGGAAACATTTTAGTAAAAAGACTCAAAAGTAGCTTGAAAAGACGCCAAGGCGTGTTAAAATCGCTACCAAGTAGCTGAAATTAACAAACAAGTATAATCTCTTTATCATTTGCCTCTAAAAATGAAAGAGCTAAAGAAAAACAGTGATATAATTATTGTTTATTTAATTCTAAAAATATGCACTAAGTGCCGGAACAACAACACTGCTAGGATAGCAATAGAACTACAGAAGTTGCGGTTAGTAGTAAATAGTTAGTAGTTAAGACAGTTAAATTAATTAGAAAGATATTGCGTATCTTTATTTCAATCTAAATATACAATATACTTATTGCATGCTAGTTATGCTGAAAAGAAAGGGTTAGCCTAGATACCTATTATTTGCAATAAATTATTTTTTACTAAAAACGTGTCTACAAATTGTATAGTCACGTTAAAAAGTTGTCTTAAAAGGCCGAAGATATCAGTCTTATATAACATTCTTAACGTATAACTACCTTTTTTAAGCTTATAGCGCTTTTTCAAAAGCTTCTTCTATTGAAGTTGTAGATATTATTATATATAATATTACACTTGGCTATTGTTCCTTGTACAAGCGTAAACTACATGCTAATGGCTTTTAGATCTTTTTAGAGTATTCTCTAGTAATCCTTTGCTTAATTAAAAGCTATCTTAAGCTTCTGCATAGAAGAAACAAATTGTGTAGGCTAAAGATTACTCACCAGTGTCTTACCACGTATAGCTAATAGTTTATTAGTAATATTTACTACTTTGTAAATCTGGGAGGCAAATCTTTGCGCGTCTAAGTAAAGAATACATTATATTGTAGTTTGTATTTTTACTAGATAAAGCTTTAAACAGTTTAGAAACACTTAAAGTTGACATTTAATTCTGTTAAGCTGATTAAAGAGCTGCTAATACTGTATGTTAAAGATAGCAGCAGCGCGTTAAAGCGTCTTAAATTAACGTAACATATTAGCTTAATAGATAAGTATCATTATGCTCTCTTTACATAATGAATAAATATCGTATCAAGATAGTATTATGTTTTATAGATAGTGTTTGTGATACCAAGACAAAGTGTCTGACTCGATAATATAGCCGGCTTAGTGATGCTTTACGTTATCCAAATTCTTAAGGTATATAACTTATTTGGAGAGTATTTAGTAGCTTTATTAACGTACTTTTAGGTATATTCTTTATTTAAAAACAAGCGATTTTTAAATATTCTTTTATACATTACTTCATAAAGGTTTCATTACTTAGTGAATGTTAGTTATACTAGCTAGAACGCTTAATAATACAATTGTTATTTGTAAGATACTTATTGTAAAGAATCAAAAATAGGAATTTAGTTTAGCTTTTATATGTAGCTAAAACTTTACTATACAGCTTAAGAACTTTTTTCACTTCATAACTCTATTTCTAGTATAAATAGAAACCAAAAATCTATAGTATACTGTATATTTGATTGTAATTTAAAGAGTCTATATTGAAAGTTAAAAAAGTTATTGTAGATACTGGGTACTTAGCGAATAGATTAGAGATTAAGCGAGATTTGTCTCTTTGTACGCTAATAACTCTAGCTATACTAGGCCTATTTGGGCAATTTTGACTTCGAATTTAAAGCCTACTTCTAAGCTTTTCTTTGAGCAATGAAATTTGTAAGTTAAATTAAGTTTTATCTAGTTATTTAGGAGAAAGTAACACTTAACCAAATTGACCAGCTTGCTAGATTGGCTAGCTTACTAGTAGTAAACGTTACTATACATTACAAAAGCTATAAAGTCTCACTTACAAGATTAAGCTTAACTCTCTAAGGTTTAAAAAGCTAAAAAAAGATAGTTTAAGAGAAAAAGTTACAAGATATTTATATAAGAAAAGAAAACTGAAAAGGTAGAAATCAAAATCAATTATAACAAGTTTACAATACTTAAAAAGCTACATAAATCTTATAAAAGAGTAAGCATAAGTTCTTATCAGCCTTGACTTAAAACTAGTTGTGTTAGAAATATGTTATTATAAATTTATCTTCTATTGAAGCTAAGGTAGCCGCACTAGCTGCTCTAGCGCACACTACCTACTGCAGCCGCAACGTTACCTTACTAAGTAAATAGAAGCAGTACAAGTTGAAAGCAATACTACAGAGAGATGACAAAAAAAAGTAATTAAATCAGTTATTGTTTTTACAGCTTTATATCTCTACAATCAAAAAGACTATACTAAAAAGAGTTAGTGATTTGAAAAGTTAAGAAACACATCTTTGAGATAGGGTGCTTAGTAAGCTACTTAGTCAGCACGTTTGCCCCTGCAATCTCGCCTGAAAAAAGACGTTAAAACAAGCTAAAATTGAAACTAGTAAAACTTTGTTTGGAACGTATAAAAATCGCTAATAAAAGACTATAGTTTATAAGGTTACGTAAGCATTGTGTAAGCAAACTTGAGAAAGCAGTATCTTATTTAATTCAAGTATAATTAAAGGGTGCAAAAAATAGAGGTTGCTTATATACGCGATAAATGCGTATCATATTCGTAAGCTTATAGTATGTTAAGTCTATTCATTTATTCTAATTTAATCTTTCTATAGCATCTTTCTTATAGCTTATCATTTATCTTAATCTAAATAGTTACTTAAAACTTCTTATATACTACATAAGCTTATTACCTTAAATAGTTGTTTACTAGAAAATCTCTGTAATATTATTAGTAAATGCTCAAAGTTAAATTATGTAACAAAATTAGCTTTCTTATTTACTTTTATACTTAAGCTAGGTTGTTGTACTAAGATCTCTAAAATAGTTTAAAAGTTGCTTAATAAAAACATTAGTAAAATGTTTAGAAGATTAATTTAAAAACTAAACAAGTAAAATAAGTATTAATTTTCTATTGAAATCTTTTTAAACTTGCTAAAAATGATATCTATTTTGTAGTAATTCCAAGAAAAAGTGAACTATACAATTAGAAAAAGAAATTATTAATATATTATGTATACTAAGTAAAAACTTCAAAAACTCAAGAGTATAGACATAAGTCGAATTGAATATTTGTACAGATTTACTATTAAGTATAATTATAGTGCTAAAATAATAGTCTATTTAACATAACAAAATCATCATGTTAAAAAAGAGTTGGTTTTTACTAAAAGTATTCAATAATTATACTATATAATAGCTATAGTGCTACTTAGCTGCTAGGGAAGCTATAAGCTAGCCCATTAAGTATTAGTGAGCTATTTTATTAAGTTATCTAAATAAATCTTGGAATCAAGCATTTTATTATAACTAGAGAATTTATTCTAGTACTACTTTCAAACTTTCACAGAAAAGTTTTTAAGTAGTCTTATTTCATAGTATAAAATTTTGAGCGAATTTCATACGTTCGAAAAAATTATACTAAATTTAATTCTAGCTTTTTTTAACGCCTATTTTCAAGCGAAAATGCAGGGGCAACCGTGCTCATTAAGCAGCTTATCAAGTACTTTATCCTAAAGAGGAAGCTCTTGGCTTTTAAAATCACTAACTTTTTTTAGTATAGCACTTCTTGCTATACAATTATAAGGCTTTGAAAACATTAGCTTTTTTGATTTCTTTTTTTGTTGCCCCTCTGTATTTGTTCTAGCTTATTTTTCTTATAGTACCCTTCTAGTAGCCTTTAGTTACTGCTATTCTAAGTTAGCAGTCCATTCTTTATATTCATAAAAGAAGCCTATTTTCTTTTATAGTAATATGCTGAAATAGCGTGCTAAAATCATTACGAATACTTTTTATTAATAAATAAAACAGAAAATCTTTAATCTGAATTAAAGGCAGACTTTTGGATCTTTTTTTTTTAAAAAAACTTATAGGTTAGAATAATACATGATAAAAACTTATTTGAAATGTTTAAAAATTAACTTTATAAGCTTAAAGTAAGAGAGTTAGTATTCCTTTAATAAAGATTTACTATACTGCTTAAAAAGACGCCTGTTTTGTTAAGATCAACAAGAAAGAAGTCGTTCATAAACTACCCCAAAAAGCGTGATAATTATAATATTTATACTATGTACCACCTTAGAAAACCTAAAAATTGATACCTAAAGTAAGTTAAATATTAATATAAGTTTACTATTAAGTGTAGTTAGAGTCCTAAGATAATATGCTATTTGACCTAAGAAAATAATAATATTATAAGAGATTTTGTTTCTATAGAAAGTATTCCATCATTATTCTTATTTATAACTAAATCATTATTTTTCTACTATAGAAGCTAAGATGTAATACACTAAGTATAAGTAAGCTATTTTAGTTACCTATTTTGAAAAAACTTAAAAACAAGCTTGTCATTGTTACTTAATAGTCTATAACACAAATACTTCAAAACCTCTACTTAGAGAAGAATACCAAGTTTTATTTAATATATGTAATCTATAGCGATTCTTATAGGTTCAAAAATAAGTTATACGAAAACTTATTTCTACTTTTTTTTCTCTTATTTTGAGCGAGATTGCAGGCGTAAGGATGCTGACTAAGCAGCTTACTTAGCAGCCTATCTTAAAGAGGAAGCTCTTGGCTTCTTAAATCACTGACCTTTTTGGTCTATCCCTTGTGGTAATCTAAATATTAAGCTTTAAAAATTATAACTTTTTTAACGTCTTTTCTTTTTGTCAAATCTCTTTACCTTCTGGTATTTTAGAAAAGTAAAACTCTTGCTTAATAAAGCTTATAGAAATTCTTGACATTAATCTTATTACTTTTCAAAACTATTGAGTAATTAAGAAGTTATAGCTATCTTAGTACTAGAGACTACTGCTACGGGAGAGAATATAGGAATAACTAGGAGATAAATATTAATTCTAAACAGCACTGTTGTAGTGCTTATTATCTCATTTCAGGGTGGTCTAGATGAGTCACGTGCTCTCATGTCAGCTTAGCTCAGATAGGTCATAAACTAACTCCAGTGGAGCGTATGGGGGCAGTGCTCTGCGACAGTTACTATGTAAAAGTGGCTCGTTGGATGGTGAGATTCGGTACATGATGGCTTCTTATTCCGCAGCTAGCACTAATTATGCAGCGGAACACAACCTAAGAGCACCACATCTTTCTATTTGGTGAGCTTCTAAATCTCCTTATCAATCCTGTTTTACATGCAGCGTCGTTAGTAACATCTGCTGTAGTGTTAGGTAAAAGCATCTTACATTAAGACTATAGTCTAGTGGGTTCTGTTACATCTACCCTTGCTTAAGTACCCCCTTGCTAGCCAACACATTCAAGCTCATTAAGCTTATTAACTTGGCTTACTAAGTTCTTTAGTTTGCTAACCCTCTTAGGACGTTGCTAATGTGCATAAGATAGCGACTTATAATTTTAGGTTAGACTCGGCTTGATAAGCTTGATTGTTAGCAACTCTGCTAGCCACCCCCTCGACCACAGGTAACTACTATCAAGTTAGGGCCCCTTCGCGTTTTGACGGATCGATATAAAAGGCCCGGTTGGTTGACTAGATAACCCCAGAAGACATCAGCCTTCGTCAGGCATCTACTAAGGCGAGCTCGCTAGTCTGTTAACGCCCGAGTCCCACCGAGTATGAATCACATTAAATTCGTAATGCATTACGGGGGCCTGGGACAATCATCTTCAACGTAATCAAGAACGCGAGAAGTTTAGTGAACATGAAGCTTCGATCTATGAACCGCTTCTAATGCGTTTAGCTATTTTAGCATTGTGAGCCAATTTGCCGACGACAAGGGCTTGAAATGTGACATCCTTATCAATTGCCACACCACCTATTGCCTTCACACGTGATAAAAGCAGTACTACGATCGAGTGTGATGAGACCAGCCAAGCTGGCTAGATAGAGCAAGGAAGTTGTTCCAAGTACCTTGGGGTAGTTACCAGGTACCGTGGAGCCTACGGGCTCGCATAAGAGAGCGCGACTTAGATGCTATTGATGACGATGTAGCGAACAGCTATGAAACATTCATACACTCACGACGACGAAAATTTTGAAGGGTACTAGCGCTAGCAAATTTTGAGCCAAAGTGGTCGAAGTCTATGCTTGAGAGCTCTGACAGTAACCGAAGATGTTTTGGACTGCTTTACCAAATAAGTTTCCCAGACTCGCCCACTTTGCAGCCCATGTATTAGAAATGATAGCTAGTAATTGCGAGTGTGAGCACATGTTCAGCAAGCTCGATGATTTACTTGCTCCTGAACGTCGCAAGATTAGGTAGCCCACAACTGCTGTCCACGCTTCAATGCGTACGCAGCTGAAGGAACACTTAAGCAACGACTGTGGGCGCAGTTCCTAGCGATCAATTATCGAAAACCTGCTCGATCAGTTGTACGACTGTGAGCAATGGGCGAGGAGGACAGTACTTAAAGCTAGGTGTGTATACCGCCACCCTCGCAAAGATGTGACTAATTACTTCCCTTCGTAGTTGTTTTCGTAGCCTAAAAGAACCTATCTCGCGGATTGCACCGCCTCCTGAACGACTTGGTCACCATGCTCGCACTGCCTCGCATATGTCCTCCTGTAAGGACTTAGTCTTACGAGATAAGTAGCTTAGTAATCTATGTATAAAATTCTAGGCAAGCAATAACTAATGTTAGTTATTGCTACTATTTGAAAGAGGTGTTTGGTGCAGTGGTCTATGATCTTCATCCTTACACCTTCAAACGTTCTCTACCTGTGCTGGCACATGCAGCAATAGCTACCTATATCCATATTTGTTGCATATATATCATGATGTTATACTTGCTACCAATTCTACTAGGCCTGGCAACGTACCAGAGGTATATATAACAGCCAGACTAGCAGCCACAATATCCACTATGAGGCAAAACACATCTATCGCATCAATCAATACGGTGGATTCGTACTTCATCCTGGTGAATATTGCAGCTGCCAGTCTTTTTGCTTCTTTCGAACCACGCATGTAACAAGAAGTTCCTTACTTTTCATGAATTATTAACACACTTTTTACTGGTTGTGGCAGCGCTGACTATTGAACTTCACACCTGAAATATTCCGTTTGAAAGACCTAAAATTCATCATCAAGTGCACTTTTTCCCCCATCAAGTTAATCAAGTCAAGTTCAACCCCGAAAAAAGCTGCGATTTATTCAAGTATAGGCTAAAGACATTTCTCGGATTCATTGTTGACATCTGTGCAACGAGGTTTGTTGGAAAACGAGCGTACCGTGCCCGTGCGCGAAACGAGCCAGTTCGCGAGTCGAGCCACCCAATCAAGCCACCGACGATAGAAATATAAAGCTGTAGACGCCTATACAAAAGCTATTATCGCAAGATTATTTATTCTATTGCTATATCAAGCTTTACACGTTAATTATACTATTTATATTTAGCTAGTAACTTACTGTTGCGGCTAATCTTAGTAGTTTCAAGTAGAGAAGACGTAGCTAGAAGTACAGCATTAACACTACTTTATATAAAAACAGCATAATAAAGCCTAATTTATTCTTCATAGCTTTATATAAGGTTGTTAGCATACGCTTACAAATCTTGTTATAAGATTATTTTAGTATTGCAGTGTTGTATTATTCCTTTTTGAGCTCTTAGCGTGTAGCTACTTCATAAGCTTACACTTTTTTTTTAGCTTAACTTTACTTTTTTTTACATGTGATTCAGCAACCTGTTCTGCTTCTACTTATAGCTTTCTATATTATATTACTAATACTTTTAAGTTATACTTATGAAAATTTCAAAATCATAGCTACTTAGCTTTAGCTTTAGTATTATTAGTAACTATAGTATAAAGAATTCAATATAGCTTAGGCTAGCTATTACTACTATTCAGTCTTTCACTTTTGAAGTTATTATTTTATTAAATTAAGTAGTTGTTAAAGCGTTTTAGTACTACGTTTATATTTATTGGCTATACATTTGTAGCTTAAAAGCTTTTTGATATAAGCTTTGAAGTTATTTTAATGCTTTATAATAGCTAAGAAATGCTGTAGAAGATGATTTTTGAGAGACCTTACATTTGCTAGGAAAGGTTATTTAGTTTATTAGCATAGCGCTTTAAAAGTAGTAAAAAGATTACTATATCTAATGGCTGTAAGCTATGTGTTAAAAAAAGAGAAAAGACTAGAAGTAAGGTTTCATTTGTGTTGTAGTAAGCTAAAAGACTGGGCTTAAAGTAGCTACTATAGCTATTAAGAATTTAAATTTAATATCAATAGCAAGCTTTAGCTACTATATACCAATTCAATACTTGCCAAAGCTAGGTAGGCCTTAAGTTATTATTTAACTATTTTATTGCTAAATACAATACAAAAGTTTACTATTATTTAACTTTAAAGTTATTAACCTAGCTGAATCAAAATTTAGAGATGCTTTAGTTAATAGAAGTTAATAGCAATGCCTCTTTAAAAGCGTATACGTACGCTAATAGCATTGCTTATTCTTTATTACTATTTTTAATTACTATAGTACATTCTTTAAGCTTTTAAACTACTTTCAAGATAATTCTTATAGTATAGCTACTAATACTTGTAGAGACCCTTTGTTTATTATTAAGGTTGCATATGGTACACATATTAATAGCGTACTTAAGTATCTTAGAGTACAGCAAATTAAAGTATAGCTTATACTTATATTTACCATTAGCCTAGTAGCGTATACAAGTAATCTTAGCGCTCTATTTAGTAATAGTTTTATTAGCATAGTAATATAGAGAGTAAGAAACTCAGCTTTTAGAGACTTTATATTACGCTACTCGCTGCTAAATCTTTTTAATCTGCATTGTGTAGATGGTAAGCTATCTTCTAGATATCTTACTATATATTTTACTAACTTCTTTTCTTATTATAGATTAAGTACAAGCTTGCGGTAACTTGTAATTTAGTTATTATAAGATCGCTGCACTTTTCAGTGCCTTCGCGATAGCGTTGTTTAATTAACTCTAAACATTTCTGCAACTTTGAAGTATAGGAAATTATCTTTAGCTTTACGCAATCCTAGATATCTAATGGCTTCTTAAATTAGATCTATAGTAGTTGAGTTATAGAGCGTCGAGATTTCAGCTATTAATGGTGGAGTGGCTCGACTCGCGAACTAGCTCGTTTCGCGCACGGGCACGGTACCGTAATTGCGCAGCATCTGAGCCATGCTTCCCCACTTCGCTAACGTCCTAACTTTAACGCGTTTTGACTCTACTACTGTAAATCTAATTTGAGAAATTATGAACAATTTTCAATTATATAAACTAGAAGATAATTTCCTATACTATAAAGTTGTAAGAAAGATTTAATATTAACTATATAACGTTATTATAGCAGCACTAAAGAAATCATCTAGTAAATGCAGTTCCCAAAGAAAAGCAGCGCTACTCTAACCTATATAATATATATACAACATTTATAAAGTAAGTCTTACTACTAAGATAAAAGATATAATAGAAATTACTAATGTAGTAGTAAAATAAAAAGTCTTTAATAGCTTAGTTACTTACTTTTCTAACTACTATTGTAGTAGATTTACTATTAGTTAAAGTGCTAACATAAATTATAAATATCAAAATACTTCTAGTAAAGAAAAGAATAAGTAGTACTTTACATTTTCTTATTAACAAAATTATAGTAGTATAAAATTAAGGTCTGTAACACTTATCTATTCTTAAGATATGAAAGGTGGTAGTTGTTATTGTACTTAAAATAGATTTTCTAAACAAATAAAAAGCAGCTAGCCTCTACTAATGAGTCGCAAAAGTTAAGAAAAAATTATATGTAGTTAACAGGATTTGAACAATAAGTAGATAAGGTCTACGCGCTAAGCACTTAGAGCAGAAAAGCTTAGACCACTAAGCAGAAATTAGAGTTCAAAGATCTTTCTCAAGGTACTAAAAACAATACTAATTAAAACGTGTTTAATAGCAATTGCTAGCTTATAGCTAGCAACAAGATTGTGATAGAGATAGAGGAGGAGAGTAAGAATATATACGTTACTGTAGTAGGAGCCTGCAATGCTTCTTTATACAAGCTTTTTATCTGCTGTTTCTTACTTTTAGAATCTGTTACACTATACAATACTACATATTAATAACTTATATATAAATAATATAATGCTTAAACTGTTTTTCTCTCTATTTAACACAAGAATTAATAACTTATATTAAGTAACGTTAGATTTTACTAAGTTACTATACTAGAAGCTAAAGTAGTAGATTACAAAGCTAGCGTTTACTGTTGTTAAGCGGCCACCTCTGTTAGTTAAAAAAGAGCTAGTGGCGATAGTCCTTGTAGTAGTAAAGTTAGTGCAGAGGTTAGAATGTAACTGTAGTTAAGACATCTTAATGCGTCTAGTGTTATAGATGTTAAGGTTACAATAAGGACTGTAAAAGGTTAGTTCGGCTAGTGCACTATATACACTGCGCATGTTAATAGTCTAGGTGCGGTGAAGGTGTATCACTTCGGCAATTTCCTCCTAGGCAAATCCAACCTTAGTTGTAACACTTATAATATAAATAAAAAAAGCTTATGTATTAGCTTCAAGAAATATTTTAAGATAGTATCTTGAAAGTGAACTTGAACTTTAAAAAAACGCACTTTAGTGCTTTAAATAAGTAATAAAAAGTAATAACACTACTGGCTTACGTGGACGCTTGAACGCTTCTGGAGAAGTACTACTACTTACTATTATATCTGCATAGGGGTGATAGAAAAAGATGTCGAAAAAGTTATTATTCTTAAAGACTTATATTTCTATAAGTAGAAAAGCTGAGCTAGAAAAAGAAAGTGATCTGAAAAGTCGAGAACTTCCTCTTGAAAATAGACTGCTAAGTAAGCTACTTAGTCAGCACAGGTGCGTCTATAATCGCGCCCGAAATAAGAGAAAGAAAGTAGTAAAAACAGATTTTGGTATACCTTATTTTAGAACGTGTAGAAGCCGTGGTAAATTATATATATTAAATAATACTAGGTACTCTCTATTGTGTAAGAGTTTTAAAGCAATTGTGTAACAAATTATCAAAGTAACAATACAAAGCTTGTTTTAAAGATTTTTTCTGAATGATTAACTGAAATAGCTTACTTATACTTAGTGCACTAGACCTTAGCATCTATAGTAGATTAATATTACTGTAGCTAATGAAGTATGATTATTAAATACTTATTATACAAATTAACTGTCTTATATCATGATTATTTGATCATGTTAAATAGAATATCATATTAGCACTAGAAATTTACTAAATAGTAGGCTCGTATCAAGATTAGACTTATCTTATATCCCATATACTGAGTTTTGAAGTTTTTGTTTATAATAAACATCAAAATTAAAAGCTTTTTGTAGAGTTTATAGATATGTTTTTCTTGTAAATATTGATACAATATTAGTTCTCTTCTAAGCGGTATATAAAGTATTTGATAAAGAAATAGAAACTTTTGTTTTTTATAATTCATGGAGGTTATTTCTGGGACATTTAGATTAGGTTTTTGTTAAGCATTTTTGAAGCTATTACAAAGTCTTAGCACATGGTTATGTATTCTGCCTTAAAAATAATAAACAAACCTTGTTTTTTAAATTTAATCAATAGTATAGTAACACTTAAAGTAAGCTTTTCTAGCATATTACTATAAAAGAAGATAGGCTTATTTTATAAATTCAACAAATTGTCTTACAAATTAAAATAACGGTAATTATAATCTATAAGAAGGATACTATAGAAAAATGAAGCTAGAACAAATAGAAATTGTTCAGAAACGATAAGCTTACTAAGCTATTAAGTAATAACCGCTTACGTAAATCATCTTTATTTTTTTCACCCTTGAATTGATTTCTAAGTAATTAAGATGATACTCTCTACAACTTAGTTACACAATGCTTACGTAAGCTCATTAAAAATCGCTTTCTGCTAGCGATTTCTATACGTTCATAAAAAAGATAAACTGAAATCTATTTTAATTTTTTTGATTATCTTGTTTCAGGCGAGATTGCAGGCGCAACGGTGCTTACTATGCAGCTGATTAAACAACCTTCTCGAAGAAAAAGTTCCCGGCTTTTCAAATCAATAACCTTTTTTAGTATAGCTCTTTTACGTCTAGAAATAGGAAGCTTTTAAAATAATAACTAGCTTCGGCCTTTTAAGACAACCTTTTGATGTGACTACACATTTTGTAGACATCTTTTTAGTATAAAAAGATTTATTGCTAACAACAGGTATCCGGGCTCACGCTCTCTTATTTAGTATTGCTAGCACGCAATTAGTGTATCGCATGTTTAGATAGAAACAAAGAAAAGCAAGATAAAGATATAAGTTGCCTTCTAACTTAACGCGCTCTATCCCGCCTATTCTTGTTGCTTTACTACTAGGCGCTTCCAGATAAAGTAAAGCAGCAGCACTATTATTACTCTGCTTACTAACCTATAGACGCAATAATAAAAAGCTTACTTTTTTTTCTTTTTTTTCTTTATTGCTAATCTAACGCCTTGTAATAGCTATTTAAGCTAAGTTCTAGTCTTTATACTTAGCTTTTACACAGCAAATATAAAGAAAACAATACTAAAGTAATAAATTTTAAGTACTGCGCTAGTATTAGCGAATGTACTAGAGATTACATATTCTTTTTACAACTAGCTAAATTAAGGCTTAACGATCTTTTCATATATAAGAATATTATAAATAAAGAACTTATATAAACTTTTATAAACTTAGAAGTCTAGCTAAGTAGTTAACTTTTAAGATAACGTGAGCCACAAGCGAGCTGATCACACAAGCGAGCTGATTACTAAATGCGGCACCCTACGTTTAAACGCGAACAACTTAACACTATAATAAGCTATTGCAACGTATAGTAGCTTAAATTAATTGTCTACTTCTACTGTATCTTTTTAGCATATGCGCTTGTTATGTCTAGTTTTACTGCATGTCTTACAGCGTTGGATACTACCTCTACTACTACCTGCGCGCAGCCTCTTATCACGCGCCTCCTTCTTAAATTAACTATTAACGTCTCTTTGCTTAACTATTGCCTTAGCCTCTACTTGTAATAAGGTCTCTTCTTCTTAAATTTGCTTCTTTTTATACTTTTTACGCTTAAAAGCAGCTCTATTTACTACTTTAAAGTTAGCTACTCTAGCTACTAAAAGCACTTAAAAGTGTACTATAATATCTGCTTTTTTTTAAACTGCCTTATTATCTTAATAATTAATACTAGTAATAAGCTATAGTACTTCTAAATCTAGTTTAATATAAGTGCTAATTAAGCCTTTATTTTAATAGCATTGCTTAGTGTTTTAGGCTGCTAGGTAGTAAGCCTTAGTAGTAGTAGTATTAGCGTATAAAGCTTAACTTTAAGCTTTAATAATACTGTTCTTAAGTTATATAGTTCTAAGCTAGTTGCTTAAAAGCTAAATATAATATTTTTTTTTAAGAACGCGCTACTAAATACCTAAGTAAAAGTAGTTAAGAAGGCTTTTTTATTAATATAGTTAATGTAGCTATTTACTAAAATATTAATTTTTTTTTATACGCCTGCTTTAAAAGAGCAAAACAATTTATATTAAGAGGCTATAGAATATAAAAAGCGTGCAGAGGCATATAAAAGGTAATAATTTTTTTTTCTTATATAGATTTTAGAAGGTAAGTAACTTATAGCTCTTATAGCTATTAAAAATAAGTAGCTAGTAACTACTTACTATTTAAGCTTCTGTATGCTAAATAAAGTACTATAGCTAAGTAATACTAAGCTTATTTGTTTTTTAACTATTATTACTAATACTTATTCTTTAATTCTTAAAGTTATAGTACTAGGCTTAGTTATAGTGCTTTACTTTAAAAATTAAAAAGAGTAAAGTAACTTAGCCTCTAGCGCTAATTGCAGTAATTAACGTTACTTACTTATAATTGCTAAGCTAAACTCCTAATAGCTTAAGGCGCCTTTTAGACGCTGTAACTACTTTTACTAACTTTTTAATACTTGTTTAGAAGCTAATCTTGTTAAAGTTATAGGTATTTTTATCTAAAATACTATATATAGCTTTAACACTATATACAAGATTAAACTAAAAGCTAATAATAGCTAAATAGCTATATAAAACTCTTTAAAGATTATGCTGCCTAGTTACTTAAAATTTAATACTAAGCTTACAGCGTATAAAGTTAGTAGCCTAGTTCTAGCTAACCTAGGTACTACTATGTGTAGTAAGTAGCTAATTAGCTATTTCTTATACGTAGCTAAGCGTAGGAGCAAAACTTTGCGCGTTAAGCTTTCTTATATACTAGATTATTATCTTTTCCTTATGCTTTACTAGCTTTAATAAATTAGGATAGATATTGCATTAGGCAGGTGTTTTAGCGCGTTAGGTACTAAGCGTGCTTTAAGAAACGTTGTAGATAGCAGCAGCGCGTCGCTAACTTAGTAATGTATTAGATTTTATAGCTTAAATAGCAAGGATTAGCCTATCTACGCAGGAAAGTAATTTAAGATTAGGTAGTTGTGACATTGTAATGGATAGCAGGAGGTAGTGTTGTCTTAGCAAAGTAATTAGCTCGCTTGTGTGATCAGCTCGCTTGTGGCTCACGTTACTTAAAAAATTTAGGTGTTTATATAAGTAGTTTAAGTTAGACTAAGTTAGGTACTATGTAGATAGTAGCAAAAGATACTTTTTTTAAAAGAGAGCCTAGAATAAAGAGATGCTTACTACAGAGGTTGCATGCTATTTTACAGCATAGTATATTATATGCAGATTATTTATATGTAGTGCTAATTAAAACGTAAAAAGCAGTAAGTAAAATGCAGCGGCTTTAGCTTTATAAAGTATTGCAGAGTCCCGCTGTAGTACGTATATGTTTTTTTTTTCTTTATTGCATTATTTTGTAATCCTATCACAATCCTAATGTAATTCTTTTGCTAGCTATAGGCTAGTAATCGCCGTTAAACACGTTTTAACTAGTGTTGTTTTTAAGTACTTTAGCAAATTTTTTTAACTTTAATCATCGCTTAGTAGTCTAAGCTTTCCTCCTAGAACTTATCTACCCATTTTGCGAATCTTATTAACTACACACAATCTTTTTTTTTAAACTTTTGCGACTAATCAGTAGAGAGTACCTGCTTTTTACTTTTATGGAAATCCTATTTTGACTACAACAACAACCACCACCTTTGACACCTTAAAAATCAATAAAAAGTATTATAATAGTGCTATTGTGTAGTTTCTAAGATTTTTTTTTTAAATATAAATACGTAAAGTAGTAAAAATTACTTTAAAAAACTTATTATAAAGACTTTATAGATATAGCAAGCTTATATAAGAAGTAGTAGTAAGAAGCTACTTAAGTAAAGTAATAACGTGCTACTAAAAAGTATTATAAAGCTAAAAAATAAGGAACTATAGAGCTAGCTGCGTAAAAAGCTACTTAAAAGTAGTAATATAACACTATATCTAGATAAATTCTTCAGAACATACGAAATAATAGTAATGAAAGAGTCTTATACAAAGCTTTCATAGATTTAATAAAGTATTATTATATATTAGCTATGTAAAGTTGTGCTAACGCTGTTCCTCTAACTGCGTATCCCCCGCCTAAAACTATTGGCAGCGGCCGCAACGTTAAGAAACAAGCTAAATATAAATAGCACAATTAACACGCAAGGCTCCATATAGCAATACACTAGCTTTTCTCGCAATATTAACTATTTAGGGTGGCTCTACAGCCTCATTTTCCTATTGTCAGCAAATCGTTGGGGTGGCTCGGATGCCGGAACGGCTGCGCAATTACGGTAGGGGCTATCACCCGAGACCAATGAAGCGGATCAGCTTCGGAAACACTAGCTCAGGAATGGTATCGTAATCAAGTTATTTGGCAGGTGCTAACATTACACAAACCAGAGGCTCTGAGTAATTTTGTTACACGCTATCCGATAATTAATACAAGTCTAGTCGTCAGACCTGATTAAAAGTTATGTCGACGGGCGTTGTACAATCGAACCGACTCAAATTGACCGACTGAGAGCCCCAGTTTCAGTCTGTCCGTTTATTGACCAAATTGGTTACGAGCTGCAAACATGGCTAGCCTAAAAGCTTCCTAACCGGCCCATTAGTCGGCTTATCGGCTAGTGTCTTCTGCAATTGCCAACTGTCAAGCTCATAAAGCCGAGCTAACTTTATTTAGTAGTTCCCTAACCCTTTTAGGACGCCCCTAATCTACATAAGTTAGCAAGGCGCTACGTTATGTTAGACTTAGCTTGAAAAGCTTGATTGTCGGCAACCGTAGTGTCGTCTAATTAATTGCTTGCTCAACTACTTACCAATCAACACTAAGTAAGGCTACTGCAAGTATTCCTGACAGAGAATCAAGACTAAAACACATAGTGTGTTGGGGCGAAGACTCCGCAGTTTCCCTGTCAATTTCGCGCCTAATGGTGTTAAAGCTGCAGGCAAGGGGGAAAAGGTGCATTCGCTAGCGAGTGTATCATTAGTTCAACACGTAGAACACCCTCAAAACATGAAAGCGCCAGTCGATCAATTAAGCCCAGTAGCTGCTCCACTCTTTGATTTGGGGAAAATATCTCCTATCCATTTTAATAAAGCTAATCGGCCGCATTACGGAGGTGAAGCCAGTTGCTTTTGTCTAGGGGATCGAGAAGCTTGAGTGAATACCTCGAAACCTCGCCTAAAATCTGACTCCCATCGCCTAACTACGTTGACGTCTGAGCAGATGTGCGGGGTATTGAAGTTGGGGTATGGCATCTCTGTGTTCTGTACCCAAGCAAACGGCACAAATCCGGAGTCGGCCTTACACTCAATATACTGGCGGAGTAGGTCGAAGCAGTGATCGACATGTATCCGCAGAGTTGAGCTGTTGGCTTCCTTCTCCATTAGCCAGTCCTCGTAATAGTCGAAGTATGTGTACTTGAAAATGTACTCCAGACAGTGAAGATAATGCCTATATTCCAGCTCCGCAAGGAACTGATTTTCGTTCAGAGGGTCTCGTACAGAGACTGCTGGATCGAAGCCCGCGAGCGTTAGCTGATCCTCGGAGACTGAAATATAGACATCTACTCTCGAAGTTTTAGTTAGTTCGTCTGGCTCTGTAAATGACAGGCTTCAGATCTTACCTTTCGTTATAGACCGCCAACTCTCGTCCACCTGAGGGCTCGGTGGACCTTTGTATGGCGAGAATGCGACAAGCGTTCCACGGAACCGAACATGAAGTGTTGTGAGAGGAGGAGCGTTTTGGACGGATAGAATGTCTTCTGGTATGACTATATCGGCTGACTGGAGAATGGACATACGACCGATGTAAATGCCCATACTGAAGATCGCAAGGCTATACGCGAAGACAAAAAGAGCCCTCTGAAGCCACAGAACAGATCTAGACCGCTTAGCGGGCAACGACGCAGGCTTGACTTCAAACCTATTTTCATCGAGGGGCTCCACATTTGGTTGAGATTGTCGCGCCTCGTCTGTCTCTGACTCCAGTAATGGCTGTGTGAGCTCGTATCCAGACATATTCGTCATGAAGAAAGGGAAAGAATTCTCAGAACTAAAAAGTCCGCGGACAACAATGTTTTTTGGGTTCATGGCTTGTTGGTGTCTTTTAACAGTGCCGTCCACAATCTATTCGTAATTATTTAAACCTAATTTTCTCTAGGCGTACGACATTGCAGAGTATGACAGATGAAGTAAGCCGATGATTGCCCTTTCGGTCCATTAGACACCGGGTGACAGCTTGATATACGTAAGCCAGATGAGAATGATCAAGATGCGGCTAGTTTTCGGGCAGATGTGGAGGTCTTTATCTCTTAGACCGCATAATAGACTAGATTAGACGCAGATTGCTATAGTGTTTACCACTAGACAAGTATCTATGACGATACCCAGATATGTGAGGTGGTGTCAAACTCAATACCAGGCGAAACACCTGGCCAGAATCGATTGGTTAAGACGATTTCCGTGTGCATGAGATGTTTCGGCAGCTTCTGGACTAGGCGAGATCGATGGATTCTGGTGAGGGTGAAGGAAATTGAGTAAGTGACATCAGGGGAGAGGTATGGCCACAGAGATTGAATAGAGTGAAGACAGAGTGCGAAAACGGGGACGGGCGGAGACGAAATGAAGAGACGGATACTTGAGCAGTCTCTCTGGCAACTACAATGTACAGTAAGAATGTAGAACTATCGTTCAATAGGCCCCTACCTAGCTGAAAAGGTTGCGTGGTTTAGTAACGTGCAGACACTAATTTTCCTACGGACTAATATCCATGCCTTCTATAAACTACCTAGGTAGCATGCATATCTGAGCATTACTAGTGCTGAGGTTCTTTGAAGGTTTAACAGAACTTCAGGGAACGTCCGATATTGTCGTCAGAGACTTGTTATCGTGATATTCAGACTTCTGAGTCGCAGCTAACATGGTTTACCCCACAGCCGAATGGGGGCCGACACATCAATTAATATTGGCCGATTAGAGACGGATCAGCCAAGGATTGGGATATATAATAAAGCAAGTGGTTTGAGCCCGTTCAACAGTTCACAATCAGCTACTTTCAGCATCACCACATCAATTCAACTCAACTCTCGTCCCTAGTTTGATAGTGTTTCAGTCGTACAAAACCTGAACTACATTAACTATTCGACAAAATGATGTTCATCCTCGCCGTTATCCTGTCCACTTCTCTCGCTCTCGCTTTGTCTGAAGCTAAAGTCGGTATGTCTGCTAAGAAGCCTTTTACAAACCTTTGCAAGATTAAGGCGGCCTAACTTTCTCTGCAGATGGTCCAATTTACCAGCCTGATGCATTTGGTCGTCCCATATGCACCAACTGTTATTACGCAGAATATATCGACCGTCGAGACCCTGCCGCTGAATCTAATCGTGCAGTCTTCGAAGCTGCCAATCCTCATCTAAAACGATGTCTTGATTGCTATGTGGAGAGTCCCGAGCTTGCGTTAACTAAACGCGACTCCATCAGCGATTACGGCACCAAGCAAGTCAGGCGCTGTTTCGGTTGCTACTGGCTCAGCAGGAATGGCGGCGCTGGCGGCAAAGTTATACTTGAATCCCCAGAAGAAAATGGAAACAAGCAAGGAGACTTCCAGGAAGAACGGGCTGTTTCTGCCAAACGCTGTTTCGGTTGCTACTTCCGCAGCGGCGCAGGCGGCACTGGCGGCGAAGTTATACCTGTAACTCCTGGAACTCCTGAAAATGCTGAGGAAGAGACGCAATAAGGAGAGGAGTTCCGATACAGATAGGATAGACACGATGTGTGAAAGTCCAAGTTAGTCGTTTTCAACATACAACTAACTCTTTCTCGAGAGCCTTCACGTGATAATCACTAGTGGGCTCTCGATGATAAACTGAACTCAAGCAACGCCTTAGTTCTTTAAATATCTCCTGCCACAGTTTCTCCTTTGTATGGTTGTTAGCTCGTCTGGAATTAGCTTCGAGTTCTACGTATCTCTACATCCGTTCCTTACTCTAGTCTAGAACAAATTACCTGATAAAGCATATACTGCTCCGCACGCTCGTGATTGCATCGTTTACTCTTCTTGCATCTTTGGCAGGTTATCAGCCTAGGTAGCGTAGTAGAGAACAGTTAACGTTGTTGTTAGCACTGCTTCGTAAGCGAGGCTGAGTCCCGCTAGTACCATGCGTGACGGCCCAACGAGCCCCGCCACCCAACGAGCCACCCACCAAAACAACACTACCACTTCAACACGCAATAACTCCAGCAATATGAACCTAATTAAGGCTGCGCTTGCAGCTATAGAGTCAATTAAACCTAGAGAACAACTAAGCTATAGAAGAATCTTAAAAGTATATAGTTGTAATTGCACAACACTCTTGCGAAGGCACTAACACTAATTAGTAACGTGTAGCCTTAAGGCTTAAAATCGCCAGGCTCTTTACCTACAATAGGAGTAGGAGCTTCTACGCTAAATTAAATGCTTTATAAGGTAAGGCCTACTACTTACATAAGTTATAATATAAAATTTCAATTTACAAGTTGCTAAGAAAGAGCTTAAAAAACGCTAGGTTAATTACGTTGTTTAGCAATATCCTACTAAGCTTATTTTAAAATAGACAACAAGTATGAACAACAATTACTATAAAGCTAATTTAAAAAGAAAGTATAGGCTCTACTTTAACCTCCTACGCAAGAAGATAGACAAGTATTATATTAAGCCTTATTACACAAACAATATATATAAGAGAAGCTTTCTCTTTAGTATTATAGGCTCCTAAAAAAGGATCTTTAGCATGGCCTTATATAAAAAAAAGAACTAATATCTAAGATAGCTTGCAAGAGTAAATAACTATACTAGCCTATATATACGCTAATAGTTTAACTTTAAGCTAAGCTTTATCTATTAGTTAGACTATAGCATAATACAAAATACCCAGCTATAAGGTTTTAGATCTTGGAACTAACAAGCCTTTTTCTTTGCATTACCTTTAGGCTAGACAAATAATAAGATAGACCTTGCCTAGCTTAAACAAGTATTATATTAAGCTATGAAATAAAAGGTTACTTAAGCTATTGATTCCTTATCTTTAATAGCTATAAATCTTACCCTATAATAGATTTTATTCAATATTACAACTAGAACAAGATTCTTCTTGCTATGTATCCTTCTTACTTAACCTACACGCTGTAGCCTCTTAACGTCTTTCTATTGAAGCCCCTCTTAATAGCATACTTAAACAAGATCTTAGTGTTTATAAAGAAGAGCTAGAAACTTATATTAATGAGTAAAAAAGATTTTTTCTCTTTTTTCTAATTGCGCCTAGCAGGCCTCCTTTAAAAAAATTCTTTAAGGCCTTTAAAGCTATAAGCCTCTTACTAATTAATTTTAGAGTAATTTTCAATACTTTTCTTTACTTAATTGCTTAAGTAATAGCAAGTTTTTAGCTTTAAGTGCCTTTAACTAAAAAAAGACTAAACGCCTTTAAAGCTAAGCAGTAAATAATTAAAGTTATGAATAAGCTTGAAAGCTAAGCTTGAAAGCTAAGCTCAGCTTTTTACTAGATTTTAACTTGAAAACTCTTTTTATGTAAGGGGTGGCTTTAGGCAATAGTACTTGCTTCATACCACAGAAGATAGAGAGAGATGGCTTCAAAGTAATAACGTGTGTATATTTTAAGTAATAGTACCTACAGGTGTCCTAGCAGGTAAAGAGCAGCTTATAAGCACAATTGCAAATAGGCAAGCTAATGATAAGTGTGCTTAGCAGATCTAGCTAATACACAACTATCTGTAATAGAGCCTCCCCCTCTAGGCTAACGTCCTAACAGCCCTTTAATCTAAAACTCTAACTCATGTATATAGGACAGCATAGCAAAGCATGTCCTACGCGTAACTTAAGTGCGCTTAAGACGCGTAGTACAAATGTATTTAACGCGTTATAAGCTATTGTATATTTAGTATTTAAATATCTATAGCAATCTTGTAGTAGCTGTTAAGATTTAATGTTTGTTTCTTAACTTTTTTTAAAGGTAAAAGTAAAAGTATACAGTATAATTATTATAAGTAGCTTTTGCAAAGTAATGTTAGCTGCGTTAACAAAGAAATTTTCTAGTATATTCTATTAAATTCTTGTTTTGTTTAACTTACCTAACACCTATTCTTAGCATACTTACTAAGCATATCAATAACAAGCTTAAATCTTTATTACAGTCCACTATCTAAATCTTAAGTACATTAATAAGTTATACTTACAAGATGCTTAGCTATACAAGTTTGGTATACTTAAAAAAGCTATTTATCTTGTTACCTTGCATGCGACCTGCCTACGCTATATACAAGATATTACTAAATAAAAGAAAATTTATAGAAAGACTAAGTTATATTGTTATAACTATTACACTAAGGGCAAATGTGGCAGTTGTACTAAAGTAAGATTTTTATCTTTTCCACTACGCCTTAGCTAACTTAAATATGTGCCTATAGCGCTTAATAAATGTTTAAATTATTTATATTAAATCTACACTTATTACAGTACTATAGTTACTAATACTACTATTTCTTAAATAAATAATACTATTATTACTACAGGCGTTAAGCTTACGTATTGCTAGCGCTAATTTAACTTTAAGCCTGCTAACTACTGCCGTGTTACAGCTTATACTAGTACTTCTTTAGAAGTTTCTACCTAGGTACTAATTACTTTAACTTATTTTCTAAGCATAATTTTAGTAAAGTAGTATTATATAGCAACTACTCTTAAGCAGCTTATTAGCTATGCAGCTAGGATAGCTAGTCCTGTTAATCATAATAATAATAATAATAATAATAATAATAATAATAATAATAATAATAATAATAATAATAAAAGCTTAGATAGTAACAACAAGCTACTGCTTTAACGCGCTCTAAGCGCAGATAGCGCTTATAACAGTAGAAGTAGCGGTAATTGCAGGATAGGTGGTAGTGGTGAGGAAATTAGTAATAACAAGTAGAAGTCAATTTTTTTCATACTTAAAAAATCTTCTATTTTTCTTGAATACGTAGGTTTGCGCCTAACCTGCGCTGTAATAATGTTTAATATCTGCTTTTGGTATATTAATGTTATATTAAGCTTTATTTGTATCAATATTCTCTAATTAGTTGCTTTATAATTTTGAACTGTAATGCTAGATTCTAAGTGTCCTATAATTTATTAAAACTTTTCTATTATAGCTGGTATTCAAGCTAGCTATTCTTAATTTGCTTTCTAAGTATTCTTTTAACTTCCTTCATCTCTTCCTCTTTAGAACTAATTTCTAGGTTTTTAGTGTTATATTTTAAGTAATGCACAATATCTATTATTTTAGTGAAGAAACATAGAAGATATTATAAATATATTAATAAAGTAGTAGCTGTAGATAGTAAGCCTACGTTCTAACTAATCTTTATACTTAGAATAGTTTTATAAACTTGCTAGAAAGCTTCTTACTAAGTCTGTAAGCTAAGTTAATATTCTTTATACTAAGGCGCACTAAGTCTCTTTTATACAAGATTTTTAAGTTTTATTTTCTATTATGGTAGTAGCACTAATATTCTTACCCTACTAAAAGGTATTCTTTTACTATCACACGTGCGCTCTACATGCTCTATACTTTATTTACAGCATCTAGTACCTCCCCCTCTAGCATACTGTCCTTAGAAAGCAAAGTAAACAATAGGTACTTGCTGTATACTACATAAAAAGAAGTTATTATTATTAATCTATAAATATAGTTGTTATACGCGAATGAAGGTATTAATAGAAGTAATACTTAATGTTTTCTTTCTTACAAGCAAAGGTCCCTAAGAATTACTTTATAGTTTAGTTTTAGCGTTAAGTTTACCTGTCTATCTATAAGAAGAGAGCTATACTTAGCCTACGCTTTACTCATAATTAGTAGCATCTTTCTATCTCAAATATTAAAGTAAAGAATAAACTGCAGTTAAACGTAATGCCTTTTTGTACTTTATATTTTAAAATCACCTGTTTAAAATAAGATTTCATATATTATTTCACATCTTATACCTATAATGCAGGTATATAGATAGCTATTCTTATATAATAATAAATAATTATAGAAATTACATTAAATACGTAACTGAACCTATACTTTGCTAGTAATAGCTTATTATAAAATTAGGCCTAGATTCTTTAATAATCTTATTAAAAATGAGTAATGGTAATAACTAACTGTATATGCTATTATTTAAAGCTTTACTTTTTTAGCATACTATATAGGTCTTTTTGTAGTCCTAAACATTATAGCTTAGCTCTAGCTAGTAATACAGCTAATTAATAAGCTTATTTATTTTAAGTGCGCTAAAATTACCTGCTATACGCGTGTTATAATTCTATAATAGAATTTCCTACTTAATAGCTTATTCTAGTAAAACATAAACTCTACTTTAGAATCTTAAAACTTTTTTGTTATTAACGCGCTACATTTGCGCGCTCCCACTACTTTAAGTGCATATTACTTACTTAAAGTCTATAATTGCTACTAAACAAAGGCATCTTTTTATTATAACTAGCGTAGTTTATTCTTTAGAGCTTCTAACTATACTATTACAAGTTTACTACTAACTAATACTCTAGCTAGTAAGTATAGTACGCATAGTGTGCACTTTATAGCACTAGCAGTATAACTATTCTTTTTTTTCTAAGTATTAGCTATATACATCTCATATGCGCCTTTCTTATTATGCAAAGTTATAAAACCTTTTATTTACTATACTCTCATTTTACTAAAAGCTTATTCTACAATATAAATAATATTTAAGTTAGCAACATGTTCTCTAATATATAATCTACTCTTTTTAAAAGCCTGTCTGCAAATTTTATATGCCCTAGGCAGTACTTTACTTTAAAATTAAAAGCTTCTAAGTACAGCATCTAGCGTGTTTAGCGCTAGTTTAGCTTCTATACAGCGCGAAAAGAGCGTAGGTTATTATAATTAGTTAACACCTAAATAATGTATTAAGCACTTGCTAAATAGTGTTACTATTTTTTCAAACTTTACATAATAGCTAAAAGCTTAAAGTTGTATACTTTATAGTTTAGCTTAGCATTTTGCAGTTTTTATAAGTAAAATGCAATAAAATACTACATTTTGTTGTTAAATAGTTAAGATAATATGTTTAAGTTAGCAAAAGTAAGGGCGTCTATTTTTATATAATTTACACGTGTATAATTGAAGTAACATAAAATAAGCGTATATAAAGTTTTACTTTAGCTTTTTAAAGGCAGCATATGTATTGTTATATTAATAGAACGCATATATCCCTTTTCAAATATTTATAAAAGGCGCTGTTTGTACAGCGTAGTTCTTGATAAAACGCTAGTAAAAGCTTACAAATTCTAAAAAAAAAAGACTACAATTCCTTAATACTAGTTAGTGTAGGCTACTACTTAATAGTAGTAACGCGCGCTAAATTTACGCAGATGCTGCTCTTTATAACTATGAATTCTAAGAAGTACACTTTGTTTAAAGTAAACGTATACTTCTTAAAAGTTATACATAATTCTACCTTTTATAATAAATTAAGTAGAGCACGTATAGCACGCTAGTGTAGCGTAATATTATTATTGTAAGTTCAGATAAAAATATTATTAAAGTAAACTACATATGTATAATTCAAGTGCCCTTCTAAAGCCTTATTAATATAAGTTTAAAAACTTGCTAGAGCATTTACAAGTCTAAAAGGCCTAACTATATGTTTAAAATATTTATATTATATTCTAAAAGCAGTCTTCTACTTATCTCCTTGCTTAATCCCTAGACAATAGTAGGCGTTCTTTAGATCTAATATAGTGTAGTAGTATACGCCTAACAGGTAGTCCAGTATCTCTTTATCTAAAAAAAGCAAGCAATAATTTTTATTATAACAGCATTAAAACTTTAATAATTTACGCAAAAGTAAAGAGTCCTATCTTTCTTTAATATAGATAGTATTAGAACGCTAGTAAAGCTAGTGCTATAGCAAATCTTTTTTTCTTAGGACTTTCTTAATTTATTCTTAGAGCACCTAAAGCTTAGAAATAGAAAGAGGATAAACAAAGCGATAAAGACGTTCTTTTTTTATCAAATAAATTCTTTATAATTTAAACTTTTGAGTTTTGAAAAAGTCTTAGCAGCATTATTATTAGTGATAGAGCATAGTCTAAAAATATATTAGATATACGCTGTACCTACGCTACAGATATATCTAGTATATATAACTTTAGCTTAATACACGCGCTATTCCTTTAAAGCACTCCTAAAAAGTAAGTTCTTAAGTCTATAAGTCTTACGTTCAATAAAAATACTTTTGTAGCTACTAAGTTAATTTCTGCCCTTATATATTCTTAGCGCTACATCTGTTGCTTACAGTTAATACAGATACTTTTTTAGCTTAAAAAGAAGTTAATAAGTCGTAGTAGTGCGCTTTTTTTACTTATTCTTTACGCAGTAACATTAATAACACGCTTTATACTATTATTATTGATTAAGCACAGCTAATGCTTATATACTGCTTATATATTCTACCTCTAAAGTCTAATTTAACTTAAGCAAGGAAGTTCTGTATTCTAAATAAGTTTTAGGTCTATTTCTACAACTATTTCTCAACTAATAAGGCTAATATTTACTTATAGGTCTATAAAAACTTAAAGTTCTTTTTTACTTTTATTGCTAAACGTGCGTAACACATGCGCTGCATTATTGGTAATATATCTTTCAGTACACGCCTTACTAATCCTAAGCTTATAGCAAGGCTTAACCTTTTCCTGTCTAGTCTATATTAACTAAAAACTTATTAGGATTACTACTTTAGCAATTATTTGCGTAGTGTTCTTTCTTGTAACACTAAGAATAAGTAATATTAATATAATACTTATACTTCCTAGGTGGGTTTCGTGTAGTAGTAGCAAGAAAGTTGTAACGGCGCAGGCAAGACTTACGGATCAGTATCGGCAGGAGGGATCACGGCAAGGCATATAGGAGTGCGTTGTGATCTACAATTGAGCCTTGATTTCAATAAGACACTTAAAGGCCTTGTACAAAAGGATATTAAAAATCTACAGAGCAACTATAGGTCCTAAGCTATCTTTATACCTGCGATCTAGGCTAGGACTAAAGGAGGTCTGATACAGATAAGATCCTAAGATAACAGTAAAGATAATAGAGTTATAACGTGTTTGTTACACTACTTTTTTTCTTAGTAGAAAGCTAGTCCTATAGCTGTGTACATTTTTTAATATGTTTATTATTTATTTGTTGTTAACTTTATAACGTCTTTTGTTGTTATTATAGACTTCTAATAGGCAGTTACTGCAACTTTAACTTAGAGTAGTATTAGACTAGCCTTAAGCGTTTGCTATTTCAATATTATAATTATAATTTGTGTTTAATTTTTCTGCTTCTTTAATATATATATATATATATATATATATATATATATATACTATGCTGCTATGTTGCCTTTTAGAGGATTTACTAAAGGCGTATTACTTTATTTACTTATAGTTTGTGCGTGCTTTTGCATAAGTTATTTTTAAAGTTAACTATTAGTTTAACTTTAAGACGTTTAAGAAATGCGCTTACTACAGATAATAATAAAAAAGTGCTTTTTTATAATTTTTAAATATCTTACCTCTTTAAACATAAAGTTAACTTAAGTAAATGCTAGAGTATGTTAAAAAAAAGTTTTTTAAACTTTTTACTACTATAGATCTTTTTGCTGCTGTAGAGTATAAAAAGGATTTAGTAGAGGACTACCTCTCTACTAAAGAGTAAGTGTAGGCGGTAGCTTTTATTCTAGCTAGAAAAGTTCTAGGTAATAAAAAGCTAAAAAAAAAGCTATCTATAGCTTTAATCTTAGTTTTAACTTACTAAGTCTTCTTAAAAATTTTAAACGCTATCTATTTACTAAAAAGCTAAGTTGCCTTTTTAGAGGCTTTTACTTGCTAAAGTAGAACTAGTAGTAGTAGTCTAGTTGCTTTGCTAGAGGAGGAGAATAATAAGCAGCGCCTCTAGAAAGAGGCAGAGAAGGAGGAGAAGAGTAGTAGGCTCTTTTCTAGCTCCTCCTTCTTTTATAGGAAGAAGAAGCAATCCTCCCTAGATCTTTAAGTAAAAGTATAGGGTAGAGAAAAGGCAGCAGAGTTAAGTGTAATTCAGAAGTAGCTTAGTTATTTTACTAAATACTTATTAAAAATTTTTTTTTATATATATTATTTGTCTTATAGTAAAGTTATATTTTTTTCTTTACTTTTAGACTATAATTTACTTTACTAAGATTCCTAAAGAACTTAGATTTATAAGCTTTTTTTTATAAAAAGCTCTTATAAATTTAAAGCTAGGTACTAAGTTAAGTCTAAATTATATTTATCTTAGCTAATATAGTATTTTAACTTTGATTAAAATGCTTTTCTAGTAAATATATTATTAAATTTTGATTTTTTACGCCTTAAATTAGAGTAGAAGCTAGCCTTAAAGCTTCTTATTTAAAAAATAAGTCTTAAATATTATTATATAATTATTTTAGTACAAACATATTTTAAATAAAAACTTTTTTAGTAACTTAAAGTAATAATAGTAACTAACTTTTTTAAAAACTCCAGAAAGTTTTTTCATTTAGCTTATAATTTTTAGCTTAAGCAATTAGTTATAAGGTTTTTTATATTTAAAAACTTTATTTTTAACGTTCTAATAAATTAGGCAGTAATAATAACTGACTATAGTTTATATTTAATTTTTAGCTTTTTTTTTTAAAAAGGTATATACTATTTTCTAAGGGTTATATATTTAAGTAGCTAAAGCTAACGCGTCTTTATAGTTTATTTTATTGGTTAAAGTAAAAGTATTAGCTAGCTAACTCTAGTTCTAGCTCTATCTAGGATTAAATCTGTAAAGGATCTAATACAGGAACATGCTTAAGGCAGAATAAAGCAAAAAAACTTGTGCTTTATTAATTATAAGTAGTAGTTTACTCTAGTTGTCTTAGTAGTAGAACATAAATAGCTAAAGCCTCTAGTTAATATAGTTTTTTATAATTCTTGTTTAACTGCTAGTCTTTTTAAAGTAATTTGTTAATAGTTTTTTCTTAACGCCTAGAAACTAGTAAAACTTTAATTATAAACTAATTATAAACTAAATTCTTTAGTTAGAAATTATAGTGTTAAGTGTGTAGCTAGATTAGTACATTTATTAAATAAATAACTTAGCTATACCTTTTACGTTAACTATTTTATAAGAAGGGATAGAGATAATCTATTTAGATAAATTATTAATTATAACTATAATTATATTACTACTAGCCTTATCTAGTAGAATTTTCTTTAAGTTAATACATTAGTATTGCATTAGACAATTAAAAATTAGTAAAGAGTAAATCAGTTCAAAGATTTAAGTCTATTTTAAATATACCTTATAATAGGCTATATAGTTCTGTATATACCTTTTATTAGTAGCCTTTATACTTTTCAGTAATATTTTAAAGCAATTAACTAATAAGTTTTAATAGCGCTAGAAAAAAGTAGAGAAAACCTAGTTATGTACCTCTTAGATTATTTAAGTATAGAGTATAAAGTAAGGTAGTACGTAAAGGCAGTTTAAGTATAAAAGTAATTTATTTTTTATCTAGTATTTACTTCGTAACAAGTTATACTTTTTTTTTTTAAATATAGTGTAATTTATTTGCAAGATAGATTTAATTAATTTTAGTATATCTAAAGTTATAAGCTTTAAGGTAGCCTTAACTACGCGTAAAAACAAAATCTAAGCGTAAAGTTAAGTAATATAAGTAAAAGTAAAGTTAAAGTTAATTTAGTTATCTAATTAGTGTAGTCTAAGTAGGACCTGTAAACAATTATTAGTTTTAGTAGACTTTAAGTTTTTTACATTTTACTCGCGCTGTAAAAGAATAACTACATAGGCATTATTCTTCTTAGAGATATATTAGATAAAAAAAAAATAGAGCAAGTTTCTTAGCCTAACGTACTCACCTAGCGTTTAGAACCTTTGTAGTTATAAAGTAATTAAGTAAATAATAGTCTAAATATATATTAATTCTAAATTAGGCTTAGACTAATTTAGCTTACTATTTACTAAATACTATAGTAATAGTAACAAGTTTCTGATTATAAATCTTCTAATTTAGTTTAGACCTAGATAGGACCTTACTAAAGAACACTACTAGACTTTAAATCTTATTCAGTATTTTTAAAAAAGATTGCCTACAACAATACTATTTAATATATTAGTCTCTACCTTAGTATTATATTTAGAGTAATAATATTATAAGGTAGAAATTTCTAGTAATATAGCTTTTAAGCTTCTAAAAGCCTTCTTATAATCTATATTATATATAAACAGCTTTAAAAAGCTTTAAAGTATAAAAAGTAGTTTAGTATTGAATAAGTATTTTAGTACAAATTGCTAGTAAAACCTTATAAACTAAAAAAATGATCTTACACTTATAATAGTAGAAGGTTGTGTTTAGTTATTAAGAGGTTCTACCTTATTAGAATCTACCTCTAGCCTTTAGTTTATAAAAATATAGTTTAAGTACTTTGTGCTTGTAATATAGAATTTACTCTTTTTAATATCAACTTAAAGGCCTACTTACTATAGTCTTTCTAGTACCTTTTGCATGTAGAGAATATGTTCTGCCTCTAATTTAGAGTAAATAAAGATGTTGTTAAAGTAAACTATATAGAAGTTATTAAAATACTTAATTCATACATTATTTATATAATATTAATAAGTAGCAGAGCTGTAATAAAATTTAAATGCTAATACCTTAGACTTATACGTTCTGTATTAAGTCTAAAAAGTAGTATACGTCTTAAATTCTAGGTTTATTCTAATCTTGTTAAAAGCTGCGCGTATTTCTAACTTAGTAAAGTACTAGGCTCTATATATATAAGGTAATAGATTATTAATATATTAAATTAGATATAAGTTTTTTTAAGTAATCGCGTAAAGTTTATAATAATTAATATAAATCTAAATGTATCTGTTAGGATTCTAAATATAAAAGATAAGGGCTTTAAAAAGGTAATTACTAGGATTCATATGTTTATTCTTAAAGTTATCTATAATAAATGTCCTAGTATCTTTAAGGTTTTAAGTGCTCTACTTATATTAAAAGCTAAACTAATTTAGCAGTAGTTTAGTAGGAATAATATTATAGTTATATAAGTAGTATTTAAGTAGTTAGTCTACTAAAGTTTTGCTAAACACATTTTAATATAAGTAGTAGATAAGTAGAAGTTGGTTAAAAATTAATTTAACGTTGTTAGAATTATTAAGTTCTATATAAGTTTTTAATAAATAATAAATTCTGTAAACACTTATTGTAAAGAACTTATTTTCTTTTTAGTTTTTTAATAATAGAAAGTATTTGCTAAAATAATAGCTATACGTAAAGTAAAGTCTAACTAGATAGAATTTAGTTTAAAATTAGCAACTTTAAGAGTAAAACAAACTTTTAAAAGCTTAAACAGGCTACAGATTTTTTATATAAAAACAAATATAAAGCTTTGCCTTTTTTTGTATTTTTTTTTTCTAAATCATGTTTTTCTGCTAACTGTCCTTTTCTATAACTTTATTATTAGAAGGTTTCTTTAACTGCATAAAAATAAGGAAAGTAGAATTCTATATAGCAAGATATCTTATAAGCTATATAATTTAGTTCTAAACTGTGTCTAGCAATAGGTAAAATTTACAAGAGCTTTTTAATTCTAATTATATAATCTTGCGTACTTAAGTCTATAATAACAGGAAAATAATTAAAAACTTTTCTACTATTAATCTAGATATAAGGACAAATAAATTTATTTATTTTAGTCTAGTTTTAGTTTTAAATTTTTTTATAAGAAACAGGAGTCTAAAAGTAATAACTTAAAGTAATTAAAAGTAAGTATAAGAAATAAAGAAATTTAAAAATATAAAACCTTAAGCTCTAGTATTAATTAATAATTATAGTTAGGCACTATAACCCTTTAAACCAAAAATAGTAGAAACTTAAAAATTCTTTCTTCTAAAAAAGTTTAACAAGTTAATATTAGCAAGATTATACTTGTATAGGCCTAGGCTAGAGCGTTGTCCTAGGCGTCTTTATTTCTCTCCTGTTCCTAGTCTAAGTAGGGTTCTACAGCTTCTAAGTTTTTTTTTATTTAATTTTTAATTTCTTTTGCTTAAGAGGTAGCACTATTACTTATAAAGTAGCTAGATTTTATTACTTAAAATAAGTATCTAATAAAGGCTTATTATTAGAAGCAAGGGTTTTAGATAGAAATCTAGGCGTGCTTAAGGTAGCGCAAGTAGGGGTTAAAGTTAAATTAAATAAGAAGTTAGTGTAAGAAGGCTACAGGCTTTAATATTGTTAAAAGCAAGGCTCTTTTAGTAGTACTAAGGTAGATACTTGCTTACTATTTATATATAGTTTAATTAGGTTATTGCTTTTTTTTATATTAAATATAGTAAAGTTTTATACTATTTTATTAAATAGTTTATTTTAAAGGTTTTTAAACTCTAAACTTAGAGCGTGTAAGGCAAAGGTAATTTTCTTTTATAAGTAGAAAGACTACACTAACTTAAAAATAAACTCTTTAATAGTAGTACTAATAAACTTTGCTTTAAAAACTAGAAATGTTTTTTTATTTATAACTAGGTTATTAAAAGCTACATAGCTTTCTACCTGTTTATTGCTAAATATAAAATATAATTTAAGTAAAGTAAAAATTCTTTTTATATTTCTAAACTATTTTAAAACTAAATAAGCTAGGTGCTACAGTTTACAGTATTTTTTTAAAGTAATAGTAGTATGTCTTTACACAAGAGCTATACAAGTGTACTTATTTTAATAATAGTTTAAGTTAATTTCTAATTAGTTTCTAATTAAGGCCAGCTAATAGTAGAAAGTAGGTTTAGTTCTATTATTTAGGCTTTTAATAGTAGGCGTGCGCTCTATAAGCTTAATACGTAGTATTTTAAAAGTAGTAGAAATGTACTATATTAATTAGCTTAACAGTATATTTACTTTTGTTAGTAGTATCTTAGTAGATAGTACAGCTATATCTTTAGATAGCATAACTTTTTATATTAATTACGCAACTTGCGTATTTAAGTAGTTAATTTTGTTTTTATAAAGTATAACTAAACTTTTCTCTAAATCTACTTTTTTTTTAACATTATTTTATACTAGTTCCTTACTAGTTACTTTGTCTTATAGGAATTGTTATTAACCCTAGCAGTAAGTTAATTTTTAGACAGGCTCTAAGAAAAGTCTAAAGTAGTTTTAGTTAGCTATTAGCAATTAATTCTAATACTAATAAGTTGTTAGTAGTCTTTATATTCTTACTTTAGTATACTCTTTATAACTTTTTTAAAGTAATTTGCCTCATTATTAAAGTTTAAAGTCTTAAACTTAAATGCTTTAGTTAGTAGAAGATTTAGAGAATCCTGCTTAAAGTATTGTTAAACTTAATAGTGTAAAGCTTCTAGTTTATATCTAGAAAGGCTTAGGCTTAGGCGTAGTCTAAATAAAGAGCTATAATATTGTTATAAATGCTGTTACTAGCTAGGACAAGATTTTTAATATAATATAACAGCGCAGGCAAGACTTACAGAATAATATTAGCAGGAGAAATTACAGCAAAGCATATAGAAGTGCGTTATAGTTTAGAAATATGCCTTAATTTAAATAAGATACTTATAGGCCTTGTACAAAAGGATATTAAAAATCTATAGAGCAACTTTAGGTCCTAAGCTGTCTTTATGCCTGCGATCTAGGCCAGGACTAGAGGATGTCCGATACAGATAAGATCCTGAGACAACGGTGAGGATAATAGAGTTGTAACGTGTTCGTTACAAAAGTGTTTTCTTACTTTATAAAAGTATTCTATTTAAGCTAATTATGCGCTATAAGTGCTCAGCGTAAATGTTATCTAAGTATAGAACTAAGTGTAAAAAAGTCTTCTCTAGTCACTAAGACCTAATACTAGTTAGTGATTACGTGCTATAATTCTAGCCTTAGCTTTAAAAATAAGTGCTAGACCTTTTATACCTTAGTATATGTTGTAAGATTGTCTTTGTAGACATTAAGATAAGTTGCAAATAATTAAATAGTTTAGTTCTTCTACTGCATAGTATGCGCGTGCGTAGTTACTACTTTAAGGCTGCAGTTAATTAAGTCTAAAAATAAGTTAAGCATATATTGCTTAAATTAATTCTAAGTTAGTACTTCTTTTTTTATTTTAAAAGAATGCTTGTAGTAAGCATACTAAAGCTTTAAAAAGTCTGCTTTGAAATACTATCCTAACCTAGTTGCTTTATTATTATCTTTCTTATACTCTAATAGCAGTAGCTAAAACGCTACTTTACAAGAAGAAATAAACTTATAATATTCTTCAAAGGTTTTGCCTTAGTACTTAGCTAGGACTTTAAGTTATAACACGTGTTGTATATACAAAGTAAGTAGTACTTTAAGTGCATTTTACGCGTAAAATGCTATAGTTAGTACTATTAGTAGATTTAAAATTTCTCTTTGTTTAGCCTCTTCTAGTTGTGCTACTTTTTCTCCTAATTCCTGTAATTATTACAAAAATTTACGTTTATTACATTGCTTTTTTATAGCTTTTATATAATGTTTAAGTAATAAGAGTGCTTTTTACGCGTAATCTCTAGGCTTCTTAGGTGTAGTAGGCCTTAATAGATAATAAAAAAGATTAGAGAGTTTAAATGCGGTAGAGCTCTAACTTTCTTAATTACCTTAAGTGTTAGATCGCGTTAAGGGAGCTATCTCTAGACTATTAGCTTATAGAGGAGGTATTATTCTATAAGGGGTGGCTTTAGGCAATAGTACTTGCTTAACACTATAGAAAATAGAGAGAGATGGCTTTAAAGTAATAACATGTATATATTTTAAGCAAAAATACCTGCAGATGTCCTTGCAGGTAAAAAGCAGCTTATAAGCACAATTGGGAGTAGGCAAGCTAATAATTAGCGTGCTTGGCGGATCCAGCCAATACACAACCATCCGTGACATTTTAAGTATAAGGCTAGAGGCCTACGCAAGGCTTGTATTAAAGATAACCACGTAAACAGCAAAATAAGCTTTTTCTAGTTTAGAAACTTGAAAAGTATTGTAGTAGAGGTGTAGTCTAATTTCTAAGAAAGGTAAAAAAGGCACGTAATTGCTAGTAGCTTTAAGTGCTTAAAAAAGAGTAAGTACAACTTAAAAAATCTAAGATAAGCAGGCTTTGTAAAGAGGCAAGAGAGGTAAAGTTGAAAAAAAATTAATGCGTTAAGCGAGAGCTGCAGCTAGAATAGTAAGAAAGAAAAAGAAAGTAGAAAAGGCTGCTAAAAAGGCCTTTAGGGTAGTGTACGGGTGTTGGAGTGTATGAGCACATACTGCTACGAGGGCAGCAATTTGCTAGTGGTTAGATTAAGCAAGAACGGGTTTGGTAAGATAATAATATTATTGTAGATTAGTATAGAAACTATTAGAAGAAGGAGACGCCCATTTAATAGTACAGTACAAGAAGATAAAGAATAGTTCTTAATAGTACTTTTTCTGTGGTACGCGGAAGAGGTTATATACCTTAAGATTAGGTAGTTAAGCACTAACATAGTGTGCAGTAGAGTATTACTTTATACACTAGCATAAACCTCCCCATCCTGTAAGCTTAGCCCTATTAAGCTCTTCGTCCTGCAGAAAGAAAAGAAAAGAAAAACAGCAAAATAAATAAAATAAGAAACAAAAAATATAATTTAATAACTGAAGTTGCAGCCTAGTATGAATAGAAAGTATTTCTATATAGTAGCTATAGAGTCTTAGTATGTAGTAAGCACCTCAATTCTGTAGGCTTAGCAATTTTCTTACTATATACTTGTTTTAGACATATACTTGCTGTAGGCTTATCTTTTTACTTCTTTAAACACTTACTTGAATGAAATTCTAGAGCGCTAGTAGTTGTTGTACTTAGTCTAGGCGCAGGTGCCGTATCGGTAAAGGCAGTAAAAGCTTAAGTTTCTAGAATTAATTAAAAGTAAATACGCGGCAGCTACTTGGTTAGAGTTGTTTGCAATAAGACCTTATCTAAAATTACTATACTAGTTTAAGAGTAAGCTCAAGATAGGCGCTATATAAGAAAGAGTATAATAGGATTCTTGCTTTTTAAAAGCACATAGCGCTTATTTACTTTTAGACTAAGCTCTTTTTAAAGGTAATAGAGAGCTTTAGGGTAATAGAAATAAGTATCTTATCTCTTTTAGTCTTTTATTATGTGCGGAGGGTTTTTTTTATTAGTAGAGAAGAACAATTAGTTAAAGACACCTTAAATAATGTTAGTATAAAAAGCATACTTCTTTAGCTCCTGTACTATAGCCTATAAGATAATAATTTATTATAGGATATCGTTGCCAGCTATAGGCTGGCAATCGCCTTTGAACACGTTTCAATTGGTACTTCAGCAAATTTTTTGACCCTGATTTCGCTCGGTGGTCTGAGCTTTTCTGCTCCGAGCGCTTAGCGCGTGGACCTTATCCACTCACTGTTTGAATTTCGTTAACTACACACAATCTTTTTTTGACTTTTGCGACTGATTAGCAGAGGGCAGCTGCTTTTTACTTTTTTAGAAAACCCATTTTGACTACAACAACAATCACCACCTTTCATACCTTAAAAATAAAATAAATAGGATATCGTTATAATATTCCCTAAAATAATTAGATCTATTCTTCATTCGCATTTTATAGTAAATTACTTAGCTCCTTGTCAATAGGAAGATTGTTTTACTTAACTTGTTGTATAAAGGCCTTTCAGATCTAGAACTTATACTTAATATAAATCTTGATAGAGAATAGCTAGTTAATTTTTTAAACTTGTTAAGATAACCAAAGAAAGTGCAAGAAGTAGTAGTAATGTTAAAACAAGCTTTATAAATTTTTTTCTAAGTTCTTATAGAAAGCACTTTTCTTATAATGTCTTAAACTATAAGAAACTAAGAGAAAATAGTATAATAATTATAAGTAAGTTGCCTAGTAAATCTAAAAATTAGAAAAAGTAATAGAGTTTAATTTTTTTTTGAAGATTTAATTGTCTATTAAGAGTTAAGAACTGCTTTTTTATCACGGTTGGTTGTGTAATAGCTGGTTCCGCTAAGTTCGCTTATTATTAGCTTCCCCACGGGCAATTGTGCTTATAAGCTGCCCCTTACCTGTGAGAAGACCTGCAGGTATTCTTGCTTAAAATATACATATGTTATTATTTTAAAGCTATCTCTTACTATCTTCTGTAGTGTAAAGCAAGTACTATTGCCTAAAGCCACTCTTTACAAAATAATACCTCTCTTATAAGCTAATAGTTTAAATATAGCTCTATTAACGTAATCTAACACATAAAGTAATTAAAAAAGCTAAAGCTTTGCTACATTTAAACTCTCTAACTCTTCTTAAACTTTATTAAGGCCTGCTACACCTAAAGAGCCTAAAGAGCGTACCTAAAGCGCACTAGCAACGCTTAAAGAGCGCATTAACACTATAAGAAAGCAATATAATAAACTTTAATTTTTATAATAATTATAAGAGTTAGAAAAAAAGTAGCATAACTAAAGAGAGATAAATAAAGAGAAATTCTAAATATACTAATAGTACTAATTATATTATTTTACGCGGAAAACGTACCTAAAGCGTTATATACTAAATATATATAATAAGTGTTAAAACTTAAAAACTTAGCTAAATACTAAAGCAAAACTCTTAAAAGATATTAAAAGTCTACTTATGTCTATAAAGTAGCATTTAGGCTACTACAGTATAAATTTAAGAAAAACAATAATAAAGTATTTTAAGTAATATAGTATTTTAAAGTAAACTTTTAAGAGCTTTAGTATACTTACTATAAGTATTTTTTTAAAGTAAAAAACAAAGTGCTAACTTGAAACTACTTTAAGTAATATATACTTTACTAGCTTTAAGACTTTATTAACTACAGCCTTAAAATAGTAACTGCGCATATACTTGCAATATAGCAAAAAGACTCAACTATTTAATTATTAATAACTTATTTTAATATTTTTAAAAATTAACTTCTAACATATACGAAGGCACAAAAGGTTAAGTATCTATTTATAAAACTAAGGCTTAAACTATAGCGCGCTATTACTAACTACTATTAAATTTCTATATCTAAAGAAAACTTTATTATAGTTAGATTTATTTTTAAATAGAATTTACGTAGGGTACTTATATACATAATTTGCCTAACTAGAACACTTTTATAAAAAAAAACCCTCCTTTTTATAGCTACTACACTAGACGTACCTGAAAGTACAAAAACAATAATAATGTTACATGCTTTAAGTGCTAGATAAAAAAACGCTATACTAATAAGCGATAAAGTAGCAACCTTAATAAAGTCCTAGTTAATATAAACTAAATAAGAAAAAGTTAGGCCTTGCTATAAACTTAAAGTTAGTAAAGCACGTGCTAATAAATATTTTACTAGAAATGCAGCGTATATATTACTTACGTTTAGTAACTAAGGTAAATAAAAACTCTAAGTTATTTTAGACATATAAGTAAATGTTAGCCTTATTAGTTAAAAAATAGATATAAAAATAGATTTAAAACTTATTTAGAATTTAGAACTTCTCTGCTTAAGTTAAATTAGACCTTAAAAGCAGAACATATATATAGTATATAAGCTCTAGCTACGCTTAATTAATAATAACAGCATAAAGCGCATTACAAAAGTTACTACGTATGAAGTAAATAAAGAAGGCGTACTACTACTACTTAGTAACTTCTTTTTAAGCTAAAAAAGTATTTATATTAACTATAGAAGATAGATGTAGCATTAAAAATATAAAAAAGTAAATATTAACTTAGTAGCTACTAAAGTAGTTTTGAAAAACGTAAGACTTATAAATTTAAAAACTTACTTTTTAGAAGCACTTTAAATTAATAGCACAAGTATTAAGCCTAAACTATATATACTAAATATAATTATTGTATAAGTTTAAAGTATACTTAATACATGATAAAACTACGCTAATATTTTTAATAATAATTCTACTAAAACTTTTTTATAACTAAAAAGTTTAGATTACGCAATTTCTATTAAATAAAAAAAAAACTTTCTTATTGCTATTTTTATACTTTTTTTTCTTGTAAGCTTTAAGTGCTTTATAAATATATTAAGAAAGCACTAAGAAAAAAATAAGTTTGCTACAGCACTAGCTTTATAAGTACTCTAATATTATTTATATAAAAAAAAATAGGACTCTTTACTTTTGTATAGATTATTAAGGTCTTAACGCTATTACAATAAAAAATTATAACTTACTCTTTCTAATTAGAGAGACACTAAACCGCCTTTTAAGTGTATATTACTATACAACATTAGATCTTGAAGACGTCTACTATAGTCTAAGAATCAAAGTAGAAGATAAGTAGAAAACTACTTTTAAAACATGATATAAACAGTTTAAATATCTTATTATACTTCTTAGGCTTATAAATACTTTAGCAAGTTTTTAAGCCTATATTAATAAGGCTTTAAAAAAGTACTAAAATTATATACAAATAGTTTATCTAAATAATATTCTTATTTATACTTTTAATAATAACATTGCGCTATACTAGCGTGCTATACGCGCTGTACATAACTTTTTACAGAAACTAGAGTTTTATATAAATTTTAAAAAATGCACATTTACTTTAAGTAAAGTTTATTTTCTAAAATTTATTGTTATAAAATGTAGTATTTGCGCAGATCTAGCACGCGTTACTACTAGTAAGTAGTAGCTTACAACTACTAGTATTAAAAAGCTATAGTTCTTTTTAGAATTTGCAAACTTTTATTAGCGTTTTATTAAAAACTATACTATAAAAACAGCACTTCTTACAGATATTGAAAAAAAAACGGGCGTTCTACTAAAATAGCAATATATATACTGCTTTTATAAAACTAAAGTAACACTTTATATATATACTTATCTTGTATAACTTGAAAGAAACACGTGTAATTTATATTAAGATAAATCCTTTTACTTTTACTATCTTAAGTATATTATCTTAACTATTTAAGAATAAAAAGTAGCATTTTCTTATGTTTTACTTACAAAAACTGCAAAACGCTAAGCTAAACTATAAAGTATATAACTTTAAGCTTTTAGCTATTATACAATGTTTTAAAAATTAAAAATACTATTTAGAAAGTTCTTAACACACTATTTAGGTGTTAATAAATTTTAATAACCTGCGCTTTATACACGCTATATAAAAGCCAAAATAGCATTAAGCACGCTAAGCTCTATATTTAAAGGCTTTTAATTTTAAAGTTAAGTACTGCCTAGAGTATATAAACTATGTAGACAGACTATTAAGAAGACTAAATTACAAACAAGAGAACTTATTAAATACTTAACTATTGCCTACACTGCAGAACAAGCTTCTAGCAAGGGTAAAGTATAGTAAAATAAAAGGTTTTATAACCTAGCATAGCTAAAAAGGTATATATAAGACGCATATAGCTAACATTTGTAGAATAAGAAGTATTTATACTACTAGTGCTATAAATTGCACACTATGCGTACTACGTTTACTAGCTAAAGTATTAGTTAGTAGCAAACCTGCAATTAGGCTGGTAAATGGGTTGGGGTTGGGTCGGGGTTGGGTCAGATCCGCACGGACCAGAGCACCAAAATCTCAACCTTTACTTTATAAGATCTCGATTAATAATAGGTATATCATAATGCAAACTTAATGCATGGTTTATTACCACCTAAGGACACCTCGATCAAATTTTACAAGATGATATCAATTTTTACTTTCGTTATATAGTATTAAAGCTTTTAAAGATAGATAGCTAAGGCTATAGTATATATAATTTCCTAAAATCTTAGTATAAATAATCTCTTAAACTAATGCACCTTATATTGGGATTGCATCATGATATAACTAGTATTAATCGAGTTATTATAAAGTAAAGGTTGAGATTTTGGTGTTCTGGTCCGTGCGGATCTGACCCAACCCCGACCCAACCCCAACCCATTTACCAGCCTACCTGCAATAGTAAAGTTAGAAGCTTTAATAGATAAACTAGGCTAGTTGAAACAAGAGAACGTTTTTGCTTAGTAGTAAGTTATAGACTTTATGCAAGCAGTATACACTTAAAATAACAGCAACGCGTAAGTATAGCGCGTTAATAATAAAGAAGTCTTAAAATATAAAAGTAGAATTTATATTCTACTAGAATAAGCTATTAGGCAGGAGATTTATTTACAGAATTATAATACGCGTATAGTAAGTTATTTTATCGCACGTAGAATGCAGAAGCTTATTAGTAAGCTGTATTACTAGCTAGAGCTAAGCTATAATGTTTAGAATTACGTAAAAACCTATATAGTATGCTCAAAAAGTAAGGCTCTACAACATAGTAAATATAAATAGTTATTACTATTACTAGTTTTTAATAAGATTTTAAAGAGGTAAGCTTTAATTCTGTTATAAAGCTATTACTAGCAAAGAACAGTTTAAGTTGCATGTTTAATGCAATTCTTATAATTATAAACTATATTTTAAAAATAGTAAGTTTTATACTTATATTAAAAACGTAAGATGTAAAACAGGTTTTAGAATTTTACTTTAAATAAATTATTTTAAAATACAAAATCTAGAAAGGTATTATATCTAATTACAAGTTCAATCTTTACTTTAGCATTTTGAATAAAAATAAACTACTAATTATAGGTAAAGCGTAGGCTAAGCATAGCTTTTTACCTATAGATAGATAAGCAAATTAAACGCTTAAAATACTTAAAAACCTTTGCTTTACAATAATAAGACAACTAAGTGTTACTTTTACTAACAATATAATTCGTGTACAAGAACTCTATTTATAAATTAATAAAGATAACACTCTTTTACGTAGTATATAGTAAGCATTTATTGCTTACTTTACCATTTAAGGACAGCATACTAAAAAGGAAAGTACTAGACGCTCTAAATAGAGTGCAGCGCATGCACAGCACATATGCAACAGTAAAAAAATTTTTTTTTAGTAGTATAAAAATATTAATACTAATACTATAATAAAAAACATAAACTAAAGATCTTCTACTAAAGAGACTTAGTTCGCCTTAGCACAAAAAACATTAGCCTAGCCTACTAACTTAGTAAAAAGCTTTCTAGCAAGTTTATAGAACTAGTCTTAGTATAAAAAGCAGTTAGAACACAGGCCCACTAATTATAACTACTACTTTACTATTATATTTATAATGTTTTCTACGTTTTTTTACTAAAACAATAAAAATCATGTAGTAGTTAAGAAGATAATACTTAAGTACTAGAAACTAGCTCTAAGAGTAAAGAGATCTAGAAAGTTAAAAAAATATTAGAAAAACAAATTAACAATAGCTAGCTAAAATACTAGTTACAATAAAAAAGTTATAATAAACTATAAGATACTTAGACACTAGCATTACAGCTTACAAATATAAAAAAACTAATTAAAAAATATAAGTATAAATAAAGATTATTATATCTTAAGCGCGCTAAAGATGTATACTTAACAATATTTCTGCGCCTTTAGGGCGCAAAAATTAAGTATTTAAAAGAATAAAATTATAAGCATAAAAGTTATTTACTTATACTTATTATTATAAATCCTCTTACTACTACTACTTATCTTATTATTATTACTACTACTCCTAGCACTACTATTATATGCGCCACCTGCGCCTAGACTACGCCTAAGTAGTAGCTTGCTGTTGTTACCTAAGCTCTTATTATTATTATTATTATTATTAGTAATAGGACTAACTATCTTAGCTGCATAGCTTACAAGCTGCTTAAAAGTAGCTACTATATAATACTAGTCTTTTAAAATTAAGCTTAAATAATAAGGTAAAGTTGTTAGCACCTAAGTAAAACCTTTTAAAGAAGTACTAATATGCGCTATAATACAGTAGTATTTAGTAAGCTTAAAGTTAAATTAGCGCTAGTAATACGCAAGTTTGATAATTATAGTAATAATAGTAATATTAGTCTAAAGAATAGCAGTATTAGTAACTATAGTATTATAATAAGCGCAAAGTTAATATAAACAATTTAAACACTTATTAAGCGCTGTAAGTACTTATTTAAATTAGCTAAAATATAGTAAATAAGATAAGAGACTTAAATTAGTAAAACTACTATAGTTGCCTTAAGTATAATAGTTATAATAATTATACTTAGTCTTTTTATTAATTTTTATCTACTTAGTAATATCTTATGCGTAGCGCAGGCAGGTCGCGTATAAAGTAATAAAATTTACAGCTTTTTTAGGTATGCTAAACTTTTATTGCTAAGCATTTTATAAGTAAGACTTTTTAATATACTTAAGATTTAGATAATAAGCTATAGTAAAAATTAACGCTTATTATTAAAGTACTTATTAAGTGCGCTAAATGTACGTGTTAAGTGTGTTAAGCAAGAAAGAAATTAAAAAAAATATACTAGAAAATTTCTTTAATACTATAGCAAATATTACCTTATATAAACTACTTATATTAAATACATACTCTTACTTTTACGTTTTAAAATTTTTTAAAAAACAAACAAAAAAATTTAAATGTTACTACAACAACGCTATAGAAACTTAAACTTCAAATCTTACGACGCGTCTAATTTATAGGTAACACGCATTTTAAGCGCACTTAAGTTATACAAAGAACACGCTCTTATACTACATATATATATAAATTAAAGTTTTAGATTAAAAGGCTGTTAGGACGTTAGCCTAGAGGGGGAGGTTCGGTCACGGATAGTTGTGTAATAGCTAGTTCCGCTAAGTTTACTTATTATTAGCTTCCCTACAGGCAATTATGCTTATAAGCTGCTCCTTACCTGCGAGGAGACCTGCAGGTATTATTGCTTAAAATATATATACGTTATTATTTTAGAGCTATCTCTTACTATCTTCTGTAGTGTGAAGCAAGTACTTTTGTGGTAAATGGGTCGTGGGTACCCACGCGTGGGTATAGGTTGGGTTGGGGTCGCACAGACCAGTGGTTGTGGTTGTAGTTAGGTTGCACTGACTAGTGGTTGTGGTTGTGGTTGGGTCGCACTGACCAGTGGTTGTAGTTGTAGTTAAGTCGCACTAACTAGTGGTTGTAGTTATGGTTAAGTCGCACTAACTAGTGGTTGTAGTTGTAGTTAGGTTGTGGTTATGTGCTATTTATAGTAATAAATAGCTGTGTTAAACAGGTAAGATTAGGAGAGGTAAGCTAAGTAAGCACAAATTTAGTTACAACCTTAACCTAACTACAACTACATGTAGTAGTTATGTTGTAGTTGTTAACACAGTTAGTTATTATAGTATAAAAAGTAATTAAGAGAGTATTCTCTAACTACTTGCTATGCAGTCTTTTTGTAGAAAGCTATAAGAACGTAAAGTTAGTACTAAACTTCTTATAGTATCTAACTGCTATTTTTAAATCTTTAGCCTAAATAGTCACTCTTTTTGCATAAATAGCATTAAGGTTATAGTCTATAATTATTAGTATAAAATTTAAAAATAATAAAAGTAGTTACAATACTTTTAAAATAGCTAACTAGAAACACTTTAGCTAACTCTTAAAAAGCATAAATTACCTCTGCCTAAAAGCGTAGATTAGAATAATAAGTATGCACAATCTTATAAATAAGACAGCTAAATAAGAGTTTACGCAGTAATAGTTTAATTAACTTTTGCTACTTTTTAATTATTTTTAGCGTAATAGCTATACGCTATTAGTATTTAACTATAGCAGAAGACTGTAATAACTTACTGCCTAGCTTATATTAACGTTTTTTTTAACAGCTCTAGCCTTTGTAAATAATATAGGTAGCTTTTAACTAGCTTTTGCTTACAAATTCTTTATAGGCGCGTTGCTACTAGTTAAAGCTTACGCAGTTTGCTTAGTGTACGCTATTATAGTAGTTATAAAGTTGTTAAAATTTATAGTAAGTGTGTAAAACTATTGTTAATTGTTTTTGCAGCAATAGGGTGTACAAGAAAACGTAATAAAAACCTGTTATAATATAACGTGCTAAGGTGTATTATTAGTAGGTGGTAATTAGTAGGGTGTTTAAATATAGGAAAAATGTTAATTTTTAGTTAGCTTTAGTAGAGGCGCACGGGCTACACTAGCTACAATATAGTAATATCTCTATATCTCTACCTACTATGCAACGACTACAACTAAAATTAAATAATTATAGTTAAATATTACATTTATTGTAATAATAATAATTAAAAAAGAGCTAAATAATAGTCCTAAAGGCCTAGTTCTGCGCATTCTAATTTTAGTGCCACTAGGTTTTAAACGCAATAAGTAGAAAAAGCTTATAGAGGTATTTTATATAGCTATTAATTACAGTGTATGCTGAATTATAAAAAGTTATAAATATAAAAAGGACAAAATTACTAATACACTAACGCAACGCAGCTAAGGTAGTTTAAAGAAAAGTAACTTTACAAATTTAAAAGTCCTAATAAAGAAATTATTAAGCTTTAATTCTTAAGCTATTACGCAGAGAAGTTAAGCAGCTTAACTTAATTTTTAAATTAAGGCCTTATAAGACGTATATTTAGCTAATTGCGCTACTACATACTAATTAAAGAAAAAATAAAAGGCATAAAATAATATAAGAATGCAAGTATAGAGAGGCGCAAAGAAATAATAAAGGTAGTATAAAAAGTACTTAACTAAAAATAATACAATGCCTAAAAGAGTAGTAAGTTAATATAGTTATTTATTATAAAGTTATGCTTATATATAAATAGGTAAGTAGCTATAAACAACCCTTAATTAAATTTATAAAAAATAAAAAGACGTATACTACAAAGTTTATATAAGGCAGCACGCAAGAATCTTACATAAAGCAGCATAGGCAATAAAAAGCTTAAACAATAGCAGCTAAAGTTGCATATATACTTAAGTTTATAGCTCTAGTAGTATTTTTAAGAAAATTATATGTTATACTTATAATAAAAGATTAGTAAAGCTTTGCACTAATACCTTTAAAAGTAAATTAGCTAAAAAGGAATAGTAAAACTTTATTAAAGATATAAGTTTAGAGTAGTTAGCTGTTACTACAAGTAAAAATTAAAAGTAAATTTTAACACATTTTTTTATTACATATACTTACTAACTAGTATAGACTATTTAAGCTTCTGCTAGTGTACAAGTCCTTAGTACTTAGCAACAATACTATTTTACGCAGCAATAAGCTATATATTAAGAGACACAGTAGTAATAAATGCAAAAAAAAAAGTTAATAATAATTCTAATATTAATGCATACTACAATTAATGTAAAAATAAGTATAAGACTAAGGAGCAGTAGTAGGAATTATAAGCTAAAGTTAAGAACAAAATTAAAATAAAACTATAGATTTTAGCAATTCTATAGACTTTAAAAGCATTTTAAATTAATTATAGTAGTATTCCTGTGCTAAGTTATTAGTATTAATTAGCGCTTATTACAGCTAATTAACATAATTTATATAACGTAAAAATTATTGTATAACTTTATAACTATACTGCTCTTATTCTAACGTTCTTTAAATTAATTAAGTCTAATTAAAAAGGGCTTAATATAGTACGTAATTAGAGAGACAGGCTTATAGTCTGTGTACTATTAAAGGTTAGCAATTGCAACAATTTATTACAGCTTTTTATTACATTCTTAAACTAAACGCTGTTTACACACATATTATGGCTAAACACATTTATAAGCTTTTATAAAACCTTTACTAATTCTAATTAAGCGGACACTAGGTTATTTAGGAAGAAAGGCAGAAGAAGTTAAATTTATTAATGTACTTACCTTAAGAAGCTATACAGGAAAGAGGAAATAAAATTATAACTAATTAAAATAAGTAGTAGAGTATAACTAGCTAGGCTTAAAATTTAGACAGCAAATCTCTCCGCTAGAACTATACTACCTGCACTAGTAGCATTTAGTTAAAGTTTAGAGAAGCTGCTTATATTATAACTAGCTGCCCTTATATATTCTGTCTTAACTGTAGCATAATCCTGCAACACCTAAAGCTTACAAGAATAGGAACTAAATACTTTATAAACTATATTAATACAGTTAATTATTAAAGTACCTTAACTTCTATTTATAATAGTCCGCGCATAATAAGCTTTATATATACTTAACTTTAAAAAAGTAGTACACCTACTTTAATACCTAAATTTACTAAAAATGCATTTAAGAAAAAGCTTGTTTGAGTAGTTATTAATAGTAATTAGCTATTCTAAACTATGAAGCGGCTATTATATACGCGCTTTTTTTGGTTTCTAAGGCCTTAGACTGCAATAATTACTTTTTATAAATTTAAGTTAATGTTTTAGAACTAGTTTTATAAAGCAAAAGCCTTTCTTCTTAATAACATAAGCTCTACAACTAAGATTTTAATTATACTAAATATATAGTCTACAGCTAATTATTTTAGCTTTTGTATAGTTAAGAGTTACTATATTATACTAAACTAGTAATTTTAAAAGAAATTCCTGAATTTTATACTAATAAGCAGACAATAGACTAGAATTTTAATAGCTATAGAAGTACTATGTATACTTTTAGATACTAATACTAAGTCTTGCCTTCTAGCTATTACTTGCAACAATGCTAGCAACAACACAGTACTTAGTTAGACAATTTAATTAACACTAGTAGATAAGTATATTAGCTAGAGCGCCTTAGAAAACACTATTCTATGCTTAGCTTATATTATTAACCTAGTAGTTTAAGACATAATCTAACATCTTTAACTAGCTAATACTGTAGAGGTTAGACTTAGGGAGGTTTTACGCAGGCAACATGTTAAATAAATTAAACATAAAATGTCTTTTTTAAACATACTATATAAAGTATTTATTCTTTTATTATATTTAATTATTACATTATAACTATTGTTTTGATCTAAGCTATTTATATTGCTATTAACGCGTTACTACAATAGTATAAGCAATTCCTTACTACTTAACAATATCTACTACTAAGAGAACAACTTTTTGTTATTCGCGATATAAAGACTTAATAAAACTTAATACATAATATATATAAGCGCGCGCTTAAGCTCTTAAAATATATTAATAAATAGCTAGTACAAGAAATAGTAATAAAAAGAAGTACTTATATTATTATTAACTCTAACAACAATATAAGAGAAATTAACTATTACAACCCCAAGTATTTCTAACTCTTTTCTATTAAGTAGTACTATATTAAGGTAATTATAGAAATGCTTAAGCAGTTTAAAGATGCTATAAGCTTTTTAAGAAAAAACTAAAAGCCTTAAGTCAAATATATTTAGCCTATATACAACTGTCTTTTTAATTTTATAAACTTAATATCTAATAATTTTAATAAGAATGTATAAAGTTGCACTATAAAGTAGCCTGCAATAGTACAAGCTGCTGTAGAAAAAAAAACTAAGCAAGTACTACGCAAAAACATTAGCTAAGTAAAAGTTTCTATTTAACTACGCAGCTATTCTAGATCTAACTTAAAAGCTTACTATATATAAAGTATAGTTATTATAGTTTGTTATTACAGAGAAATGCTAATTAGCTAACTATAATTTTACATAAGAAACTTAAGACAAGCACATATATTGTAAACAGTTTTTAAACACTAGTCTCTACTTTTTTTTTTTTAAAAAAAAACACTTAGCTGTAAATAGTTTTAAAGGTCTACTTCATAATTGCTTTTTAATAGCTTTTCTACTTTAAATTAGACATCTTTTACATAAAAAAGAAAAAAAATAAAAAGCTTTACTTAATAAGAAGGAGAATCTTACTTTAGCACTTTTTGCATTAAACTAAGGATATTATTTAATATTCTAAAGTAGTAGCAACAGAATAAAAATACTTATCTTTAGCTGTCTTAAGTTATAAAAAATATATTAGTAATCTTAATTGCTAGTGTTAGTGTTAAGCGCGTTTTTAATACCGTAAAAAATGTTATTAGCAATTAGAAAGTATTACCTTTTAGCTTTAACTATACAGCAAATTATAGTTGTTAAAGATACTATCTCCCTAGATTTAAAGGCGCAAGAAATTTCTATATAAAATAAAGATTTTAGCCTTAAAGTACTATGTAATAAGATTAATAATATAATTAAGCTTCTAGCGCCTAGAGATAGTACATGTAGTCTAGAGGAAGAAACAGTAGAAGATAAGCTTACTAAAGAGAACTTTCTACCTCTAGTATAGAAGCGTAATTATAAGCTGTAATAATTAACTGTAGTAATAAAGTTTTAACTATCTCCTAACTCTAACTAGTAATAAATATTAAATACTGTAACTCAGCTCTAGTCTGTGCAACCTAACTACAACTACAATCTAACCTATACTTACGCGTAAGTACTTACAACCTATTTACTAGCCTAGGTATAGGTTAGATTGTAGTTATAGTTAGGTCGCATTGCACAGACTATGTAACTAAATTAGTGTTTACTTAGCTTGCCTCTTCTAATTGTACCTGTTTAACACAGCTATTTATTACTATAAATAGCACGTAACTACAACCTAACTACAACTACAACTACAACTTAACTGATACCTACAGTTTATGCGCGTAACTACAACTACAACTACTAGTTATTGCAACCTAACTACAACTACAACTACTAGTCTATGTAACCTAACTACAACTACAACTACTAGTTTGTGTGACTACAACTTAACTTATACCTACGCTAAGCGTAAGTTAGCGTGGGTATAGGTTGGGTTGTGGTTAGGTTAGCTTACGTCAGACCCTAACCACAACCCAATCTATACCCATTTACTAGCCTATACTTTTGCCTGAAGCCACCCCTTACATTTTATATATTTTTTTTGTTTAGTTTGTCTTATTTTTTTATCTTTAATAAAACAATTTAATATTTTAATGACTGCGTCCTTGCGCTAGCGCAAATACTTTAGCACATACTTTTAAAATGTTAGTAGTATTTCTATACACTCGTTTTTATTCTTATCAATAAATAAGACACTGCTTTAAATTATCTTACAGAGGGGTGACAAAGAAAAAAGAAATCCAAAATGTTATTGATTTCAAAGCTTCATATTTCAATAACTACAAGGGCTATACTAGAAAAAGTTAGTGATTTGGAAAGCCAAGAACCTTCTCCTTAGGAAAGGTTGCTTAATAAGCTGCTTAGTCAGCCTTATCGCTCTCAATCTTTGCAGTAAAAATACAGGTTCAAAAACTCAATAATATATTATGATATAACTTTTTTTTTAATGAGTAGAAATCGCTATAATTTACACAGAATAGATAGCACAAGCTAATCTTATTTTAGTATAAGTTTAAAGGTAATTGTAAAATTAACTGTTAATTAATAATAAAAAGCTTGTTTTTTATGTTTTTTCTTAAGAAATAACTATAATAGCATACTAATACTTAGTGTACAAGCCCTTAGCTCCATTTACTTGCAAATAACGCCCTAGTGATAATAGAATCAATTAATAATTGCCTTTTAAGGTGATTAATCCTATTCTTCCTTTATAGCAGCCTTAAAGGCTGCTATACTTCTCTTATTATTTCCTTCACCTAAAGAAGCAATAAGCCTTTTAGCTAAAGCGTTTTTTAGCAAAGCCCACATGTTTTAAAAAATTTGGATTAGGACTTTAAGCAGGATGCTTAAAAAGTAATATTTTATTCCTAGAAAACTAAAATATAACTTCTAGAGTTTTATAAATCTTAGCGTTATTCTGCTAAAAGTTCTAGCCTATATAGAAGTTAGTAGGGTGCTTAATAATATAGAAAAAACTTTAACTCTATGATCTAAATATAAAGTAATAAGCCTCTAATAAAAAAATAAAGTATATATAACTTACTTTCTTTCATCGCATGTTTTACTCTAGAAATTTAGATTTTTTTAATATAGGCTAAATTCTTAAAAGGAGTAGTAATAAAAAAGCTTATAATTACTAATAGTTTACATCTTTCACTTATATAAATTACACCCTAAACTTAAATAGAAATATCTTAACCTATAACTAAATTAGTAAGTATTCGAAAAATAAATTAAAATAACAGAAATATTTAAGATATAATATAGTTTATTATTTAATAATTAAAGTTTTTTAGAACTTATTTATATTTATTGTAAAAAGGATTTTTTTTTTGTATTTTATTATTGTGCTTTGTTTAATATTATTTTGTTCTAACACTGTGCCTACGCTTAATAGCAAACTTGTCTAAAAACTAAATTTTATAAAAGTTTATATTTTTAATATTCTTAAGTATCTGCTTAGCGTAAATATAACAATTATAAGCTTTTTTAGTGTCTAAAGGCGTCTTTTGTTTAAAAAATATAAATAAAATAGTCCTTGTTTTTAGAAAGCGCTGTACGCTTCTAATTAAAAGATTTATACTTTTTTCTCTTAAAAAACGTAAAATTATCATTTTAGGGCTTCTTGTAAAGTCTTTATCAAGTATTTTTTTTATTTTTTAATAATAAATAAAAAAGCATTCTTTTCTTACTTAATTCAATGAAGAGTATTATAAATACTTTTAGAAAGCTTTTCTAGTATATTACTGATAGAGGAGATAGATTTGTTGTGTAAATATAAATATTAAACTTATTATTCAAATTAAGAGAGATTGCTAGCTATAGAGGAGATAATATAAAAGTAAAAACTTAGGATAAACAAGAGGAGTAAATATACTATATTCTTATTAAGTAATTACGTAATGAGTGCTTACGTAAGCAACCTCTATTTTTTTCATTTTTTATTAAACTATCAGGGAATAAGAAATATTACTCCAAGATTTTCTCATATCATGCTTACGTAGGCTAATTAAACTAACTTTTTTGTCAGCCTTTTTTATACTTTCACTAAAAAGATATGCCGAAATCTATTTTTGCTTTTTTTTAAACATATTTTAAGCGGGATTACAGGCGCAATTATGCTAACTAAGTAGCTTATTAAGCAACCTCTCTTGAAGAGGAGGTTTTTGGCTTTCCAAATCACTAACTCTTTCCAGTATAGCCCTTCTAGTTATTGAAATATAAAGCTTTGAAAACTATAACTTTTTTGACTTCTTTTTTTTCCGTCACCCCACTGTAACAAGCAAAAGATTTATATTAAGTAGCAACATCTATATACTAGGCTAAGTCTCCTCTTAATTGCTTAGAAGGAGCAGGAGATTAAAAGCTAAGCTAACTAAAAACTAAAGACTAGAACTAAGAATAAGCTTACTAGTAAGCATTAGAATTATTAAACTTACTAGACTCTATTAGTAAGTCTTGCTTAGCTTTCTAAGCCTTAGTAAGCTTAAGCGCATTATTAGCTATCTTAGCTTAGATAGCTAGTGTCTGTAGGCAAGTAGCATAAAAGCGCAAATCTAGTTAATTACTCCTATATATAGAATTATAAGATAATTATTAGCTTACTCTAGTATACTTATGCCTATATAATTAAGTTGTATAGTAGTTAAGACAACAATTAAGAACGCAATAATATAGAGTAGTTAAAAGCTGTATTTTATAAGTATACTGTTCTTAAACTTTTAATTAACGCAGAAGATACTACTTTTACTACTGTAGCTAAAGCTATTGTTGCTATAGCTATTATAAATTATAAGCTAGCTATTAAGCTGGCTGCACTATAGGTTAACTAGAGTTATATGCAGTATTATAAGGCTTATATTTTTAATTAAAAGTGCTTACTAAATTAAAAGCAGGTAGTAAAAGCTAAGTAGTAAAACTTTAAGACAACATCTCTTAAGTATAGCAATTTTTAACTAAAAGCTTCAACGCAAAACGCTTTCTAGTAAACGTAATACCACTATTAATTTTTTTATAGTAAGTAATAATATTGCTAAATAGCTTATGCTTGTTAACTTAGTACTTATTATTATTCTATCTCTAAAAACTAGTTAGTAGCCTAAGTAAGAAGCTTAAATAATTAGAAACTTATCTCTTAATCTTTATATATGGCTATAAAATAATTAGCAAAATTGTTGTTAATAGTATAGCATATATAAGATAAGTAAGTGCTATAGTAAGTGCTACCTTAACTACCAGTTTAAACCTATTTAAAGTAGTACTTAGCATATAAACTATTAAGTAACTTTTTTATGTAGCGCTTACACAGAAAAACGCAAAAATAAAATAAATTAGTAACAATTTTTAAAAAGCTTACAAATGCCTTCTTTTAAGTAGAGAAAGGCGCGTTACGCTTTATAAATAGATAAATAAGCATATATAGGCTATTGTTGTTATTATGTTACTGTTCTTTAGACGTTGCTTAAGCAGTAATCTACTTTAACTTTTAAATAGGCTTTTAAACAGTCTTGCATTTACACTAGCTTGATTTTTTAGTCAAGCTTTTAATTCAATTAAAATTTTAATAAAGGCTTAACAGCAGACATAATCTAATAAGCAAGTTAATTAATCTTTAAGCTAAGCTACTAGAAGTCTTAAGATACGCATATAAATTAAAGGGTAAAGGCAATAAACTTTTATTATTTTAAAAATTAGCTGCTTGCTAAATCTTATTATTAAATAAGCTTTAACGCGCGTAGTACTTATACTTAGTACTATATTTATATTGTAAGCGCAGGCTTTCTAAGCAACACTTACGCTTATTGCTGTTAAGAGTACACTACACTAGAAAAATTAGCAGCTAACTAGTAAAAGAATAGTAAAGTAATAAAGCTTAGTATATTAATTATTATAAGGGTGCGTTGAAAATTAAAAAATTTAGTAATTAATATTGTAGTAAGGCTAAAGGTGTTAGAGAGGTAGTAGACGTAATCAGTATGTTTATTTATTGTCTATAGACTAATTATGCGATATTTAAAGTCTATTTAATATTTCAATATTATAATAGAACAGAGATACTTACTTAATTAAAGTAACATTACAATATCATAACAAAGATAAGAAATTAGATAGCTAGACTAAGATTATAAAAAGACATTTTAATTAACAACGTTAATTTACTAAGGATTAACTCCTTGCTTACAGCTTAAATTAATAGATTTTTACTAACCTAGGGGGTGTGTTAGAGTATTAACACGCAGATTATCTTATTAATTAAGTAATCTTAGTAAGCTGTTTACGTGACGGCCCCGCTAGCGTCTATATAAACAGGCCAGATCGTCTCATGTCTCTTTAGTAGTTAATGAACACTTTGTTGTGGCACTTAGTTGATTAATACACTCACTTTCCACTCAGGTCATCAAACAATTGCTCCTTCTCAGCTCCCACATCTTTAACTTAACTTCTAATTCTTTTTTAATACCCATAGTATATAAGGACTTATTAGAGTTCTTTATATAAATAGTGAACAGTAATTGGTTAGTTAATTAACAGTTTGGGTTTAGTTTTAAAGAAAATAAGATATTTATTTTTGAGGCCTTTCTAGTGTATACTTGTTAAAAAGGAGTAATATAAATCCCTGCCTCTTTAGTACTTCTTATCCTGCTAACTAGGCTTTAACTTATACACGTGCTATCTTTATTATGAATAATGTCTTTATCTTGCTAGATGAACACTTGAAAATAGTGCTTGAAAATATTTAGTTATAAGCTTTTAGTTCTATCTTAATTTTTGCTAAATAAAGCTTTAGCTCCTTGTTTTTACGTGTAAATAACTTGTTCTAATCTTTGCTAGACAGGTTTACAACCTCGGTTTTGCTAGGTAGACTTTCAATTAGTATTTTAACATATGTAAGACTGCTTTTATTTTACTAGACAGTTTACTACTTCTATTGTGCTAAATAAACTCTAACTTAGCATTAATAAATATATGTTTATTCTATTAGTAGATTTTTGTTTTCTTTCTTTATTATTAGTGCTAACTTAGATAGCATAGTCCTTAATATAGTCTATAGTAAAGGATAGTGCAAACTCTTTAAAGGTATATGTAGTAATATTCTCCAGAATTCTAGCTTTTCTAGTTTTCTCTTATATTTTGTGCTTATATAAAATTATTATATGTTCTTGCAATAATTATGCACTAATTCTTTTGTGCACTAAGTAGTAGAGTATGTCTTTATAAGCTTTATTATATATATAGATATTAGAGTGTATGGAAATATACTGCTATTAAAGTAGAGATTTGCTAGTAGCTAGATTATGTAAGGACAGGGTTAGTAAGATAATTATCTTATTATAGGTTAGTATAGAAACTATTAGTAGAAAGAGACGCCTATTCGATAGTACAGTACAGGGAGAAAAAGAAAAGTTTTTAATAGTACCCTTTCTGTAGTACGTGGAAGAGGTTATATACCTCAGGATTAGGTGGTTGAGCACTAACCTAGTGTGCAGTAGAGTATCACCCTGTGCACCGGCACAGTGGCTGCTTGTAAAATAACAAAACCACTTTAATAAGCTTATAAACTTGCCTAAGAGAAAAAAAGAATTAGCCTTAGAGTCACTACAAAGGCTACTCAAAAAAAGAGGTCTATTATAAGGCTTTAAGGTAGTAAAGAGCCTTAAGGTGCTGTGGTAGGCGCGCTACTTCTTAGGCTACAACGTAGCCGCAACATCACTCCTTCCACACAATATTAATAGCTACGTATATCAATTAATGCCTATAGACATCTTAACTAAGATATGTCGCGATAAAAGCTATTGTGCGAGGCGCTACAGCCTTAAGTTGTATGGTTGTTTTGGTGTTCAGGTGGCTCGTTGGGTGGCGAGGCTCGTTGGGCCGTCACGCATGGTACCGAGGTTGACGGCGTAACGCGCATGACGGCGTAACGCGCACCCCCACCAAAACAACACCACCTTTTAACACCTGAGAACTCCATCAATATTTATTTTTAAGGTGTCAAAGGCGGGGTTTCCAAAAAAGTGAAAAGCAGCTACCCTCTACTAATCAGACGCAAAAGTCAAAAAAAAAGATTGTGTGTAGTCAACGAGATTTAAACAGTAAGTAGATAAGGTCCACGCGCTAAGCGCTCGGAGCAGAAAAGCCCAGACTCCATCAATATAAATCCAATCTAGGAAGCAATTAATAAATTAACTCGCGCGTACTAGGCGTATCTTTCTTGTATACAGAGTTTGCAAAAAAGTATAGTATAATATAATCTACGCTCTCATGAAGGTACTAAGGTTTTTTAACCTTGCGTGAACTTAAAGCTTAAAATTGATAGGCTCTTTATCTGCAATAAGAGCTAGAGCTAATACAGTATATTAAATAGCTTACTAGTCCTGGCCTTCTATCTATACAAGTTATAATATAAAATTTCGCCTTATAAATTGTAGAAAGAGAGGTTAGAGTAGACTAGGTTAATTACTTTGTTTACCAGCACCCTAGTAAGCTTGTTTTGAAATAGACAACAGGCATAGATAATCATTGCTATGAGGCTAATTTTAAGAGAAAGTATAGATTATACTTAAATCTCCTGGCTTCGGCCTTTTGAGACAACCGTTTGATGTTACCACACACTTTGTCGACACCATTTTAGTAAAAAATATTTACTGCTAATAACAAGTATCTAGGCTCATGCCCCCTTGTTTAGCCTTGCTAGCACGTAATTAGTGTGTTACATGTTTAAACAAAAATTAAGAAAAGCAAAATAAAGACATAAATTGCCTTTTAACTTAACGCGCCCTGTTCTGCCTATTCTTAGTAATTTACTGCTAGTCGCTCCTAGATAAAGTAAAATAGTAATACTATTATTACTTTACTTGCTAACTATAAACGCAATAATTAAAAGCTTATTATTCTTTTTTTTTTGCTAATTTAACGTCTTGCAATAGCTGTTTAAGCTAAGTCCTAGTCTCTATACTTAGCTCTTTCATAATAAATAAGTAGAAAAGGATACTAAAGTAATAAATTTTAAGTACTGCGCTAGTACTAGTAAAAACTTTAGAAATTATGTATTTTTTCTTTAATTAGTTAAACTAAAGCTCAATAAGTCTTTTATATACAAAAAATATAGTAAATAAAAAACTTATTTAAAAATTATATAAACTTGAAAATTTAGCTAAGTAGTTAAGTTCAAAATACTAAACAAAATTAAGTATTTAAAAAACTTATTAAAAAATTATATAAACTTGAAAATTTAGCTAAGTAGTTAAGTTCAAAATGCTAAACAAAATTAAGTATTAGTATAATTAGTTTAAGTTAGACTAGACTAAGTACTAAGTAGATAGTAGTAAAGAAAACCATTTTTAGAAAAAAGCCTAGAATAAAAAGATGCTTACTGTAAATGTTATACGCTATATTGCAGTATAGTATATTGTATATAAATTGTTTATATGTAGTACTGTTTAAAAAGTAAAAAGCAGTAGGTAAGATATAGCAGCCATATAAAGTATTAGAAGGTCCTGCTACAGTATATATGTATTCTTTTTCTTCTTTATTACATTATGTTATAGTCCTATTGCAATTCTACTATAATTCTATTACTAGCTATAGGCTAGCAATTGCTGTTGGACACGTTTTAACTAGTGTTGTTTTTTAGTACCTTAGCAGATTTTTTTAAACCAAATTATTGCTTAGTGGTCTAAGCTTCTCTCCTAGAACTTATCTACCTACTTTGCGAATCTTGTTAACTACACATAATCTTTGTTTTGTCTTTTGCGACTAATAGTGGAGGGTAGCTGCTTTTCACTTTTTTATAAACCTTATTTTAACTACAACAACAACTACCACCTTTAATACCTTAAAAATAAATACTTGAATCTCCTTCGTAAGAAATGTAAACAGTACTACATTTAGGCGCGTTATATAGAGGGGTGATGAAAAGAATCAAAAAAGTTATTATTTTTAAAGCTTTACAGTTCTATAAGTAGAAGAGCTATACCAAAAAGGGTTAGCTATCTTGAAAGCCAAGAATTTCCTCTTTAAGATATACTGCTAAGTAAGCTGCTTAGTCAGCATAGCTGCCCCTGTAATTCCGCTCAAATTAAGAGGAAAACAAAAGTTAAAATAAATTTTCGTAAAACTTTTTTTTCTAGCTTTAGCCTTTTAAGACAACCTTTTAACATGACCACACAGTTTGTAGACACCTTTTTAGTAATAAAAAACTTATTGCTAACAACAAGTATCTAGGCTTATGCCCCCTTAATTAGCATTACTAGCATGCAATTAGTGTGTCGCATGTTTAAACAGAAACAAAGATGCGCAATATCTCTCTAACTAACCTTCTAAACTAATAACTATTTACTGCTAACCGCAATTTCTGTTATCCCTATTACTATTCTAGCGGTGTTATAGTCGCGGCGTTTCTAGCGCCTATACTTATATATAAATATACAATAACAGTATTATTATTTAAGCACAGCTTTTCTATTTCTAAAGGTAACTTACAACATCTTCTTGCTTATTTATTTATTTTAGCTACTTAATAGCTATTTTAACACGCTCTTACTTCTTATAAAGCTACTATAAAGTTTGTTTACTAAAGTTGCATTCGTGTAGAAGGAGATTAGTAAGATAACATACTATTACTATACTTAAATTATTAATAAGCGTAACGTATTTAATAAACTTGCTACTAAATAAGCTTCTTATAACTTTTATTATAATTTTAACATCTTTAGGACTAGACACATTGATAAAGTGTTAATAAATAATAGAATTTAATCTCTACGTCTACCTAGTTACTATAAGAGCTACTGCTACTAGCTTCTTTTTAACTAACTAGAAAAGCTACTTAATAAAGGTAAACTCAGGTTTTGTAATCTACTACTATAGCTTCTTATATAATAATGTAGTAAGGTCTAACTTTACTTAATATAAGCTGTTAGTCTTTATATTAAATAGAAAGAAAAATAGTCTAAGTATTATATAATTTGTATGTAGTACTTTATAGTATAAGAACTTCTAAAGGTAAAAAGCAGTAAGTAAAAAGCTTTTATAGAGTATTATAGGCTCCTGCTGTAGTAACGTACGTGTCCTTACTCTTCTACCTTATCTACCTTCTTTACCTCTTCTGCTTCTATCGCAATCTTGTTGCTAGCTATAGGCTAGCAATTACTGTTAAACACGTTTTAATTAGTGTTGTGTTTTAGTACCTTTAGCAAATTTTTTAACCTTAATTTTGCTTAGTAGTTTAAGCTTTTCTACTCTAAGCGCTTAGCGTATAGACCTTATCTACTTACTGTTTAAATTTTGTTAACTCCAAAATCTTTTTATAACTTTTGCGACTAATTATTAGAGGGCAGCTGCTTTTTACTTTTTTCGAGAACCTATTTTGACTTCAACAACAACCATAACCTTTAATACCTTCATAATAAATAACTTTCTTTTCAACATAGAAAAGTCGCTGATAAAAAGTTATAATTGATAAGGTTACGTCAGTAATATGGAAGCTTGTTATAGAAGCTAGTATGTTAATTGCTTAAGACATAATTAAAGGTTCTAAAATATAGAGGTTGCACTTATAAGCGCTAATTACCTAATATACTGATACGCTTATAGTATATCAAATTCATTTATTTATTAGTACTCACTTTCCCTATAACATCTTCTTGCTAGCTTATAGTTTATGTTAATTAAGATAGTAAGTTAAGAATTTCTTTATATTATAAGCTGATTACCTTAAATGGTAATCTACTAGAGAGCTTATCTGGAAGTATAATTAAATACTTTAATGCGATTTTTCTTAATAAAGATTGCTTTTCGGATTACTTTTACGCTTAAACTAGGCTGTTGTACTAAGCTCTCTAACAAGGTTTAAAGATTACTAAACATTAACCTTATTAAAATATTTAGAAAGTTTAACCAAAAAGTTGAAATGTAAAATAAATATTAACTTCTTATAAAAGGTTCATAGAACTTGCTAAGAAAAGATATCTATATTAAGAAGAGTTCTTAGAAAAAGCTACCTTGAAATCTGAAAAGAGAAATTATAACAATTGTACCTATAGTAAGTAAAATCTTTTCAATCTTCAAAATGTAGACTTCAATAAAGTTTGATACTAATATTAGTGCAATACTAAGTAATATCATAGTGCTAAAATACTAGGCTATTTAACATAACAAGATAATAATGCTATAAGGGAGTTAGTTTCCACTCAAAGTATTTTATAGTTATACATCATAATAGCTAGAGTAATACTAAGCTAGTAGGAAAGCTATAGGCTAGCTTACTAAGTATCAGTAAGCTATTTTATCTTAACATCAAAAAAAAATTGAAGGATAAACTTTTTACTACAACCAGGTAATCTATTATAGTACTACTCTTAAATTCTTTTACAAAAGAGATCAATTAGTCTTATTTAAGGATTGATATTTGTAGCGATTGTGATACGTCCAAAAAAAAGTAATACGAGAATTCATTTTGATTTTTCTTTCTCTGAACTTGGGCGGAATTGGAGGGGCAACCGTGCTGACTAAGCAGCCTACTAAGCAACGTATCTTCAAGAAGAATCTCTTGGCTTTTCAAATTACTAAACTTTTTTTTGGCATAGCTCTTCTACTTATAGAATTAGAAAGCTTTAGAATCAATACTTTTTTTGATTTGGTTTTTTCTCACCCCTCTGTATACCGAGGTGGACGGCGTAACGCCCGATTTGAACACCAAAATCACCACTACACCTGAGGCTGTAGAGCCTTACAAAATAGCTACTATGGCGAGTTTTTTTAGTAGTGAGATCTAGAGGGCTTAAATAATATACATAGCTATAGAAATTAAGTTAGAGTTTTAATTGCGCGCCCTGTGCGCGAGGTAGACGCTAGTTGAGCTATAGCACCACCTTAAGGCTCTCTACTACCTGTAAGGCTTGCAACAGGCTTTTTCTTTTAAGTAGCCTTTTTAAGAGCATTAAGGCTGTTCCTCTTACTCTTTTAAGATGTTTTTATAGATTGTTAGAGTTGTTTTGCAGGTTTGTAAGCAGCTGCCCTAGAGGCCTGTTTAGTATCCCTATTAGCCTTCTCCTTTTTTCTTACTGTGAGAGCTAAGAAGGAGCAATTGCCTGATCACCTAAGTGGAAAGTGAGTGTATTAATTAACCAAGTGCCACAACAAAGTGTCCAATAACTACTAAAGAGATATAAGACGATCTGGCCTGTTTATAAGACGCTAGCGGGGCCATCACGTGAACAGCATACTAGGATTACCTATTTAACAGGGTTATCCGCGTGTTAATACTCTAACACACTCCCTAGGTTAGTAAGAATCTATCCAACTAAGCTATAAGCAAGAAGTTAATTCTTACTTAATTAACGTTGTTAGTTAAAAGATCTTTTTATAATCTTAGTTTTATTGCGTAATCTTTTATCTCTATTGTAATATTATAATTTTGTTTTTATTAACTTAGCAGCCTAGTTCTATAATAATATTTCAATATCAAATAGACTTTAAATATTGCGTAATTAGTCTATGCGAAATCAATACAAATACTAATTACGTTAAATATATTTTTAAAAACTTTAACCTTAATATTCTATTAATTATTAAATTTTTTTAATTCTTAATATACTTTTATTACTATTGATATAGTATGCCTTATTACTTTACTATTTTTTTTACTAATTAGATGCTAATCGTTTTAGTGTAGTCTACTTTTAATAGTAATAAGCATAAGCGTTGCTTAAAAAGCCTACGCTAACAACGTAAAGATAGTACTACACCCGTTAAAGCTTGTTTAATAATAAAATTTAGTAAGTAGCTAATTTTTGAAAAAATAAAAGTTTGTTGTCTTTACTCTTTAATCTATATGCGCACCTTAAAACCTCTAGTAGCTTAGCTTAAAGATTAATTAACTTGCCTATTAAATTAAGTCTACTATTAAGCTTTTATTTCAATTTTAATTAAACTAAGAGCCTAACTAAGATATTTAGCTAGCACAAAGGCAAGACTGTTTAAAAGCTTATTAAAAAGTAAAAGTAGATTACTGCTTAAGCAACGTTTAGAGAATAGTAACATAATAATAGCAATAGCCTACATATGTCTATTAAGCTATTTACGAAGTATAACGCGCTTTTTTTTACTTAAAAAAAAGGCGCCTATAAGCTTTTTAAAAACTACTATTAGTTTATTACGTTTTTACGTTCTTCTGTGTAAGCTCTACATAAAAAAGTTACTTAATAGTGTATACGCAAAGTACTACTTTGATTAAGTTTAAACTAGTAGTTAGAGTAGCACTTGCTGTAGCAGTTACTTGTCTTACACATGCTATCCTATTAATAATAATTATACAAATTATTTTATAGCTATATAGAAAAATAAAAAAGTAAGGTTTTTATTATTTATGTTTCGTGCTTAGACTGCTAACTAATTCTTAAGAATAGAACAATAATAAGTACTAAAATAAAAAGTATAAGCTACTTAGCAACATTATTACTTACTATAAAAAGATTAATTGTAGTATTACGTTTACTGGAAAGCCTTATATATAGAAGCTCTTAGTTAAAAATTGCTGCGCTTAAGAGATATTGTCTTGTAGTTTTACTACTTAGCTCCTACTGCCCACTTCTGCTCCTGCTCTAGTAAGCGCTTTTAATTTAAGATATAAGCTTTATATTTTTATATGTAATTCTAGTTGACTTGTAGTACAGCCTACTGAATAGCTACCTTGTAATTCATAATAGCTACAGCAACAGCAACTCTAGGTATAGCAGCAATAGTAGTATTCTCTGCGTCAATTAATACTTTAACAATAGCATGCTTATTGAATAGTACTTTCTTTTACTTTATATTATTGCGCTACTAATTGTTATCCTAGTTGTTACGTAAAATAATTACATAAGTATGCTAGTATGATATAATAATTGTCTTATATCTTAATTTATAAGAGCAATAGAGTACAAGTCGCATATATCAGCCACGCGCATCAGCCACGAGGCTCTATCCATGAGGCTCTAGGCACAAGCGTCAAGGCCTGCGCGGCGCGCGCAGCGCCAAGCGCCAAGACTTAGAGCCTTCACGCCGAGGCTTAGAGACTTTACGCTAAGTTTATAAGAAAGTTTTCAAACTCTATAAAGTACTTGCTAGGCTTAAAGAAATCTTTATAAGCTTTATAATACTCTTTTTAAACTACAATATTTTTTTTGTATGTAAAGAGTGTCTTAAACCTAGATAAAAAAGTAGAATTAACCATTTAGTTCTTCAAATTTACTATTACTAGCTCTTTATTCTTTATAGTTATAAGCCTAGCGCTTTAAATTATAGTTCAGATTCTCTCTACGCAACTCAAAGCACGCTAGTAGTAGTTTAGACCTTCTAATTTATTTAAATATACTTTTTAACTTACTAACTAATTACACGCACTACTATAGTAAGCAACATGTTGTAAATTACTAACTCTACGCGCCTCTTAGGCTACGTAAGCTAGACTTACCAGTATACCTAGCTAAAGTTTAACGCTAAATCTAAAGGAGTCTAAAAATATATTAACTTGGAGCCTATTTTAACTATTAATATTTTAATAAGGTTGCCTCTAAAACTTTTAGTGCTTATAAAAAACTTCTTTAAAAAAAAGCTTAAAGCTTATAATAAAAAACTTTTTAAATATTATATAAAGTACGTAGACTAGGCTATAAACGCACGCGCTTTATAGCATATATAAAACTAAGTCTACACAACTATTAATAAGTTTGTACTAGGCTTAATTCTAATAAGACTTGTAGATAGACTAAACTAAACTTTTAATAAGCTTATTAAGTAATTAAAGCTTGACTAGAGATAACAGACGCTGTTAACTAAATAGTAATATACTAGAAATACTGCGCAAGCCTTGAAAAGGAAAAGCTTAGTACTATAGAACTATAAGCTTAGTATAATAAGTATTAGACAAGCTAACTAAAAGCTAAAAGGCTAAAAGTTCTTAAAGTAGATAGCGCGCTTACTATATTTTACTTTCTAAACACTATACGAGCAATATACGCTTTTAACTAGGCTAGCACTACAAAAACGCTCTACTGATAATAATAAATGCTTAAAAAAGATTATATTAATTTAGACTAAATAAGTTAAGTATTTTTAGAAATGCTTTACTAGCACTGAATTAGCTTACTAAGCTTAGCTAAATTTTTAAAAGCTTATACTATATTAGAAAGCTTAAAATTTTGTATACTAAAATAAAGCGCTAAAGGCGCAGGCTAGAAACGTGGCTACAAGTGCCCTTATAGAAATAGTACTATAGAAACGTATTTTTAAAAGCTAGTAAAGTGCTACGCACTTTTAGCAGTAATTAAGGGTTAGTTATTTTAAGACAACCAAAGAAGCTCTCTTCTTAACTATACTAGAAGATCTTATAGAACTTATTAACATGCTTTAAAGCTATTTAAAAAAGTAATAGATACAAGTAATTAAGGACGCATATAGTAGCAAGCTTTATATAAATTATATAAAATAATAATTTATTAACGCTTTTATGAAGAAGAATGTTATAATACTAAGCATAGTATAAAGAGTATAGCATTACTATTAAGCTTTCTCTACTAAATATACATAAACTAAATAGAGCTGCTAAACTAGTAGGAAAAGAGCTAATTATAAGAGTTTTTTAAATAAAGGCAAGTATAAACCTACTTAAAAAACTTTGGCTAAAGATTGTTAAGGCTACAGCCTAGCTTTATAATATAAGTTTCTTTAATGCGTATAGCTTACACTTACTAAATAAGCTTTTTAAGTGATAAAGTAGAAAGTACTTTAAATACTATAAGCCTAAGCATCTTCAGAGCCTTATAGCTAATATAAAACTAGATTAGAGTAGTATATATACTTATAGCTACTGCGCCTATTCCTTAAATAAAGACAAAGTAGCTAGGTAATATAGGAAAAGCTTCAAGACTCTTTCTAAGGGCTATATTAGTTATTTAGTAAGCTATAGAGCTTCTAATATAAGCTATATATAAGTTATAGCGCTTAATTAAGTTATTATAACGCATAATATTACATTTAACAAGACACTGTTCTACTAAAAACAAGCTTATAAGCTGCCTAGGCAGGATGCAGTACTTATAGTAGATACTCTTAATAAAGATAAAATTAGTAAGGCTAGAGAAGTACTTAAGTAGCTTACTAGTATTAGTTAAGTAAGGGTAACAATACAGGAGGCTTTATAGCTAATAAGTAATTAGCTAGTAATAACGACTATAAAAGGCCTATTATAGTTTTTAATAAGTAGTACGCTAAAAGTTTGTAAAAAGCGTTAAGCTAACGCTTCTTAGAGAATTTATGCAGAGTAGAAAAGTTCTTTAGAATAGCTACTAATGCCTAAAACAATGCTAGCGCCTTTTTTACCAAGAGCATAAATACTAAAGCAAAGTACCTTAGCTTAAAGGGCTATAATTAGTAGTAATAAGCTAGTTAGCTTCTAGAATTTATAAACTACTAGTAAATTAAGCTTAATAGACGCGTAGAGACTCTTTTAGTCTTAAAAAGAAGTAAAAATTACTTTTAAGAACGTCTAGCGTAGTGCTTAAAATCTTACAATACTAACTAAAGTCTTTTATAATTTTCTAGTAAAAAGACTTTATAAAAAACATTATAAAGACTTCTTATAAAAAGTTTCTTAAGGCTAAAAAATAAAAGCTAATGTAGTTTTAATATAAAGAGTACAGGCGTACACTACTTATTATATAACTTCTTAAAAGCTTCTAAGCTTAAAGCACTACTCTCTTATTTTTAGAACTATAATAAAAAGCTAATTATAGTTTACGCTGTAATAGTAGTAGCTCTTAGAAAAGTAAGTTAATCTTAAACGTAATTTAATAATCTCTTAAAGCTTTTAAAAAAACAAAAGAACTTTTATAACTACTAATATAGAACTCTATTTAGGTAGGCTAGCTAACAGAAGATTAATACTTTACTTACAAATATTCTATAAATTAAAAAGGAGATCTTAAAGGACTTTAAGCCTTTTTTTTTTAAATATGTATTTACTTATATGCTTAAAAAAAAACTAATTTCTTAAGTATAAAGCACGTCTTATAGTAAGAAAAGATTTTTAAGCAAAGAACTTACTATACTTAATATACGCAGTAACACTAGCTACGCAACTTTTTAGGCTTATAATTAAAATTATAGCTAAGTTTAACATAAAAATATAGCAGCTTAACGTAGTAGACGCGTTCTTTAACACTAATATTAATAATAAAACTATAGTCTTATACAACTTAATAAATAGTTATAAGTGCCTAGATAAGTTTATTAAGTTTAAAAGAGCTTTATACAGCTTAAAAGACTTGCTATTATTATAGTATAATAGGTTTTTAAGCATAGTAAAGAAGCTTACTTTTTATGCTTTAGCTAAAAAGCTATGCCTTTTCTTTACTAAGAACTGCGCGCTTCTTCTAATATTCTATCTAAGTAATATACTCTTTAGGTATTATTAAACTTACTAAACTAGAGCCTATAGGCTCCTTAAATCTATTAAACACAACTATAAAGTTAAAAATAAAAAAGAGATTAGCTAGTATTTAAAGATAAAAGTTATAAGAAATTATAAAAACGCGTAATATAACTATTATATTATATTTATTTTAACGAAGTTACTAAAAAGTTTAATTTAGACGCTCTTAGTAAGTTTTTTTAAACTTCTTTACTCTTAAAAGAGCTTATTAAAAATTTAGAAGAGGCTTTAAAGCTTTAAATTAAGGCTTACTAAGAGCGCGTTAGTAGTGCACTATACACAGCTATTATGCTAAGTCTAAACAATATATATATATTTTCTTAGCTTTTTTACTTTTTTACTAACTTTTTAGAAGCTTATATAAAGGCTTTAGATTACTTAATATAATACCTCTACCATATAAGGCATAAAAAGATTATATATAGCAATAATAATAATAAAAAGCCTACCATATATAAAGACGCGTCTTCTGTATATAATTTAAAGACTTATTAATTCTCTTAAAGCTATATTATTATACTTTCTTAAGGTTATATTATTTAGAAAGTAGCTTGTTAAGCTATAGTAACAATTTTAACTATAAAAGCTTAGCTCTTTGTATAAAAGTATATAGTGAAAAAACTTATTGCGCTTAAAAGAATATTTAAAGAGCTTAAGCTTATAGTTTTAGAAGCGTAAAGAATTTTTTGCAACAACTAATAAATTATATGTCTAGTTATTTAAGAGTAAAAAAGAATAACGTCTAAGGTCTATTATATTAATATATAGTATATGCAGCTCTGCTAGGAGCACGCTAAAGGCTTATTTTCAATTAAGTATTTACTAATAGCTAGAATGCTACCTAACAGACTTACTACATACTTATTAAGGCAGAACTTATAGCACTTTAAAAAGCTAACTAATATAAAAAACACATATTTTACAAAAGATTACAAGAAAAAGAGAGCATAAAAAAAAATGGTTAAATTATTAGAGTAGATTAGCCTCTTACCTCTAGAGAACTTATTAGATTCTAGGAGGACAACCCTCTCTTAATAGGTTTTTAGGTAACTAGAAGGTTAACTAGCTTATCTAATAAGCTTTTTAGCGCGTAAATAACGCGCAAGAAGACTGTTAGAAGGGCTAGTAGGCTCTTTCTAGTTATTTTAACTTTTTTTCTTCTTTACTTTACTTTTAAGGCCCTCCCTAGACTTCTCCTCCTTAGCTGCTTTTTTTAGAAGAACGCAGATAGTAGCTTATAGGCTTTTTAGCCTACTTACTTTGCAATTTATCAGTATAGGAAAGTTTAGAAAGAATAAAAGAAAAGCTTATAAAAGTATATTTTTCTAGAGCTTGGCAAAAAGCTTATTAGCTAAGAAAACAGTAATTTAAGAACTTAAATTATTAATAAAAGCTTTAAATCTAAAGAAAAAATATATATAAAACTTTATAACTTTTTTTATTAAAGCACTACTAGCAGTACGTCTTAAAGCCTATGGCTTTAGTTTAATAAGAATTATTAAAGCTGCTAAATAAAGCGCTTTTAATGCAACTAAAATAAGGCACGTTGTAATATGCACTAGATTTACTTAAGCACTTAAAAGTTGCTGCTAAAGTCTTACTTTTGTAAGTAGTTTTAACTAAGGATTTAACCTTGCTTACACGCTTTTTAAACGTATAAGCTAGCGCTATACTTAAAGTAGTACTAGTTAACTTAGCGTAAAAAGCGCGTTTTAAAAGTAGCTGCGCTACTAGTAAGGGCAGTAACAGCGGCAAGAGTAAAAGCGCAGGCAAAGGTAAGGGCGGCGTAGTAGTAGCAGCAGGCGTAGAAGCGCAGGCGGCAGCGCAAGTAGTAGCAGCTTTTTATAGTTTTAACTTCTATATAAAGTTAGTAACTAAATAAAAGAAGTGCTAAAATAGAGCTAACAGCTGCATACAAGTATAAAGTAGTATATAGTAGCCTAAAAAGCTATATAAGAGTATAGTAGCACCTGCGAAAGTAATTAATATTACTTTTAAAGAATTTTAATAAGTTGCTAGGTAATACTTATAGCAGCTATAGTAGTAATAGATACTAAGCTTAAAAAGCTTAAAAATTTATAATTATTCTAGTGCCTTGCGCTAGTCTACGCATGCGCAGCATGTTATAAAACGCGCTATAACTATATAGAGCTCTATATAGCGAACTAAAGTCTTAGTTACCTAAAAAGTGTATTGCATATATTAGCTACGCGCCTTAGCTATAAGGCTCTAGCCACAAGGCTCTAGCCACAAGCGTTAAGGCCTGCGCAGTGCGCGTAGCGCTAAGCGCTAAGCCTTAGAGCCTTTACGCTAAGTCTTAAAGACTTTACACTAAGTTTAGAAGAAAGCATTCAAACTCTACAGAGTATTTGCTAGGCTTAGAGAAATTTCTCTAAGCTCTACAATACTTTTTATAAACTATAGTATTTCTTTTGTATATAGAGAGCGTCTTAGACGCAGATAAAAAAATAGAATTAACCATCCGGTTCTCCTCAACTACTGTTACCAGCTCCTTGTTCTCCACATTACATTTACGCCTTTATACTACTTGCCTATAGACCCTTACTATTTAAGCTAAAATAGCTAATGATATGCTTAAGCTTGCTAAGGCTTAAAAAGCTAAGTAAGACTTGCTAATAAAGTCTAGTAATTATAATAATTCTAATGCTTAGTAGTAAGCTTGTTCCTAGTTCTAGTTTTTTTAGTTTTTAGTTAGTTTAGCTTATTAATCTCCCGCTTGTTCTAAGCAATTAAGAGAAGACTTAGCCTAAGATATAGATGTTGCTGCTTAATATAAGTCTTTTGCTTATTATTTATTATAACTTTTAATTAAGTACGTAACTTGCTAAAATTTAAGCAACTGCCAAACTTCTTAAATTATTGTTAATAAGCAACCAAGTTAGAATATCAGCTAGCATAATTACTATTTATAAGTACTTAAAATAAAAATTTTTTTTAGCAAATTCTTGCTGTAACTATATATTTAATATATTAACATAGCTTAAACAAGTGCTAATCTACTAGTTTTTTTAACTATAAGCTTAATTATTTCTTATTTATTACACTAAACTATTTAAACTTCTTCTTAATTAACAAACAGCTTATAAAAGAAATATTTAAAGGCTATAGCTTCTTTAGTAGTTTGCTTAAGAGCAAGCAGCTTAGCCTTAGTAGTTAACGTAGTTACTATAGTCTACTAAGCTGCTTTCTAAGATATTAGACTACTATAAAAGATAGCTATATATCTGTAAAATAATTAATAATTTTCTTAATTATCTGCAAAGAAAGCATTACTTGCATTTAATAAGTCTAGGCTATTATAGTTTTTATATTAAATTGCATCTTATATTGTCTAATGAAACCACATAATTACTAGTTAAATAGCTTTTATACACTAACTACTAGAGTTTATAAGAAAGTATGAAAGCTTTAAGATTAAGTAAACAACATGTAGTTCAAGTATAATAGCTATATATAGCACTGATTTAACTCTTTTTTAATCGACCTTAATCTCTTACTTAGTTAATTTACTAGTGTTCTTAATTAGCTTCTCTAACAGCAGTAGAGTCTTTAAAAAGCTGCTATTCTTTAGCTTAAACTTTTTCATATTTCTATTTATATTGGTATTATGTATAACTGGAATTATTCGCTTTTTATAATCTCTAATTATTTAGATACTAAAAAACTATTTAGCTAATTCTAGTTCCTGTATCTTGTACTTGTTTATAATCTTGAACTAAAAGTCTAATGCCCTCTGCTCCTATTTTTTCATAAACAGTAGTAGGATATTATCTATATAAAATAAAACTAGGATTCACTTTTCTTAATTAAAGAATAGATAGAGCTTCTCTAGTAAAGTAATTAGTCTAATTCTATTTAGAAATTCTAAGAACTTCTTATAATATAACAATAGCGAGTTTTCATGATTTATCAATTCCGTAGTTAAACTATACGCAGTATTTAGGAATTTAAAAAGCTATTTAGCATTTTAAAAATTCATAAGATATTTACTATATCTAACGTATTAAAGAAAGCTTTTATAACATTATATTACTTAATCTTTAGATTATTTTTAGCAGCAACAGCCATTGTTGCTCTTAATAACCTAGCTACTAACGTAGCAGCATATATAAAAGAATTAAGTTTTCTTTCAGAAATCACTTTTTACTCTAATCTATGCATTATATTTAAAAAAAAAGCTTTTTTAATTAAACTTGGATGTTTAAACTTACTTTATAAGTATTAATTCATTATCTACTTCTTTCTTTAATATCTTAGTTCAAGTCTTATTCTTACTTAACTAATTAGTCTCTGTTTTATAAGCATTTTTGAATAAGGCCTCTACAAAATAATAAAGTAATTACTTATATATTTTTAGTAGTTGAGGTAGATCATTATAACACAGTTAAGTATTTTATATATTAAGTTTCTGCTTAGTAAGCAAAGCTACAATAACTATATAATAAAAAGTCTTATAGCTTACTTAGTCTTTCTAAGTTGCCTGTAACCTAGCAGGTAAGCATTATAATAATTAATCTATAATAAATTTATATAATTTATAATTAATGCGTTAACACTACTTATGCTTTAACTTTTTAGTTATTTATTAATAGCTTAGTTTACGTCTTACGCTTACGCCTGCTGCCTAGCTTATATAGTAAAAGATAACAATTTGTAAGCTAATTTAGGTTTCTACTTATACTTCTAGCACTACGTTTTATAAGTAGAAGGTAAGCTTATAATTACTTATTTTTCCTGCTACCTAAGACCTAGAATCTTAGGTTATAAAACAATATATAGTCTATAACTTTCTTACTCTAAGTAAAAGTCTTATTTTAATTAGCTAGTATGTTAAAGTCTTTAGGCTTAGACTATTAGACTAGTAATAAGTTATCAGCCTTATATAAAGAAAGCTTTTTACTTTAGAACAATAAAAGGTTATCTTCTCTAAGCAAGTATACTGCTGTTTAACTATTAAATACCTTGCAATTAATTACGTTATTGCTCTTTAAAATCCCTAGTTTAGGAGTAAGTTCTAAAGTAGAAAGACTAATATTTTACTCCTTATTTAAGTAAAGATTTTATATTGTACTAGTCTTATGCTCTATTTACTTGGCGTCTTTTAATCTACTTCTATTTTTAGTAGGTAGGCTTTCTTTACTACTAAAGATAGTAAATTAATTACTTTCAATGTTTTTTGTAGTTAGCTATATATTCTTATCTATTCTGTTTTGAATAGGCAAGAAGACTTCTAAGTTATTTTTAATTTAACTAGCTTACCTTTATAAAAGATTTTTATAATACTAATTACCTAATTTTTTAGCTACTTTTTCCTACATCTTTTTTTAAAATACTAATGTTTATTAATTATTTTATTATGATTAGTAATTAATCAATTTAGTATAGGTACTTATATATAATATATATTAGAGGCTTACTAACTAACTAAATAACTAATATAATTGACTACACACAATCTTTTTTTTGACTTTTGCGACTGATTAGTAGAGGGTAGCTGCTTTTCACTTTTTTTGGAAACCCCATTTTGATTACAACAACAACCACCACCTTTGACACCTTAAAAAATAAATAACTAATATAAACGTAAAAATTAACTTTTAATCTTTAATTATTACGCCTAGCTACCTTCTTTATATTTAATAAGTAGGCTTAGCAGCTATAAGCATAAACTCTATTCTAGTCTAGGCGTAGATTAGCAGTCTAATGTCTAATTATAAGTAGTTAACAGTATTAGAAATATTTGTTAAATTATTCTCTAAGCACCTAGTTAGTAAATTAGTAGCTATAAATCTTAGTAAGGCATATTTTATACAAGTAAGCTACTACATTTCTAAGTACTAGCTAGAGCTTAGCTAGTAGATTAGCGCTTATGCGCATTTGAATAAACTTTATAATTAGCTCTCAGCTAGCTCTCTCTACTAAGCTATTAGGCTTATAAGTGTATAGTAGTAGCAATTTAATTAAAATCTCTTTCTCTACTACTCATTCTTTATATCTTAATCGCCCTCTCTATAGTAGTATAGTAGTATTGGTATCTTAATAACATTCTATAATTTTTGCTAATATTTCTTCTGAATTCTTAGAGTAAAGCCTTTACCTATAAATATAATATTACATAGTATGCTTAACTAGATACTATAATTATATAGCTTATCTATATAGTTTTTCTTAATAATTAGTGCCTATTTCTTAAGCAGTTAACTAGTTAAAAGGTTAAAGAAATTAAAATTTTTTTTATATCAAGTTAAAGTAATCTTTTCCTTAGTTATTATAAATTTACTTGTAAGAAATAAGCTGTTGCGTAGTAATTATATTTTAATAGCTTTTTACTTGTAATCTTAACGTTCTATGCTAAGCAAACTAGAGCTTAAATAGCTTATTATTTTGGGTGTTCTAATTATTAATAATATAGATCTTTATTACTAGTACGCACTTAAGGTGTATTTAGTTATGCTACAGCGCTTACAAGTAGTAGTTGAGTAATATAACAAGAACATTGCTTATATTTAATAAATAAAACTTAAAATAACGCTTGAAATTAATTAAAATAACTTTTTTTTTTTTTTTTCAAATTTTATAATGTAGTTATATCTTAAGTACTAGACGCCTGCCTGCTTAAGATATGCTTTAAAGACAATATTAAAGTAGAAGCCTAGTACAAACTTAACGTTACTAAGCAAAAAATTAACTATTTTAGAGCTAGCCTTACTATATAAGACGTTCTTAAGCTGCCTTTCTCTTATTTTGGCAACTAAAATAAATTTAGTGCCTGCTTTGATAGTCTTGTTTCTAATTTCTTTGCAATAAGTGCCTAGTACTAATTTATTAATGCTATGAACTAAGTACTCTGCTGCTCTACTATCTATAATTATACAAATAGATGATATATAAGAAGTAAAAGCTATACTAAACACGTTTAAACTAATCTATTTAATTAAGTCTTATAGGTTAGTTAGTGCTAAGACTAATAAGCTAAGATACGCTTTGTTTAGTTTATTAGCAGCTAATCTGCTAGTACTAGCCTTCTAGCCCTCCTTCTTAATCTAGGTACGCAGCGCTGCCTATCTTTTACTATTCTATTAATTAACAATTTTCTTTTAATTATTATTTAACAGTTTAAATAGTATTTTATTAGTAAAGATTAATTCTATAACTATAGTTTGATAGTAAAAGTAGTTGGATAGTATTTATAAGTGTTTGCTTAGCTTGTAAGAGTAAATGTATAATTACTTACTACTTTTTTTCAACCTCAAGTTATTCAATTATTATTAAGCTACCTATAATTTTAATTTAGTATAAAATACAATGTGTTATTTGCCTTTTAAAAGAGTAGTTTACTAATTTTATGACAAAATATAAAAGATCTTTTGTAGATTTTTAAGAGTAAATTAAGCTCTACTGAATAATGCTACTTATGCTAGCTTATTGCGCTTTATATGCAACTAGTCTAGTACAATTTTAGTGCCTAAGGCGTTTAAAAAATTAGTAAATACTAATAGTCTGATAATTTTAAAAAGTAAGTAGATAGTTGCTTATTAATATAAGACCTACTACTTAGTAAACTAACACTTAAGGCCTATTTCTCTCTAGTAAGCCTTGTCTAGGTAGAATCTATGTTACGCCCTAATTAAATACTAAGTATTTTAATTTGTAGAAGTAAGATCTTCTTTTAAAATCTTTACAAAGGCTTAAAAACTAGTAAGGTATTAAGTAATTATGCTTATTAAGGCGTATAACAGTAGGTCTAGATGTATAGTCTTGTTAATCTAGTCTTTAATATTAGTAATCTTAGCAATTTTCTTTATCTATTAAGTAGTATATACTTTATACTTATTAACTAGCTTATGATAATTATTCTTCTTATGCTTAGTATTACTTATATAAGCCTTATATTTGTAGTAAGTAATCTTGTAGTCTTTTTATATTTAGGCGCTTATTCTAGGTAGTAAAGCAATAGGCTTTTTAATATTCTTAACTAACTAGAAATACTAAATTTCTTAGTAATCTATTTAGCGCACGTCTAAGAAATTAAGGTTAACTTAATTTTAAATGCCTTTCTCTAAGTAGTGCAGTCTAAATAAAGCAAACTAAGTTAGCTAGTTTTATTTAGCCTTAAGAATTACTTTTAAGAAATAAGTAGTGTATTAAAAAAGTTTATTTTAGTAAAATGCTTTGTAGAATTATAACGTAGGTTATTATATTAAAGTAAATCTCAAGTTCCCCTTTCGATATCTAGATATTTTAGCCTAGTAAGCTAATAAAAGAGACTTAAATAAAATTATATTAGGAGGCTGCAGCACACATGTTAAATAAAAAAGATAGACAATAAAAGAGTCTTATTCTAATTATAGTACTCAAGTAAATTTAGAATAAAGAAAGATTTATAGCTATCTAGGATAGGTAATTAATAAGAGAATTAAGCTTTTACTTTAGTATTATAAGTAAATACTTATTTAAGCTACGTAAGACTCATATTATTAATTATATGGCTAAAGAGCAATAAAGTAATTAAAACTTAATAAGTTTTGAAATGAAGGCCTTATAACGAGGTGTTCTATATTTACGTTCAGGTTAATTGATATATAAAGATAGGTGCCAAGTAAAATCTACTGGCATAAATATAGGCTAGAAGTTTTATCTACTCTTGTAAGCTATATTAAATAGTGCTTTTTTTTTCTAATTATATAAAGGCTTATTAAAGATCCTCTTTAATCTTTTTAGGATACTAAAGATAAAGCCCTCTTTATTAATGTTATATATATAAAGCGCCTTAACGTAGTACTACTTAGTTTTCTTGGGTAAGAAATTAAAGTATAAGCTGTACTTCTTTATAAGATTAGCTCTATAGTAATTGTTATCTATACTTATTGTCTATCTTAGAATAAGCTTACTAGGGTACTAGTAGATAAAGTAATTAACCTAGTGTATTCTAAGCTTTTTTTTATCAATTTGTAAGGCAGAATTTTGTATTATAGCTTATGTAAGTAAAAGGCCTTCCCTAGTAAGCTGTTTAATATACTATAGAAGCTCTAGCTTTTATAGTAGGTGGAGAGCTTGTTAATTCTAAGCCTTAAGGCTGCGCGAGGTTTAGGCACCTTAATGCCTGCGAGTATTAGCAATTCTATAGCTGCAAGCGCAGCCTTAATTAAGCTTATATTAGTAGTGTTACGCGTTGTTGAAGAAATGGTGTTGCATGGGCTAATCGGGCGTTACGCCGTCCACCTTGGTATATAATATAGATAAGAAGAACTTCTTTCTTAGTGTCTTAAGAAAATTAATGAAGAATTTTAGTAAGCTATTATATAAGTAGAAAAAGAAAAGTACTTTTTGAAGATAGCTTGCGAAAGTAACTAACACTTTTAGCTTATATTTATACTAATAGATCTTACCTAGCGCCTACTCTTATATATTAATTTATCTTAAAACTAATATAGGACACTTAGTTATAAGCTCTCAATTTTAAAACTTATTAAGCTTAAATTAATTTATAACTCTTTAGCTAGACGAATAGTAATATTAGTCTTGTATAGGTTAACTAACTGTTTGATTATAATACTAAAGTAAAAGCTTAATTCTCCTAATATTTACTTATTGTAGACAGCTATAAATTCTAGTTGTCTATAGATTTTATTAAATACTATGATTTGAATAAGATTTTTCTTCTAGTCTAATTTCTTTATTTTACTTGTGTGCTGCAGCCTTTTTATATTACTTTATTTAAGTCTCTCTTATTAGCTTACCAGGCTGAAATATCTAGATTTCTAGAAAGGAACTAGAGCCTCACCTTAAAAAGCAAGAGAGATTTTTTCTTCTCTTCTACTAAGCCTAGCAGGCCTCCTTTATGAAAATATTAATTCTAAAAGCCTTTAAAGCTATAAGCCTCTTACTTTTTATTTTAAAGCTATATTAGAAAGATTTAGTATAGAGAGCTTTTTGAGTAGTAGTAGTAGGTTTTTAGCCTTAAGTTCTTTAGACTAAAAGAAAATTAAACGCCTACTACATAAGGTAGTTAAAAATTAAAGCAAACAATTAAGTTAAACGCTAGAAGTTGATTACTAAATTCTAACTTAAAAAACGTTTTTTAAGCATAAAATTAAAGTTCTATGTAAAGCTCTTACTAATAAAATAAGGCGCAGATAATAAGGTAAGCCTCTTTTACTTTAGAACCTTAAGAAGTAGTAAGATAGTGCTGTAGTCTAGTCTTTAAGAAAGGTAAAGAAGGCACGTAATTACTAAAAACTCTACAAGCGCGAGAAACAGTAGGTATAATACTAAAAAGCTAAAATAATAGGTTTTGTAAGAAGATAAGGCAAGCAAAAGCAGAGGAAAAATAAATAAGGCAATAAGCAAGGGCTACAGCTTAATTAGTACTGAGATGGACGGGCTAAAGTGCAGTTTTTGCCACAGTAATCTATGCAAGTCTCTAATGTTAAAATTGATATAACTTCTTTAAATACTAACTTTTCTTAGAAACGTCTAGAGTTTAAAGTCTAGAAGCCTAGATCTATTTATCTATAATTTTACTTTAGCTTAGTAAGCTTTAGTTATAGAAATATCTACTCTGTATACAAATATAAACTTTTTAACTAAGCTACATTAAACTATAGTAGAATTCTAGACTTATAGACCTAGACTTTTAGACACTAAAACTTCTCAAAAACTTCTTAAAAAAGCTAACATAGAAGAAAGCTACATAAGAAATTACTTTTCATAAAAGTAAGACTTTAAAGATGGTATTATATTTTCTTAAGTATAATACTCTTAAGTATCATTACTTATGTTTTAGATAATAAGTAAGAAATTAAAACCTTTAGTTTATTGAGAGTTTTGAAAATCTTTATAGTTAAAAAGTTTACATTTGTATATAAAGTAAAAATCTTAATAACTAAAGATTATTAAGCTAAAGTAAAATTCTAGATTTATAGATCTAGGCTTTTAAACTCTAAGGCTTTAAAAATCTTGAAAAAAGTTTAATATTGAAAGAAATTATAGCAATTTTAACATTAGAGACTTGCTAAGATTACTATAGTAAAAACCGCGCGTTGGCCCGTCCTGCGCGTTGGCCCGTCTACCTTGGTAAGGGAGAAAAAGAAAGCTAAGAGGGCTGCTAAACAGGCATCTAGGGCAGCTGCTCACAGGGCTGCAAAATAACTTTGACAATCTATAAAGACTTCTTAGAAGAGTAAAAAGAGCAGCCTTAAGGCTCTTAAAAAGGTTGCTTAAAAAAAGAGACTAATCATAAGTCCTACAAGTAGTGGAGAGCCTTAGGGTGGTGTTACAGCTTAACTAGCGTCTACCTCGCGCACAGGGCGCGCGATTAAAACTCTAACTTAATTTCTATAGCTGTTTATATTTTCTTAGCCCTCTAGATCTTACTATTAAAAAATCTCGCGATGGTAGCTATTGTGTGAGGCTCTACACCCTTAAGTTTGGTGGTAGTTTTGGTGTTCAAACCGCGTTACTGTGTCCGTGCGCGCAATGCCCGTGTTCGCGCAATGCCTACTCTAACAACATAAAGATTTTAGAAAAATAAGGCTGTAGAGCCACTACTAATAGCTAGTATTGTGAAATTCTGTAGTATTGTAGTAAATTTATTATTGCAATTAATTTGTGCTACTTGTATTTATTTATTTTTAAGGTATTAAAGATGGTGGTTGTTGTTGCAGTTGAAATAGGTTTACTAAAAAAGTAAAAAGCAGCTGCTTTTTACTAGTTAGTTGCAAAAGTTACCAAATGATTGTGTGTAGTTAACATAAATTAAATAGTAAGTAGATAAAGTCTACGCGCTAAGCGCTTAGAGCAGAAAAGCTTGGACTACTAAGCAAAACTAGGGTTAAAAAATTTGCTAAAGGTAGTCAAAAACAACACTAATTAAAACGTGTTTAACAGTAATTACTAGCCTATAGCTGCCAACAAGATTGTAATAGAGGTAAAGAAGGTAGAGAAGGGTAAAGACACGTACGTTACTGCAGCAGGAGCCCATAATACTTTATAAAGACTTCTTGCCTACTACTTTTTACCTTTAGAATTCTTTACACTATATAGTACTAACGTGGTTCACAAGCGAGCGAGCGGACTAAGTGAGCGAGCGTATACTTTCTAACGCGTCAACGTCGACATAATATCACCTACTTTCATTATAATTAATAAACTATTTTAATATACTAAATTCATTATTAAAATTGCTAATATTACTAACACTATCTATCTTAACTGCGTAAGTATAAGCGTTGTGTCTAGTCTACTTGCAACGCCCGCACCGCCTTTCTTCTTGCACCCTCTTAGACGTACTCTTACTATTACCACAACTGCTACCTACCTGTTTAGCTAATACTTCTTATACCTCACTAATAGTAAAAGTCTCCCCTATCTATATTTATTACTGCTTACAGCTTTTTTGCTAATTTACTTTATCTAAAACCTCTTGTAGGCTGTTTATTTTTTTAATTATAGGTATTATTCTATGTGCTATTTACTAAGCTCTTTTACTTAGCCATACAACTTGCTTATTAAGTAAACTTATAAAAAACTACAGCAGTTTCTTACTTTTTATTAAATAAAAGTACTTTAAGCCTTAACTTTACGCGCGTTGCACAGTATCTGCGCCTTCTAGGCAGCTACTTATTATAGTAATTATTTTACTATTTACACTACTATATTAAGCTTTAATAGCATAGCTTATTTTTTTTTAAGGTGTAAAAAGTGGTAGGTGTTGTTATAGTTAAAAGAGGGTTCTAAAAAAGTAAAAAGCAGCTACTCCCAACTCATTAATTGTAGAATTTAAGAAAAAAAGATTTTGTGTAGTGAACAAAATTTAAATTATTAGTAGATAAGTTCTAGAAGAAAAGGTTAAACTACTAAGTAATAGTTAGGGTTAAAACATTTGCTACTATACTAAAAAACAACACTAGTTAAAACGTGTCTAACAGCAACTGCCAGCCTAGAGCTAATAATAAGATTACAGTAGGTTTGCAATAGAATTGTAATATAATATAAAAAAAAAAGAACACATATAAAGTGCAGCAGGAGCTTATAATACTTTATAAAGCTACTACTTTTTACTTACTACTTCTTACTTCTCAAACAGCACTATATAGAACTAATCTGTATATAATACTCTATAATAGCATACAACCTTTATAATCAGCATTTTCTTAACCTTAACTCTTATTTAAAGATAAAAAGCTTTCCTGTTATATGCCTAGCCCTTAAACTAGTTTAGCTTAAGCTAATTATATAAATACTCAAGTTAGTTAAGCATTTACAAACTTAGCTTTTTTAAGACTTTACAATTAAGTTTCTTATAACTAACTTTAAAATTTATAATATTTTTATATATATCAAAAATATTAAGCTTTAACTTAGCTAGTTGTAAAAAGAATACAAGATTTATAATGTGTTTACTAATATTAGTAAAGTACTTAAAATGCTCTACTTTAGCATCTCTTTCTTCTTATTAATTATATATAGGCTAAGTAAAGAAACTATGAACTAGTTAGGCTAGCTATTACATAACGTTAAAATAGCAATAAAGAAAAAAAAAAAATGAGAAGTAGGCGTTTGTTGTCGCATGTATAAATTAGAAAGCAAAATAATAATAGTGATACTTTTAAAATTTATTTAAGAGTACCTAGAAGTAAAGCCATAATATAAGTAGGTAGTATAGGCGGCATAGACAAGATAGGAGCGGGATAAAGCGTGTTAAGTTAGAAGGTAATTTGCGTCTTTGTCTTGCTTTTCTTTGTTTCTGTCTAAATACGCTAGAGCAACACACTAATTGCATTCTAGCAATACTAAATAAGAGAGCGTGAGCCTAGATACCAGTTGTTAGCAATAAACTTTTTTTTACTTAAAAGGTGTCTACAAATTGTGCAGTTATATTAAAAGGTTGTCTTCAAAGGCTAAAGCTAATAGCATAGCTTATAAGTTATATAAAACTAAACTTGCGCTTTTTAAGCTAGCTCAAATATTTTCTTTTATAAAAGACTGCTTAAAGGTAGCTTTAAAAGTTAGTAGAAAGGTCTTCTTACTAATATAGTTCGTGTAGTTACGTGCTAAGCTTAAAATAGTGTTATTATACTTACGCTTTAATAGTAAAAAGCAGGTAATATTAAAAGACTGTAATAAGTAAAACAAGTATACAAGCATAAAAAAAATCTTTTATATAAAAAATTAATAAATTAATAAAGTAGTAGCTTTTGTAGCTGTTAATAATAAGTAGTTAATACTTATTTAGAGTATAGCTCTTTGTATAAGTATTAGAGTGCTTTAACCAATTAAGAGTAAGCTAATTAATTATTTAGCTATTAAAACTAACTTAAAGAACATAGTTAGTAGGTAGATTTTAAACTAGTTGTTAATAAGCACTTTGCCTACAAAGATAATAAAAAGTAGTATTTAGTAACTTAATATGCTTACGCTTAAAATTATAGTAACTTACTTATAATTACTTAGCTATATCTATTTTTTTTACTATATTTCTTTAAGCCTATGATTAATAACTATAATAAAATCTTACCTATTATAAAGCTAGTTTTATTAAAGTTGTAAATGTTATTATTTATAATACTCTACTTCTACTTTACTGCCTAGACTAAGTTAAACTAGCGCTAGATAGCTACTAAGTCCTTAAAGGCGGCTTACTAGTAATTATAAGAACAGCTCTAGCACGTATAAAGCTTAGAAGTCTACATAATAAAGCTATTAACTTAGTTCTTGCTAATAGAGTTACTAGCGCGCTTTTTAATAATATATTAGCTATTACTTCAATATTAAGCTTTTAGGCGTAAATTCTTGCATAGACTTTTTAAGAATATACTTAACTATAGCTTATTTTTCTAACTTATTTAAGTGCTTTAAGTTTAGTTTGCAGTTATATTAAAAGTATTTCCTAGCGCTTTAATACTTAAAAGTAAATTTAGAAAAATTTAAAATTTTATAGCATAATAATTACTTTAAATGCGTTAAGATTGAATATTAAAAAGAGTAAGTTATAAATTTACTTAAGTATAAGTAGATTAGGCGTTGTGTTATTAGAGCATCTCGCGTTTTTGTGTCAACGTTGACGCGTTGGTAAGGATACGCTCGCTGGCTTGGTGCGCTCGCTCGCTTGTGAACCACGTTATATATAAATAACTTGCACATAAATAATATAATACTTAGACTATTCTTCTTTCTAATTAATATAAAAACTAATAGCTTATATTAAGTAAAATTAGACCTTACTAAGTTACTATATAAGAAGCTATAATAGAAAATTATAAAGCCTACGTTTACTTTTAGTAAGTAGCGTTTCTAGTTAGTTAAATAGAAGTTATTGGTAGTATCTTTTATAGTAATTAGGTAAACGCAAAAGTTAAATTCTTTTATTTATTAACGCTTTATTAATACGTTTAGTTTTCATAGTATTAAGGTTATAATAGAAGATATAAAAAGCTTATTTAGTAGTAAGTCTATTAAATACGTTGCGCATGTTGATAGTCTAGGTGTATTAATAGTATATTATTGTACTAATCTTCTCTTACGCAAATACAACTTTAGTAAAAAAACTTTAAAGTAGCTTTATAAAAAGCAAGAGCGTGTTAAAATAGCTGTTAGGTAGCTAGAATAAACTAATAAGTAAGAGAATTTTGTAAGTTACCTCTAAGAATAGGAGAGCTATGCTTAGATAGTAATGCTGTTGTTGTATGTTCACATCTAAGTATAGGCACTAGAAACGCCGTGACTGCAACACCGCTAAGATAGCATCAAAGATAATAAAAGTTGTATTTAGCAGTAAATAGCTATTAGTAAATAGTTATTAGTAAAAATAGTTAATTAAAGAGATATTACGAATCTTTGTTTCTGTCTAAACATGCGACACACTAATTGCGTGCTAGTAATGCTAAATAAGGGGGCATGAGCCTAAATACTTGTTGTTAGCAATAAATCTTTTTTTACTAAAAAGGTGTCTACAAAATTTGTGATTACATCAAAAGGTTGTCTCAAAAGGCCGAAGCCAGTTGTATTTACTTAGTAAGTTGACGTTACGCCCGCGGCGGAAGGTGCGCGCTAGCTCCTTTTTAGCTGCCTTCTTAGCCTTCTCTTTCTGCCTTACTTTTTTAAGCCTCTCTCTCTTAACACGCCTCTCCTTAGCTTGTTAAGCCTTATATAATAAAGCTTGCTTTTTTAAGTAAGACCTCTTAGCTTTTTAGAGTTATAGTAGTTGTTGTTTGTGTTACTAAACTACCTTGTCGTCCTAAGCCTAATAAACCTTCCTAGGTAACTAGATAACAGCACTACTATAGTACTCCTAATTATTGTTAAGTTAGAGAGTATAGCTCTTCTTTTAGTGTCTTTCTTTAAACTAAAAGAGCTTTTTTAAGCCTTATATCTTTCTATATGGCTTCGGCCTTTTAAGGCAACCTTTTGATGTAATCACACATTTTGTAGACACCTTTTTAGTAAAAAAAGATTTATTACTAACAACAGGTATCTGGGCTCATGCCCCCTTGTTTAGCATTGCCGGCACGCAATTAGTGTGTCGCTCTAGCATGTTTAGACAGAAACAAAGATACGCGATATTCCTCTAACTAACTATCTTAACTAATAACTATTTACTAATAACCGCAACTTTTATCGTCTCTGTTGCTATTCTAGCAATGTTGTAGTTGCAGCGTTTCTAGCGCCTATACTTAGATATAAACATACAACAACAGCGTTACTATCTAAGTATAGCTTTTTTATCTCTAAAAGTAACTTACAAAATCCTTTTACTTATTAGTTTGTCTAAGCTACTTAATAGCTGTTTTAATACGCTTTTACTTCTTATAAAGCTACTATAAGGTTTTTCTACTAAAGTTGTATTTGCGTAGAAGAAAATTAGTAAAATAACATACTATTACTATACTTAAACTATTAACATGCGCAATATATTTAATAAACTTGCTAATAAATAAGCTTTTTACAACTTCTATTATAACCTTAACATTTATAATACTAAACGTATTAATAAAGTGTTAATAAATAATAGAATTTAACCTCTACGTCTACCTAATTATTATAGAAGCTACTGCTAACAGCTCCTCTTTAACTAACTATAGAGGCTGCTTAATAAAAGTAAACGCAGGCTTTATAATCTACTACTATAGCTTTTTATATAGTAACCTAGTAAAGTTTAACTTTAATTAATATAAGCTATTAGTCTTTGTGTTAAATAGGAAGAAGAATAGTTTAAGTATTATATTATTTGTATACAAGTTTTTTGTATGTAGTACTATATAGTATAAGAAATCCGAAAGGTAAAAAGTAGTAGATAGAAAGCTTTTATAAAGTATTATGGGCTCCTGCTGCAGTAACGTACGTGTCTTTTCCCTTCTCTACCTCCTCTACCTCTATTACAATCTTGTTGGCAGCTATAGGCTAGTAATTACTGTTAAGCACGTTTTAATTCGTGTTGTTTTTGACTACCATTAGCAAATTTTTTAACCCTAGTTTTGCTTAGTAGTTTAAGCTTTTCTGCTCTAAGCGCTTAGCGCGTAAACCTTATCTACTTACTATTTAAATTTTATTAACTACATATAATCTTTTTTTAACTTCTGCAACTAATTAGTAGAGAACAGCTGCTTTTTACTTTTTTGGAAAACCTATTTTGACTACAACAACAACCACCACCTTTAATACTTTAAAAATAAATATCTTTCTATAAAGATTGCTATTTTAAGCTAAGAAGTAGTAGAAACTTTGATAAAGCTTTTTTACTTTTTTACTACTTTAATTATGTAATACACAGCGTATAAAAGACTTTGTTTTAAGCTAATTATCTCTACTAAGTATATAAGCTAAAAATTTCTTTAAACTAGAGGCTTCTTTGCAGAATCTTTAAAGGAAAACTTTAGAATTAGGTAGATAGACTCTAGTTACTTAAAAAAAACTTTCTAATTGTCCCCTCTTTAAAAGCAGTACTCTAGGCTTTTTAAAGAAGAAGAAAGAAGTCTCTTTTTAATATTAGTAAAAGCCTCTAGCTTTTATAAAGGTAGAATAAAAGCTTAGTTAAGTAAGTAGTTAAGAGAGGCATAAATAATTTAACGTTAAGCAGTTAAAGAGTATAGGTTTGAAAAAAAAGAAAATATAGCTAATTCAATAATGTAGTTGTTATAGTAATCAATAAAATCTAAAGTTAAGTAAGATCTTTAGCTGTTAAGAAAAAGTAATTAGTATTTTAAATAAGCTTTTTATCTAGTCTCTCTCTTAAAAACTTCATTAAGCTAGGCTAGACCTATATTACTTATAGTTTAGCTAGAAGAAAATAAGCTAACAAATACTAAGTGCTTTTTATTATTAATATCCTTAACCTAGCTTAATATTAGAGCTCTAACAACTAACCTAAAAATTAGAACTAAAGATAGAGCTATACTATTTAAATAAATGCAGGCTAGAATAGTTTCTTACTCTTTATTACTATCTTAAGTTATAGCCTTAACTCTATTTTAGTTATGTATCTTCTTATTAAATACTCTTTTTTAACTTTCTAGTTCCCTAAATTATAAAGCCTTTCTTATTTTTATTAAAGATTTATGAAGGCTTTATATTATATTTCCTTATCTTCTTATATAGTAGCTTTAAGTAGAAGCTATACTTAGCCTCTAAATTAGCTTTGTAGCAATTGTAATCTATTTCTGTCTACTAGCGTAATTAAGATAAGTAGGATTCTTGTTAATAAAGTAAGTAACTTAGCTTTCTAAAACCTCTTTACTAGCTAAAGATAAGGTAAAGATACGTATTATTACTTATATAAGTAGTGTATGTTGTTTAGTAAGCGTAGTAATATACTGTAGTAGCTTAGTTTCTTAGTGTAGGTAAAGGATTTAGTAGGCGAGTTGGCGTAGTTAAGTTTAGCCCTAGTGTCTTTAAGCGAGCGTTTAACAATTCATATTATACTTTGCTGTAGATCTTGTAAACTAAAAAGATACGCCTAGTACGCGTAATTTAATTTCTTTAGTTATATCCTAAATTAGATCTATATTAGTAGAGTTATGACGCGATTTGTGTAGGTGGTTGTTGTGTTAGGGTGGGCATTGCGCGAACACGGGCATTGCGCGCACGGACACGGGTAACGCCCGGGACGGCGTAACGCCCGATCCGCCCATGCAACACCATTTCTTCAACAACGCGTAACACCACCAATATAAGCTTAATTGAGGCTGCGCTTGCAGCTATAGAATCGCTGAATCTAGGAGAGAAACCTATATACGCGCAGATTGTAAAAGAATATAGTGTTAAGCCTACAGCCCTCGCTCGCAGGCATAAAGGTGCATCAACCTCGCGCAGCCTTAAGGCTCAGAATTAACAGGCTCTCTACCCACAACAGGAGCTAGAGCTCCTACAGTATATTAAACAGCTTACTAGGCAAGGCCTTCTACCTACACAAGCTATAATACAAAATTTCGCCTTATAAATTATAAAAAAAGAAGTTAGAATATACTAAGTTAATTACTTTGTCTACTAGTACTCTAATACGCTTATTTTAAGATAGACAACAAGCATAAATAATAATTGCTATAAAGCTAATTTTAAGAAGAAGTACAGCCTATACTTTAATTTTCTACATAAGAAAATTAAGTAGTACTACGTTAAGGCGCGTTATATATACAATATAGATAAGAAAGGCTTTCTTCTTAGTATCTTAGGAAGATTAAAGAGGATCTTTAATAAGCCTTTATATAAGCAGGGAAAAAAAAGAAGTACTATTTAAAATAGCTTACAAGAGTAAATAATACTCCTAGCCTACATCTATACTAATAAATTTTACCTAGCGCTTACTCTTATATATTAATTAACTTTAAGATTAATACAGGACACCTAGTTACAAGCTTTTAATTTTAAAACTTATTAAGTTTAAATTATTTTATTACTCTCTAGCTAAATAAATAATAATATCAGTTTTGCGTAGCTTAAATAAGTATTTAACTATAATACTAAGGTAAAGGCTTAATTTTTTTATTAATTACTTATTTTAGACAGCTATAGATCTTACTTTACTATGAATTTTATTAAGTACTATAATTAGAATAAAATTCTTCTTGTAGTTTATTCTCTTTATTTAACCTACACGCTGTAGCTTCTTAATATTGCTTTATTTAAGCCTCTTTTATTAGCTTACTAAGCTAAGATATCTAGATTTCTAGAGAGGAACTAGGGCTTTACTTTAATAAGTAAAAGAGATTTCTTTTACCTCTTTTATTAAGCTTAGTAAGCCTCTTTTAAGAAAATAATAATTCTAAGGCTTTTAAAGCTATAAGCCTTTTACTTTTTAATTTTAAAGTTATATCAAAAAGGTTTAGTATTAAGAGCTCTTTAAGTAATAGTAAGTCTTTAGGCTTAAGTACTTTAAACTAAAAGAAAGTTTAATGCCTACTACGTAAGGTAGTAAAAGATTAAGGTAATAAACAAGCTTAAAGGCTAAGCTAAGTTTATTACTAAATCTTAACTTAAAAAACTCTTTTTAAGCATAAAGTTAAGGGTCTATGCAAGGCTTTAATTAATAAAAAGACACGTAAAATATAAAGGAAGCCTCTCCTACTTTAGAAGCCTAAGGAGTACTAAGGTAGAGCTATAGTCTAGTCTTTAAGAAAGGTAAAAGAGGCACGTAATTACTAGCAGCTCTAGGAGCGCAAGAAGGAGCAGGTACAATACTAAAAAGCTAAGATAAATAGGCATTGTAAAGAGATAAGGCAGGCAAAGAGGAAGAAGAAAGAAATAAGGTAACAGGCAAGGGCTGTAGCTTGGGCTGCTGAACAGGCCTCTAGGGCAGCTGCTCGCAGGGCTGCAAAACGACTCCAACAATCTATAAAAACTTCTTAAAAGGGTAAGAAGAGCAGCCTTAAGGCTTTTAAAAAGGCTACTTAAAAAAAGAGGCCTATCGCGAGCCCTACAAGTAGTGGAGAGCCTTAAGGTGGTGTTATAGCTCAACCAGCGTCTACCTTGCGCACAGGGCGCGCGATTAGAACTCCAACTTAGCTCTACAGCCTCAGGTGTGGTGGTGATTTTGGTGTTCAAATCGGGCGTTACGCCGTCCCGGGCGTTACGCCGTCCACCTCGGTACGCCGTCAACCTCGGTAACACAAGGCAAAAAGAGAGAAGAAGTTTTTCGCACTAGAAGCACATCGATGTAAAAATAGTGCCTTTGTTAGAAGAACGTTTGGATACTATACATCTCTTCCCTGAGACAGACTAGATAGACGTGTTTAAGGTCACACTCTAAGAAGCTGTAAACTGCATTGTTTAATCGTCTTGCATCCTTACAATAATTTAATACAGCTTCTAAAATATGTGTACTAATAACTTTAAAATCTAGATAAGATTCTATTGCACAGAGAAAATCATGTGGCAGCTACCTACCTACCTACCTACCTACAGATCCAAGACCCGGTACCTGCACAATGAGTTCCAACATCTCAGCATCCGTCGAGTTTCCTATGAACAAAAACCTCCTGTATAATAAAATTTTCTGCGAAACCACACGTCGTATCCGCGAAGAAGAAAATATTGAGGTTCTGTCTCGACTAGAAAAATCTGCCGCCTGGATCGAACAGATGGAATGGCAGGAGCTGTGGGATAAACTAAGGGATTAAGATCAAGGGCGTTTCGGCACCATGATATTGGTGGGCTGTGAGAGGCGAGCTACCAGGGTAAAATATGTGGTGCTGTGTTCTAGCCTCATGAGAAAGAGATCAAGGGGGTGATGCTAGACTGTTTGGGTTTGGTTGATTGATTGATTGATTGATTGGGTTTAACACCTTATATAAAACCTCCCTGGGGGTATTCGGGCGGGTACCGTCGAGCAATTTTTTACAGCGGTGCGATGCTACCTCGTGATCCCTATTCAATAGGCTATTCAGTAGGTAGAGAGTATAGTCTTGTTGTCGCCTTCCGCAGGTTGAAGGAGAATTGCTAAATCCTGCGCCTACGCACGTGACCTGACATTTTTCTATTGTACCATCCCCCTTCTTATCCTTAACCTTCATCCCCTATACGTGCTTGCTCATGACTTAGTAGAGAAACACCTTGTAGGGGGAAAACCTTAAAAGTTTAAACAAGTCGTGTAGGAGATCTCTCCCTGAAAGTAAGCAGGGAAAAGCTGTTCCTTTCTTTTGCTAAGGAAGCAGGTCCACACAATTGTGTGTTGATAGCTGTTAGATTTAAACCAACGTCCTTTGAGATCATCCCAAAAGATAAGCCAGGTGTGCGACCAACCTACATCAAGCCACCATAGACCGTTTGGTTGCTGGGGTGGAATACATCATTTCCATTCTCCCAATCAAAGCGACTAACCACGTTGCAGAAGTGGACTAGAGTATCCTTCTCATGAACAAACGCCAATGTTTTAGTCAAACGTACATTTTCAGCTTGCAATGTAACATTATTACACAACTCCTTATCGTAGCTTCTGTAATACTAGCGAAAACTCCGGCAGTTCAAATGCGCATGAAGCCTGCCCTGTGCGAATAGAAACATGAAGTTTTCCAAAGCCAACGCAATCACCATCCAAACTCCGTCCGTCGCTATGCAAGCGTTATAAGGAAAAGAAAAGAACGTAGGAGAGATGCATACTGCATCTGGAAGGCGGCATGCGAGATTCTAGACATCAACACCGAAGCAGGTATCGTGGCGACCTATCGCTAGTATGACTTGTATTTCTGCGCACGTGTTAGCTGTGTTCACATCGAGCAACAATATTATAGTACTTACGTCCTCAATCTTACGCCTTGATCCCGCATCAAGGGCGTTACCAACGCCTAACAAGGCATTGCTCAGCGCTTTCGTAGCACCAAGTGCAGGGCGTAATATGACAGTCGGTGCATGCCGAGCCAGCGCCCTTGCAACACCAGTTCCGCTACCTTCTTCCATGACCTCCGCAGGTATCGCTATGACCGCGTCGCGAGCAGTAAGCAAGTCACGCTCAAGGTGTCGAGCTGCACTCCGGAGACCAGCGCGCACGCCGATTGGCTGATTAGCATAGTTTGATACCGCGCGTGGCTCTTCGGTATCGGAGCTGGGATCTTCGCCATCCCAGTCAAGAGATTGGTGACCGCCCAGTGAGGCAGTCTGCGGGTTCAGGAACACTTCAGCGCCTTCGAGTATGTTCTGAGTTCCAATCGCTACCTTTGCACCCAGGCGTGCCACCTCTGATGTGGTATTCTTCGCGAATGCGTACACGCCCTTCTGTAGACTTCGTACGATCCGACCATCTTTCTTGTACTCGCGCATTGGCACAACGACGAGGTCTTTGAGACCGGAACCGACGTTTACGAGGGGTCGTACAGCTGCCAAACCCGACAATACGCCTGGTAACTGGTTGTCCTTTACATCTGGAGTCCAGACGTCGTTGAGAGTCTTATGAAGCTTATCGAACGAGGTGATTCCATACACGATAGCGTGGCGTAGGACGATGTCCGAGCCGTCCAGGATCAGAAAGTTCATGAACTCGGTTGTGTGACCGGACCGAAGTCCGCGATAATCCACACGCTTGGGTTTGTAATCCAGTTTCATGTTGACCGCCATAACTTCTAACCGCTGAATAAATGGTTGGTCACCAGCCGGGGTACTAGCTGGCGTAGAATCATCCTTGAATTCGAAGAAACGTGTGATGAAGTCCAGTGCGTCTTGATCTATATGTAAGCGGAGTGGAAGTACAGTCACCTGTTGATAGTATTAGCGAGAGCTAAAACGTTGACTACGTGCCAGAACTTACCTTAATAACGAGTTCAGATGCAGCCAGGTCGGTGACTGGCTTGACTGTGATGAGTTCAAGATTAATCATCGGACGAATGAGCTCCCTCATATCTGGATCGATGGCGCATGTAACAAATTTCTTCCATGTGGAGCTGGGAACGTGGTCAAAAACCTCCAGGTCTTGTACGCGGACGTTGATGGAATTGATCGTCTCACCCGTATCAGGTGGAAAGGCGACGAAGTCGACGGCGACGCCCTTGAGTGAAAATGCAATCTTCTTGTGTCTGCTGCGTTCGAGCTTGAGGCGACGCCTGGACTTAGTTGCGCTACGGGGCCGTACGGTAGCTCCTGTAGACCGCGTTGCTGTCGAGGTTGCGTAGCTGCCCGTTTCGCTCGCAAGATCGTCGATATCGTGGTTAATACGTCGAGCAAGAGCCCCCTTCTCATCCTTGACAGGTACACCGATCCAAACAGAGTTGAAAAGAAAATCTTCTTCGACGAAGTCATCATCATCATCATCCTCTTCTCTTGCTTTGTGTCGTCGCTCCTCTGCACGGGCCTCTACATCATCCACGGCTTGGGTGATAACGCTTCGTGTTCGAGGCCAGTCGAAGCCATCGTATAGATTCCAAATAATGTTGACGTCACGCACGCGCACTTTCAGTGGTGCGTCTGGAGTCTTGAACTCATTTGAAAGATGATATTGGTTCTTGGCAGAGTCCCATTTGCGGGCTTTACCCTTTGATTCAACCTTTGACTCTCCAAAGTATTCGTCGCTGAAGTCAAATTCTTCTTCGCCTTGAGTGATTTCGTACTTTTCCTGGAAGCTTTCCAAAAGAGCTCGATCGCCACGTTGACGAGCCATGGGTGGCGTAGCCAAAGCGCTAAGATCGTCTTCGCTAAGCAGGCTGTCACCCATCTCCTCATGCGTAGGTAAGGACTGAGAGTTATAGATGCTTCCGACGAACTCGAGATTGGTTGGTAAATCGTCCTCGACTAGATCAGCATTACTCATAAAGTCTTCAGCTTCAGTTTCTCCGTCTTGCATTAACTCGTCGCCAGTGAATGACTCCATCATCTGCTGTAGAGGTACCACAGTTCGATATTGTTCTGCGGTGGAAGGTGGCGTCGGTGGCTGTAGGCCGTTTAAAATTGTGATGATTGTCTGTGTAGAATCTGCGCATGATTCAATGACAAATAACTCATTCTTGAACTCAACATCCACCAGCTGCGGCTTTTCCTTCCCATCGCCTTCGATGTTGACATACACTTTAGCGGCCGAAATCGAGCTCAAAGACACGTAGCCCAGTTTATTAAGCTCGTGGAGATGGCCATTTGTAGCAGGAAATGGTGAAGCCGGTTCGTGCTCCTTTTCCAGGCGCGCTGTATCGTCTATAGCGAGCATCGAAGCCTTCCGGAGGTCTACTGTAATGGAGTAGTCATCTTTTGCTTGTTTGCCTGCAACGTGTGCCTCTGTGAGTAGGAAGAGACCTTTGGATGCCGACTTTCGAGGATTTAAACCGATGGCACAATTCCTCAGTACGAGGTCCACCTGCAGCGGCTGAGAAGTGGCTATTGCTGGCGAGCTCGCTTGAGGAGATTGTCGACTGAGAGTTTTGGTCGGGGATACATCTGTGATAGTTGCGACGCTGGATGCTAGGCCTAAAGCTAGTCCGTCAACTGTGCCATCCTCAGAGATTCCCAACGCTGCCATAACAGTAGTGACTCGGTACTCAACGCAGAGGTTGAAGAACTTTACTTTCGCCATGGGCTCCATCTCATCACCCACCATTCTCAGCATGACTAGGGGTAATTGTTCCGACGGGCGGAGCTTCACAACTTCATGGACCAATACTTCGTTGTCCCGACAAACAATTGCCTTGCCGACTTCAACAGCCAACAAAGCCGGAACACCAACATGTACAAGTGCAACTTCTTGCAAAACGACAGAAATATCCCCAAGCTTCTCGTTTACCGCGACTCGGGCATCCAGCCGTTTTACTGATATGAGGCTGAGAAGGCCTGGGCGGTCGTCGTCTGGTAGATATTTTGTGACTTTCGACAACCGCGCTAGCTCAACACTAAGATGTTCAAGAGTTTTTATGTGCTGAATATCCGAGATGCGAACTACGAATTCAGAGGTCTCGATTCGGAGCACGGAACCATTCCTTCGCTGGCGCAGTAACGTTTCAATTAGAATGTCGTCGTTGTTTTCGTATGAATCCTTGGATGGCGTAATCAAGGAAATGAGTCTCGCTAGGTCAGTCTCTTCAGGTGCAAAGAGAAAATTGACCGTGGTTCCCTTTAATTCTGCAACAAAAGGTGCGTTTTCCTGAACAAGCTCAGTGTAGGGTCCAGAAAGCTGGACCTCGGAGATTTTGAGGCGCACATTGCTTTGCCGTACAGCAATGCGCACAGATGTCGTCTGCAGCTGCATAGAGCAGGTCTTCCCCCTGAGTGTGAAAGAGACTTCACCGAATTGAACTTGGATTTTAGGAGGATTCGCGGATGGTGGCGGTGCTTTCACGGGGGGAGGCAAGCCATCACCGAAATGGACGCCACGAGGCCGAGAACGTGCTGGGGATAAGACGGGACTCTGACTCGTGCTACTCGAGTTAATAGAAGTGCTCAATTCTAGCATACCATTAAAGCCTCCGAAGGAGCTCAGCGCGTCGTCCAACCTCTGGATATCGAACATGATCTTTATGGGACGTGTAACGACGGTGATACGATTGTCTTTCCCCTGTTCAAAGTCCACTTCTATATCGTGACTGGGCTGTTCCGGTACAACATTGGCTGGGCGTTTGGATCTCGGTCGTGAGCTCTGGAAAGAGATGATGTCTTTGTCCAAAGATGCAAGTACAAGTTTACCAATCCGGACTTGCGATCGCGAAGTATGACTGCTGCTCTGGCTATGGAGATGTGTCGCAGAGAGATTGACTCTCAGAATCGCATCCATCTGTTTGAGATCGAGGTGCTGGTTTGCAAGTCGTCCTTCCTGAAGAGACTCTGTTAGGATGTTCTCTAGCCACGATAGAGCAATGTGCTGAATAGAGACTTCAAGATTACTAGTAGTGTACTTTCCAGGATATGTCGGTTCCGGTACTACAGCTTTCTTTTCCGAGGGCGGCTCACCAGTTAGAGCTTGCATTACCCGAGCGAACACAGCGACCATGATGCGACCAGTCGAAAGATCCATTTTTCCAATTACTTTTCCGACGTTGATAATGATTGAAGGTACATTTGTCAACTTGGGCTGTACAGGCGCACGATATGCTTGTGGTGCTGCCAGAGTGGGCCGTCCGCTAGATGATGCTTCTAACGAGGGTTTCCGTCGATGTGAAGAAGCGTACGCATAGTTGGAAAAAGACCCCGGCATCTCGGCAAAGATGGAATCTTCACCTAGGTTCGATGGCTTAAAATTCAAACTCGCTGTGTGCGTAGCATCTTCGCCTGTTTCGTCACTGCGTTCCCTGTCATCGAGAGATAGAGGAAACCAGACAGTGATTTCATCTATGGCGAGAAATTGTTTCGCTTGCTTTCGAAAAGCTGAAGCGCCCGGAGTGGGGGTTTGAGCGCGCTCAGACGTTCGCTGCAAAATCGAACTCTGACAACTTCCCGGACGTGGAGTGTCGTAGCCATCGTCTTTTTCTGGTACAGGCGCTAGTATGCTACCTGAGATCATGTCCTGTGGTATCGATCCAGACCTTTCTGAATTGGAATCCTTACTTGAGGCTGATGATGAGTCCCAACCTCCAGGAACATGCCCGGAGTGCGGGGCATCTGATTGGGTCGCACTCACGGCGCTCATGTACATGCTCTCAGCCTCGTCGTGTGTAAGAAACTTGGACTCAGCCAAATCTTCCTCTGATGATGGTGACGATTCAAACTGCAGATGCGCAACCTTGGGAGAATGTTGTGTCTCCTCAGCTATGTACTCCTTTGTTGCAGATAAATCGTCAGTGGAGGTGCAGGTTGCTGGGGCATGCCGCGATTGAGATGGTGAACTGGTTGTGCTCGGGGTATGGAAAGAGCGGCCAAGAGCAGACACAGTGGGTAAACTTGACGTTGAGGCATCACTAGCGGCTTCTGAGACGTGAGTGTGCCTACTTGAGCTCGCGCCATCTAGCCCCCAAGTCTCGAGTTGTGAGGATCTTTCAATTGCCGGCGAGTTACCGAATTGAGAGTCCAGCATGTTGTTCTGCATTGCATAATCAAGCAAGCTGTCATCGTCGTATGGTACACTGCTCTCGTCCAGACCACGAAAAGGTGAAAATCGATAAGTTTGACACGGTACACCATCCGCAGAGTGAGCATCTAGGCCATTGTCGGAACTAGCATCTGCAAAGCGATCGTCATCGACAGTATGTACAGAGGACTCCAGTTGTGCCTGTTCAGGGGTTTCGGAGCGTTTTGGCGACACATTGCCTTCGCCAAAGTATACACTATTCACTTGGTTTGGCGAGGAAATCGGACTAGAATGCGCCTCTTCATCTACCTGCGATCGCGCAGAGCTTGTTTCTTCCTCTTGTATGAACTGGCTAGACTGCACAGGCTGGCCGTGAATGCGACTCGTCGCAACATCACTGGTGGCCTCTTGGCTGTTTGACACCTGGGATCGAGTTGTGATTGGAGATGACGGCTGCGAAGATCTCGATGCAGGCGCGAAATTCTCAACATCGGATACCAAGCGCCCGCAGATGTTTTCTACGAGCATTCTTCGCTTACCTAGCTTCGTAGTGTCGGGAGTGGATGTCGCAGCCCCAACTTTGACGCGTAGATGTTTCGCAATTGTCGAATCTATTGCTATACGCTCAACATGGAAATTTAGTGAGACGGACGAGCTCTGGTCTAGCTTTGACGGCTCCGCAGCATCCTGGACGAAGTGATGCTCCACTTCTATGTCAATGTCGTTCACGGTTATACTCAGGCGGTCTAATGCGGTGTTCAAGATGTTGCGCAAATATGCCGGGAGCGCCAGAGGAGCTCCAATGCCTGCAGAAGCTTCGTCGCCATCGTCACTTGATGAAACGGATTCCTGCATGCACTCTAATTGAGTCGCTAGTTCCTGCTGTAGCTCGCGAATCTCTTCAACAGGCTCAGTCTTTATGAACGACTTGGCCAGCTCGTCCACTGTCGGCACATGTTCATTGTTATCGTCAGAGTCACTATCGCTCTGGTCATTGCAGGCAGCCGAAAGCGAAGCTGCCCTTCGAGGTGGCAAGGATGGCGATGGAGCGTGCTGCTGACCAGGATGCGATGAGGAGGTATCCTCTACGTCCTCTATCAGCCTGGCCTGGATCTGTATGCCATCTACCTCTATGGACATCTGGGGGACGCCGAAGTCGAGGACGAAGGTGACTCGGAGCAGGGAGGCTCGCGCTTTGGACAAATGGATTTCGGGAGGGAGCTTGAGGTGTAACAGTGTTACAAGTTTCTGCAAGGCCACGTTAGTACGATGCGCAAGCAGAATCGGCATCTCCAGGATCGTACCTTGATGTGCAACCCAACGTCCCGAACCTCAAGTGTCGTCCGCTTTCCCACGTCAACGCTCACGAAGTCGGCAGGGTCCTTGTCAAATATGTCGATATGGCGTAGCCCATAGAGAAGCAGCCGCCGGCCGATGGAGCTTGAGAGCCCGGAGAAGAAAGCCATGGCGTTTGCGAGGCTGGCGAATAGGTTCAGGGATATAGGTGACTATAGGCAGGTCGAACGCCTATCGTTATGAGTAAAGAGGCTCCATGAGTGGTGGGGCGTGCAGTTTCGTAGCGCGTGCAACGGTTGCGGAGCGCGAGGAGGCTACCCTCTATCTGTATAGCGATGCAGGGTGGTGGTGCCTGCCAAGTCTAGCTCCTTGACAAGCCGCGGTTCGATGCAGTACGAGGGTTCGAGTTCTAGAAAGACGGGTCCTGCAGGAGCATCAGCAACGGGATGGATGAGGGTGTAGGACCCTGTGGCAAAAAAGACGTTGTTGATCACAAGGCGAGGTTCCGAGGTTAAGCGTGTAGGTTGAGGTGCGTCCAAGTAGCAGATGATGTCTTATGCGATCGCGGGCGCCCGTGCGGTAGCAGCACCCCATCACCCGCTACGGCCCCGCGCATGCATCAGGACCGCACTAGGCAATCGATAAGCCGGCGGCAACGCGTCACGAGCGCGAGCAGTGGCTAGAACTGTGGCTTGACCACGGCAGGGCCGCGTAGAGTGACTCATTCACGGCAAGGAGACGTCTTTTTCTTGTTTTCGAGCGCTCCGGTTGCTGTGATGCTGTTTCTCCTGGCCTCCGTGTCTCGCCGCTCTTGGCATTGCTTGGAGCCCTATTACGTCAGCTCTGACTAGCTCCGTTTGGGAAGGCAGTCGCGGAGTTCACCGACGAGGCCTCTCTACTTGACTTCGGTGCGTCTGTTTTCTCAATCGTAGACTCTCCTCATTCTCAGTCAGAAGGATAAACACCATCATGGGAACGAACGATGCTGCAAACGACGATGAATGGGCGCAGGCCGACGGCGTACCCAGCCTAAGCGACCCTTTCATCCAGCAGTACCTTCACGGCCGAGATGCACTGGTGCAGCAAGAGAAGAGACAGCGAAGTGGTTGGTGAACCATACGCATAGCATGCAAAGCACCTTTTCCACAGGTCTGACAGCATTTAGATTATCTTTTCCGTCAGAACCTATCGCCCATAGCCCAGGAAGCATGCGCGATCGTCTCCCAGATCCGATTCGAGGAGCAACAAACAATCTGGACAAAAGAGTACGAGGACAGCCTATTGACTGACCATGTTGACGTCTTTCCGGGAATGATGTTCTCACTTGCTAAAGAGCGTATGGAAAAGAGCAAGTTATGGCAAATAGTCAAGAAGATGCCAAAGGGCGCACTCTTGCATTGCCATTTAGAAGCCATGGTCGACCTTGACTGGGCGCTCGAAGAAGCTTTTAATACTGAGGGCATGTGTGTAGTTGCTGATAGCCCAATCAAGGACCATCAGACCAGGCGCAAAACCGGCTTTTCCTTCACTTACTCCAAAGATGCCACCAGCGACCATTCGATTTGGGACGACGAGTACACTGCCAATACTCCGGTACCCGTGAATCAAGCCGCGGATAGTTTTCCCCAAGGGGGAAGGGCGGCCTTCGTCGAATGGATCCGCTCCCGCGTCACCATCACCGCGTCAGAGCACCTCTCCCACCACGAAGGACCCAACCAAGTGTGGCGCAAGTTCATGTCTTGTTTTCCTATTCTCGGATCGCTCATTTACTACGAGCCCATCTTCCGCAAATTCATCCGCAGAATGTGCAAGGCCTTGATCGACGACGGGGTATACTACGTCGATCTGCGCACAGCGTTCTACACCCCTTATCGCAGCTCGAAGAAAGAGGCCTGGGACGAAGACCATTTCAACATGCTCGAGCACCTGGCAGATGAGGTTGATAAGTTCAAGGCGAGCGAAGAGGGCAAAGACTTCTGGGGCGCGAGGATGATCTGGACTACGATTAGACAATTTGGGAAGAAGCAGGTTATTGAGAGTAAGTTGTTCAGCATCGATGCACATCAGCATTCTCATCAACCCTGTCAGGAGGACCATCTTTCATCAAAACTAACAGTCGCCAGGCATGAAACATTGCATAGAGATGAAACTCGAGTTCCCAGAAGTCATAGCCGGTTATGACCTGGTGGGCCAAGAAGATCTTGGCCGACCCCTTTCCGATCTTGCTCCCGAGCTGTTCTGGTTCCGCAAGGCCTGCGCCCAAGAAGGCGTGGACATACCCTTTTTCTTCCATGCCGGTGAAACGCTCGGTGATGGCGATTCTACGGATGAAAACCTCTTCGACGCCATCATCTTGGGCACAAGACGTATTGGACATGGCTTCAGTCTCTACAAGCACCCGCTACTCATAGACATGGTCAAAGAAAAGAGAATTCTGGTGGAGAGTTGCCCAGTCTCCAATGAAGTTTTGCGACTATGTGGGAGCATCATGTCCCATCCTCTGCCAGCGCTGCTAGCTCGCGGCGTTCCCTGCTCGCTTTGCAATGACGATCCGACTATCCTCGGCCAAGGCGTATCTGGCATGTCGCACGACTTCTGGCAAGCGCTTCAGGGTTGGGAAAATCTTGGCTTGGAAGGCTTAGGTTCTTTGGCAGAAAACAGCGTTCGCTGGGCCAGTCTAGATAATTACAGTGCTAAGGATTGGACACAAGATGTTAAAGATGGCATGTTTGGGAAAGGCGTACGGGCACAAAGATTGAAGGAATGGGTGAGCAAGTGGGAGAAATTCTGTGCATGGATCGTAGAAGAGTATGGCGTTGATGAGAATTTAGAGCACGTGAGTTAGCGCACTGGTCTCTCCCATTACGCTAAGAAATGCCAAATTACTGCGTAAACAAGGTTTTAGATACCACATGCAAGTAACAAGACTTTGCGAGAACCTTACTCAATTTCTCCTGTTACGCAATGCCTTTGTAACGCAGGTAGATAATAGGTAACCTAGTATGGCAAGTGGCCGATCGTACTAGACGTACGAGTCGGCCGCCTAGGCAAGTTATCTACGATGCCAAGACTCTCCCAGAATATAATTTTTACACTACGTTGAACGTACTCCACAAGCGATTGAAACTCCTAGGCGAGTAAAACCTTTTTGCTAAGACCCCACTAAACGTTACCTACATTATAATGCCTTCATGCAATAATATTAGAAAGATCTTAAAGAAAAACAATATGTCGCTTGCCTTATAGGGTAAAGAACACAACGTAATACTTAAGCTGCAATGCACTATAACTATTTGTAATATTATCAAAAGTACACCATGAAAATAACTTGCTAAAACACTTTTGTTAAGGTATTGACACGCGGATCACCCTGTTGATTAGGTGATCCTGGTAAGCTGTTCACGTGACGGCCCCGCTAGCGTCTATATAAACGGGCTAGATTATGTTATGTCTCTTTAGTAGTTATTGGACACTTTGTTGTAGCAATTAGTTAATTAATACACTTACTTTCTACTTAGGTAATTAAGCAATTGCTCCTTCTTAGCTCTTATAGTTATAATGTCACGGATGGTTGCGTGTTGGCTGGATTTGCCAAGCTCGCTTATCGTTAGCTTGCCCACCTGCAATTGTGCTTATAAGGGGGCTCCTCACCTGCGAGGACACCTGCAGGTATTATTGCTAGAAATATACACACGTTATTATTCTAGAGCTATCTCTCACTATCTTCTATAGTATAAAGCAAGTACTATTGCCTAAAGCTACCTCTTACAGAATAATACCTCTTCCTACAAGCTAATAGTCTAAAAATAGCTCTTTTAAAGTAATTTAATACTTAAAGTAATTAAAAAAGCAAAAGCCCTACTATATTTAAACTCTTTAATTCCTTTTAAACCTTATTAAGGCCTGTAACGCCTAAGAAGCCTAAAAAGTATACTTAAGGCACACTTAGAATACTTAAAAAGCGCATTAACGCTGTAAAAAAGTAATATAATTAACTTTAATTTTGTAATAATTGCAAAAGTTAAAAAAAAAAGTAACATAACTAAAAAAAGTTAAACAAATAAATTTTTTAGATATACTAATATTATTAACTATATTATTCTGCGTATAAAATATATTTAAAGTAATACTTACTATATATGTATAACATATGTTAAAACTTAAAAACTTAGCTAAATTCTAAGGTAAAACTCTTAAAGAATACTATAAGTTTACTTATTTTTATAAAGGAGTATTTTAGCTACTACTATAAAAATTTAAAAAAAATAGTAATAAAGTAATTTAAGTAATATAGTATTGTAAAGCAAACTATTAAAAGCTTTAGTATAATTACTATAAGCATTTTTTAAAGTAAAAAAAAGTGCTAGCTTATAACTACTTTAAGTAATATATACTTAACTTACTTTTAAACTTTATTAACTATAGCCTTAAAGCAGCAACTGCGTATATATATGCTATATAGTAGAAAGACTAAACTATTTAATTAATTATAACTTATCTTAATGTTTTTAAAAATTAACTTTTAATATATACTAAGGCATAAAGAGTCTAGCACTTATTTACAAAACTAAGGCTTAAACTATAATTATAACTACTAACTACTATTTAATTTTTATAACTAGAAAAGACATTGTTATGCTTATATCTATACTTAAGTAGAATTTACATAGAGTACTTATTATATATAATCTACTTTACTAGAATACTTTTACAAAAAAAAAAACTTTCTTTTAGCTACTATACTAAACACACTTAAAAAGTGTAAAAATAGTAATAATATTATATGCTTTAAGTACAAAAAAAAACACTACACTAATAAGTGCTAAAGCAGTAACTCTAATAAAGTTCTAGTTAATATAAACTAAATAAAAAAAGTTAAGCTTTACTACAAACTTAAAGTTAGTAGAGTATATACTAATAAATATTTTACTAAAAATACAGCGCGTGTACTATGCACGTTTAGTAACTAAATTAAAGAAAAAACTTTAAGTTATTTTAAACTTATAAGTAAATGTTAGCCTTATTAGTTAAAAAATAGCTATAAAAATAGATTTAAAACTTATTTAAAATATAAAACTTCTTTACTTAAGTTAAATTAGACTTAAAAGGCAAAATATATATGCAGCATATAAGCTCTAGCTACGCTTAATAAATAAAAATAGCGTATAGTGTATTATAAAAGTTACTATATATAAAGTAGATAAAAAAGGCGCACTACTACTACTTAGCAACTTCTTTTTAAGCTAAGAAAGTATTTGTATTAACTGCAGAAGACAAATAAAATATTTAAATTATATAAAAATAAATATTAACTTAGTAGTTACTAAAGTATTTTTAAAGGACGTAAGACTTAGAAACTTACTTTTTAAAAGTACTTTAAAGTAGTAGCGCAAGCATTAAGCCTAAAGTATATATACTAAATATATCTGCAGCGTAAGTTTAGTGTATACTTAATATATTACAAAACTACGCTGATATTTTCTAATAATAATGCTGCTAAAACTTTTTTATAATTTAAAAGTTTAAATTATGTAATTTCTATATAATAAAGAAAAGACTTTCTTTATAGCTTTTTTTACACTTCTTTTTATAAGCTTTAAGTGCTTTGTAAATATATTAAGAAAGCACTAAAGTAGAGACAAATTTACTATAGCACCAGCTCTATAGGCGCTCTAATATAACTTATACTAAACAAAATAAGACTCTTTACCTTTATATAAATTATTAGAGTCTTAATGCTGTTATAATAAAAGATTATTACTTGCTCTTTCTAATTAGAGAGATACTAGACTGCCTATTAGGTATGTGCTACTACATAATATTAGATCTTAAAGACGCCTACTATTATTTAAGAATTAAGGCAGGAGATAAGTAAAAGATTACTTTTAAAATATAATATTAATATTTTTATATCTTGTTATGCTAATTAAGCTAACAAAAACCTTAGTAACTTACTAAGCCTAAATTAACAAGGCTTTAAGAGGGCACTTAGATTATATATATATAGTTTATTTAAATAATATTTTTATTTACACCTACAAAAATAACTTTACGCTATACTAGCCTACTATATATGTTATACTTAACTCTTTATAAAGAGTAAAGTTATATATAAATCTTAAAAAATGCATATTTGCTTTAAGCAAATTTTATTTTCTAAAATTTATTATTATAGAAAGTAGTATTTGCGTAGATCTAGCGCGCGTTGCTACTATTAAGTAGTAGCCTACATCTACTAGTATTAAGGAGCTACAGTCTTTTCTAGGATTTATAAACTTTTATTATTATTTTATTAAGAACTATGCTATAGAAACAGCACCCCTTATAAATATTTTAAAAAGGAAACAGGCGTTCTACTAGAATAAGGATATATATACTGTTTTTATAAAGCTAAAGTAAAGCTTTATATATACGCCTATTCTCCGTTACTTAAAAGAAACACGTGTAATTTATATTAAAATAATTACTTTTACTTTTGCTATTTTAGGTATATTGTCTTTACTATTTAAAAATAAATAGTAGCATTTTATTATATTTTACTTACAAAAACTATAAAACGCTAAGCTAAATTATAAAGTATATAACCTTAAACTCTTAGCTATTATACAACTTTTTAAGAAACAGTAATGTTATTTAAAAAGTGCTTAATATACTATTTAAGTGTTAATAGATTATAACAACTTACGCTTTATACGCACTGTATAGAAGCTAAACTAGCGTTAAGCACGCTAGGCTCTATATTTAAGGGCTTTTAATTTTAAAGTTTAATACTGCTTAGGGCATATAAACTTTATAGAAAAACTATTTAGAAAAGCAGATTATAAATAAAAGAACTTAGTATTAAATTAATTATTACTTACACTATAAAATAAACTTCTAGTAAAAGTAGAGTATAGTAGAACAGAAAGTTCTATAACTTAGTATAGCTAAGAAAGCGCATATAAAACGCATGTAGCTAATATTTATAGAATAAAGGGTATTTAAACTACTAGTACTATAGAGTGTATACTATGTGTACTATACTTTTTAGCTAGAGTATTAGTTAGTAGTAAACTTGTAATAGTAGAGTTAGAAGCTCTAATAAATAAACTGCGCTAGTTATAATAAAAAGACGCCTTTGCTCTATAGTAAGTAATAGACTTTAAGTAAGTAGTATATACTTAAAACAGCAGCAGCGCGCAAGTGTAGTATGTTAATAATAAAAAAGTTTTAAAATATAAAGGTAAAATTTATGTTCTGATAAAATAGGCTATTAGGCAAGAGATTTTATTATAGAATTATAATATACGTTTAGCAGGTTATTTTAGTGCACGTAGGACTTATAAGCTTATTAGCAAGCTATACTACTAGCTAGAGCTAAGCTATAATGTTTAGAATTATGTAAAGACTTATATAGTATGCTAAAAGAGCAAGGCTTTAAGATACAGCAAATACAGTTAGTTATTACTATTACTGGTATTTAATAAAGTATTTAAGAAAGTAAGCGTTAATTTTATTATAGAGCTACTACTAGTAAAAAATAACAGTTTAGGTTATATATTTAATGCAATTCTTGTAATTATTAACTGCTGTTTGAAAATAGCAATTTATATACTTGTATTAAAAACGTAAAATGCAAAATAGTTTGCAGAGTCCTACTTTAAAAATTTTTTTTTAAAATACAAAATTTAAAAAAGTATTATATCTAATTTAAGTTTAATTTTTACCTCCGCATTATAAATAGAAATATACTACTAAATATAAGTAAAGCGTAGGCTAAGCACAGCCTTTTACCTACAGAAAGATAGGCAAACTAAATACTTAAACTAGATAATAAAGTAATATTTAAAGATGTTTGCTTTAAAGAAACAAACTAATTAGTGTTACTTTTACTAACTATATTATTTGCATACAACAACTTTATTTAGAAATTAATAGAAATAACACTCTTTTACGCAGTATATAGTAAGCATTTATTACTTATATTGCTTTCTAAAAACAGCAGACTAGAAAGAGAAGTACTAAACGCTATAAACAGAGTGCAGGGCATGTATAAGGCATGTGTAATAGTAAGAGAATACTTTTTAGCAGTATAAGAATACTAACGCTAATACTATAATAAAAAATATAAACTAAAATATTTTTACTAAGAAAACTTAGTTTGCTTTAGTACAAAAAAAGTTAGCCTAGCCTACTAACTTAGTAAAAAGCTTTCTAGCAAGTTTATAAAACTATTTTAAGTGTAAAAAGTTGTTACAACGTAAGCTGACTAACTACAACTACTACTTTACTATTATATTTATAATATTTTCTACATTTCTCTACTAGAGTAATAAGAATCGCGTAGTAGTTAAGAAGATAATACTTAAGCACTAGAAATTAGCCTTAAAAGTTATAAAATTTAAGAAGTTAAAAAAATATTAAGAAAACAAATTAAAAATAGCTAGCTAGAGTATTAGTTGTAATAAAAAGGTTAAAATAAATTATAAAATACTTAGACTTTAGTATTGCAGTTAAAAAATGTAAAAAAACTAACTAATAAATATAAGCAAAAATAAAGATTATCACGTCTTAAGCGCGCTAAAAGAGTATATTAAATATTGTTGCCGCCTCTTTAATGCGCAAAATTAGGTATTTAAAAAAATAAAATGATAAGTATAAAATTACTTACTCTTACTTATTATTGTAAATTTCCTTATAACTACTACTTACCTTATTATTACTACTACTTCTAGCACTACTATTATACGCACTACTTACGCCCTAACTACGCCTAAGCAGTAGTATATTATTAATACTAGCGGGACTAGCAATTTTAGCTGTATAACTAGTAATTAACTTAAAAGTAGCTACTATGCAGCGCTACTTTACTAAGATTAAGCTTAAAAAATAAGGCAAGAATGTTAATACTTAAGTAAGCACTTTTAAAGAAGTACTAGTGTGCGTAGTAACGCAGTAGTAGTTAGATAGCTTAAAGTTAAATTAGCGCTAGCAGCGTATAAGCTTAATGCTAGTAGTAATAATAGTAGGATTAGTTCTTAAAATAGTAGTATTAGTAACTGCAGTATTAAAATAAGAGAGAAGTTAATATAAATAATTTAAACGCTTATTAAGCACTTTAAGAACTTGTTTAGATTAGCTAAAGCGCAGTTAACAAGATAAAAGACTTACTTTAGTATAACTACTATAGTTGCCCTTAACATAATAGTTGTAATAATAATGCTTAGTTTTTCTATAAATTTTCTTTGCTTAGTAATATTTTATATGCAGCGCAAGCAGGTTATATATAAAGTAACAAGATTAATAGCTTTTTTAAGCATGCTAAACTTATATAGTTAAGCATCTAATAGGTAAAACTTCTTAATATACTTAGAACTTAGATAGTAGACTTTAATAATAATTAGAGCTTAGTATTAAGGTATATAATAAGTGCGCTACTGTTGCGTGTTAAGTATGTTAAGCAAGACAAGAACTATAAAAAATATATTAGAAAATTTCTTTATTACTATAGTAAATATTACTTTATATAAACTACTTATAATAATTATATAATTTTACTTTTACTTTTAAAAATTATTAAGAAACAAACAACAAAATTTAAAAGTTACTACAATAACGCTATAAAACTTAAACTATAAAGCTTACTACGTATCTAACTTATAAGTAATATACATCTTAAGCGCATATAAGTTGCGTGTAGAACACGCTCTTTGCTAAGCTATCTTTATACACAATTTAAGAAGTTTTAATTTAAGGCTGTTAGGACGCTAGACTAAAGGGGGAGGCTCTGTTACAGATAGTTGCGTGTTAGCTAGATTTGCCAAGCTTGCTTATTGTTAGCTTACCTACCTGCAATTATGCTTATAAGGGGGCTCCTCACCTGTAAGGACACCTGCAGGTATTATTGCTAGAAACATACACACGTTATTATTCTAGAGCTATCTCTCACTATTTTCTGTGGTGTAAAGCAAGTACTATTGCCTGAAGCCACCCCTTACATATAAGCCTAGCTGCTTAATTTTAGTTTTAATTCCTACTGCGCAATTAGCAAGCTAGAAGGTTGACAATTTAATTACTACCTTACTCTCCTCTACTTACCTACAGCACGGCCAGCAGATCGCTGTAGCTGCTATCCTCTCTTCTATCAATTATACAATTAACCTTCTACTAATTTATCCTACAACTTACAGGCTAATTTTATTATTAATATAGCTACTAACTAACTAATCCTTTACTTACTTCAAGAATTACTTACGTTGTAATTTTATAAAGTATTTTACTAAAATAAACCTTTTTGATATATTACTTATTACTTTAGATGTAACTCTTAAGGCCTAATTAGACTAGCTAACTTGGTTTACTATATTAAAACTGCACTGCTTAAAAAAAAGCATTAAGAATTAGGTTAATCCTAACCTTCTAGACGTGCACTTAATAAATTACTAAAAGACTTAGTATTTCAAGTTGCTTAAAGATATTGAAGAGCCTCTTGCTTTACTACCCAGCGTAAGCGCCTAAATATAAGATGATTATAAAATTACTCAATATAAATATAAGGCTTAAGTTTTTAATACTAAGTTTAAAAAATTACTTAGAATATGCAAGTTAGTAAGTATAAAGTATATACTGCTTAAAAAATAAGAAAAGTTGCTAAGATTACTAATATTAAAGACTAGATTAGCAAGACTATTCATCTAGACCTACTATTAAATGCCTTAATAAGCATAATTACTTATAACCTCACTAGCCTTTAAGCTTTAAGAAATTTTTAAAAAAGGATCTTGCTTCTATAGATTAGAATACTTAGTATTTAATTAAAACGCAATACAAATCTTACTTATACAAGGCTTACTAGTAATAAACAAACTCTAAGCGTTAGTTTACTAAATAGCAGCTCTTATATTGCTAAGTAATAATTTCATTTACTCTCTAGAGTTATTAAACTATTAGTAGTTACTAATTTCTAAACACCTTAGGCAGTAAGATTACACTACACTCCTTGCGCATGAAACGCAACAAGCTGTTATAAGTAATAGCACTTAGTAATGCTTAATCAAACTTTCATAATCTCATAAGGATTTTTAGGGTTTTATTATAATATTAGTTAATTACTCCTTTAAAAGAAAAAAAATACGCAGCATTCTAAACTGAATCTAAATTAAGAACAGTTTTATAATTACTACATAACTTACAGCTAAGTAAAAGTAGTAGATAATTACACCTTTGCCTTTATAAGCTAAGCAAACACTTCTAAACACTATACAACTACTTTTATCTTTAAATAATAGTTATAAGATTAATTGCTATTAACAAAATACTAATGAAACTATTGGATAATAATTAAAAGAACACTATTTAGTAATAGAATAGTAACAAATAAACAGCAATGCGCCCTTTACTTAAAAATAAGGGCTAGAAGGCTAGCACTAGCAGATTACCTACTAATAAACTAAGTAGAGCGTACTTTAGCTATTAGTTTTAGCACTAATTAACTTAAAAGACTTAATTAAGAAAATTAGTCTAAATGTATTTAGTGTACCCTTTACTTTTTATGCCTTGTCCCTTTAAACAGTTATAGATAGTAGAGTAGTAGTCTACTTAGTTAATAGTATAAATTACTTAGTACTAGGCACCTATTGTAAAGATATTAAGGACTAGACTGTAGAGGCTGGCACTTGATCTATTCTAGTAGCTAGAATAGAAAACAGTCTACTTAAAAACGTCCTAAATAGCAAGGCTAGCTTTAAAATAGCTAATTTTCTGATTACTAATATTAAGTTTTGTGGGAGCTGAGAAGAAGCAATTGCTTGATTACCTAAGTGGAAAGTGAGTGTATTAATCAACTAAGTGCCACAAAAAAGTAGCCAATAACTACTGAAGAGACATAGGCCGATCTGGCCTGTTTATATAGACGCTAGCGAGGCCGTCATATGAACAGCTTACTAGGATTACTTGATTAACAGGGTGATCCGCGTGTTAATACTCTAACACACCCCCTAGGTTAGTAAGAATTTATTAATTCAAGCTGTAAGCAAGGAGTTAATCCTTACTAGATTAATACTATTAATTAAGAGATCTTTTTATAATCTTAGTCTTACTGCTTAATTTTTTATCTTTGTTGTAATATCATAATGTGGTTTTAATTAAGCAAGCAGCTTAGTCTTATTATAACTTTAAAATATTAGATAGACTCCAAAAATTGCGTAATTAGTTTATGCATAGTTAATATAAATACTAAATGCGTTTATTGACTTTTTAAAACTCTTAGCATTACTATAATATCAATCACTAAGTTTTTCTAATATTCAACGCACCTTTATTACTATTAATATAGTAAGCCTTGTTGCTTTAGTATTTTTTAAATAATTAGCCGCTAATCTTTCTAGTGTAGTCTACTGTCAATAGCAACTAGCGTAATTGTTGCTTAGAAAGCCTGTACTAGTAATACAAAAATAATACTAAGTATAAGTACTATACGCGTTAAAGCTGTTCTAATAATTAAATTTAGTAAATAGCTTATTTTTAAAATAGTAAAAGTTTATTAATTTTACCTTTTAATTTATACGCGCATCTTAAGACTTCTAGTAGCTTAGCTTAAAAACTAATTAACTTACTTATTAAATTAAGTTTACTGTTAAGCTTTTATTTAATTTGGAATTAAACTAGAAGCTTAACTAAAAAATTAAAGCTAGCGTAGAAGCAAGACAATTTAAGAGCTTATATAAAAGTTGTAGAGAACAAGGAGCTGGTAACAGTGGTTTAGGAGAACTAGATAGTTGATTCTGTTTTTCTATCTGCGTCTAGGACGCTCTCTATATACAAAAGAAATATTGTAGTCTATAAAGAGTAGTGTAGAGCTTAAAGGGATTCTTCTAAGCCTAGTAAGTATTCTATAGAGTTTAGATGCTTTCTTCTAAACTTAGCGTAAAGTCTTTAAGCCTTAGCGTAAAGGCTCTAAGGCTTAGCGCTTAGCGCTACACGCACCGCGTAGGCCTTAACGATTATACTTAGAGCCTTATAGCTAAAGCCTTATAGCTAAGGCGCGTAGCTAATATATATAACACACCCTTAAAGTAACTAAGACTTTAGTTAGCTATATAGAGCTTTATATAGTTATAGCGCGTTCTGTAACGTCCTACGCACGCGTAGCTTAGTATAAAACACTAATATAATAATAAATTTTTAAGCCTCCTAGGCTTAGTATCTAATACTACTATAGCTGCTATAAGTATTACTTAGTAACTTATTTAAGTTCTTTAAAAGCAATACTAATTACTTTTATAAGTGTTATTATACCTTTATATAGCTTTTTAGGCTACTATGCACTACTTTATATCTCTATATAGCTTTTAGCTTTGTTTTAGCATTTTTTTTATTTAGTTACTAACTTTATATAGAAGTTAAAACTATAAAAAGCTAATACTACTTACACTACTACCTACGCCTCTGCGTGTGCTGCTGCTACTATGCTACCTGTACTCTTGCCTGCGCCTTTGCCTTTGCTACTATTATTGCCGCCTTTGCTAGTAGCGCAGCTGCCCTTAAAACGTACTTTTTACGCTAAGTTAACTAGTAGTGCTTTAAGTATAGTACTAGCCTATATATTTAAAAAGTATACAAGTAAAGTTAAAACTCTAGTTAAGACTACTTATAAGGGTAAGACCTTAGCAGTAACTCTTAGGCGCTAAAGTAAACTTAGTACGTATTACAACGTGCTCTACTTTAAGTATATTAATAATACTTTGTCTAGCAGCTCTAATAGAGCTTATTAAAATAAAACTTTAAGCTTTAAAACGCGCTACTAGTAGTACTTCAATAAAAAAACTTGTAAAGTTTTATTTATATATCTTCTTTAATTTTAAGCTTTTACTAATAATCAAAGTTTTTAAATTACTACTTTTTAAGCTAGAAAGCTTTTTACTAAGCTTTAAAAAAGTACGCTATTATAAGTTTTTTTTTATTTTCTTTTAAGTTCTTTATACTAATAAATTATAAAGTAAGTAAGCTAAAAAGCTTGTAAGCTACTGTTAGCGTTCTTTTAAAGAAAGCAGCTAAGGAAAAGAAGTTTAGAGGGGGCCTTAAAGGTAAAGTAAAGGAGAAGGAGAGTTAGAATAACTAGGAGAAGTCTGCTAGCTCTTTTAATAGTCTCCTTACTCGTCGTCTGCGCGCTAAAGAGCTGTTAGATAAGCTAGTAAACTTTTTAGTTACCTGAAAACTTATTCAAAAAGAGTTATTTATTCAAAATCTTGTAAGTTTCTTAAAAGTAGAGGGCTAATCTACTCTAGTAATTAAAAATATATATTTTTTATGCTTTTTTTTTCTTGTCATCTTTTGTAAGATATGCATTTTATATTTATAAGCTTTTTAAAGTGCTTAAGTTTTTGCCTTAATAAGTATGTAGTAAGTCTATTAGCTAGCATTTTAGCTATTAGTAAATACTTAATTTAAAATAAGCTTTTAGCGTGCTCTTAGTAGAGCTATATGTTTTATATATTAATATAACAAAGCGTATTAGTTTTTTTTCTACTTTTTAATAACTAGGCGTATAGCTTGTTAGTTATTGCAAAAGATTTTCTAAGCTTCTAAAACTATAAGCTTAAGCTCTTTAAATAGTCTTTTAAGTGATATAAATTCTTTTACTATATACTCTAATGCAAAGAGCTTAGCTTTTATAATTAAAGTTGTTACTATAACTTAATAAGCTACTTTTTAAATAATTAGTTCTTTAAAGAGTATAATAACATAGCTTTAAAAAAATTAATAAGTTTTTAAATTATCTATAAAAGACGCGTCTTTATATATAGTAAGCTTTCTATTATTGTTATTACTATATGTAATCCTTTTATGCCTTTTATAGTAAAGGTATTATATAAAGTAATTTATAGCCTTTATATAAGCATTTAAAGAGTTAATAAGAAAGTAAGAGAGCTTAGAAACTGCGTAAGTAGTATTAGGACGCAGTATAATAGCTATATACAGTGCACTACTAATGCGCTCTTAATAGGCCTTAATTTAAGGCTTTAGAGCTTCTTCTAGATTTTTAACTAGCTTCTTTAAAAGTAAAGAAGTTTAGAGGAACTTGCTAAGAGCGTTTAAGTTAAACTTTTTAGTAACTTTGTTAATATAAGTATTATGTAGTAGTAATATTATATGCTTTTTACAATTTATTACAATCTTTATCTGTTAAAACTAGCTTATCTCTTTTTTATTTTGAACCTTATAGAGGTCTTTAATAGATTTAAGGAGCTTCTAGGCTCTAGTTTAGTAAGTTTAATAATACTTAAGAAGTATGTTATGTACATAGAATAATAAAAGGAGCTTATAGTTCTTAATAAAGAAAAGGCATAGCTTCTTAGCTAAGGCCTGTAAGCTAAGCTTCTTTAGTATGCTTAAGAACTTATCATATTATACTAAAGGTAAGTCTCTTAAGCTATACAAGGCTTTGTTAAGCTTAAAGTACTTATTTAAGCACTTATAACTATTTAGTAAGTTATATAAGACTATTATCTTGTTACTAATATTAGTGTTAAAAAACGCAGCTACTATATTAAGCTGCTATATTTTTATATTTAACTTAGCTATAATTATAATTATAAGCTTAAAAAATCTTGCAACTAGTGTTATTGCGTATATTAAGTATAGTAAGTTCTTTACTTAAAAGTCTTTTCTTACTATAAGACGTGCATTGTATTTAAAAAGGTAGCTGTTTTTATTAAGCTTGTAAGGAAATACTTATTTAGAAGGGAAAAGCTTAAAGTTCTCTAAAATCTTCTCTTTTATCTAGGTGCCTTTTAAAAGTAAAGTATTAATCTTTTTTTAGCTAGCCTGTCTAAATAAAGTCTTAAATTAGTAGTTATAAAGGTCTTTTTATTTATTTAAAAGCTTTAGAAGATTCTTAGAGTGTATTTAAGATTAATTAACGTTTCTAAAAGTTACTACTATTATAGCGTAAACTATAATTAGCTCTCAATTATAGTCTTAAAATTTAAGAAGTAGTGCTTTAAGCTTAGGAGCTTTTAAAAAGCTTTTTAATAAGTAGTATACGCTTATACTTTTTACGTTAAGACTGCATTAGTCTTTGTTTTTTAGCCTTAAGAAACTTTTCATAAAAAGTTTTTATTCTTTTATTTTATAAAGTTTCTTTGCTAGAGAATTTTAAAAGGCTCTAGTTAGTGTTATAAGATTCCTAGTACTGCGCTAGGCGTTTTTAGAAGTAATTTTACTTCTTTTTAAGACTGTAAAAGTCTTTACGCGTCTATTAAGCTTAATTTAATAGTAGTTTATAATTTTTAGAAGCTAAGTAGCTTATTACTACTACTTATAGCTTTTTAAGCTAAATTGCCTTGCCTTAGTATTTACGCTTTTATTAAAGAAAGCGCTAGTGTTGCCTTAAGTATTAGTAGCTGTTTTAAAAGACTTTTCTACCTTGTATAAATTCATTAAAAAGCATTAGCCTAACGCTTTTTATATACTTTTAGCGTACTACCTATCAGAAACTATAATAAGCCTTCTATAGTCTTTATTACTAGTAAATTACTTATTAGCTATAAGGCTTCTTGTGTTGTTACTTCTACTTAAGTAATACTAGTAAGCTGCTTAAGTACTTTTTTAGTTTTACTAATTTTATTTTTATTAAAAGTGTTTACTATAAGTACTACGTCCTGCCTAGGCAGCTTCTAAGCTTATCTCTAGTAATATAGCGTTTTATTAAATGTAATGTTGCGCGTTATGATAACTTAGTTAAGCGCTAAAACTTATATATAGTATATATTAGAAGCTTTATAGTTTACTAAGTAACTAATATAGCTCTTAAGAAGAGTTTTAAAGCTATTTTTATATTAGTTAGCTACTCTATCCTTGTTTAAGGAATAGGCGCGGCAGCTATAAGTATATATACTACTCTAATTTAGTTTTATGTTAGCTATAAAGCTTTTAAAAGGCTTAGGCTTATAGTACTTAAAGTACCTCTTACATTATTACTTAAAAAGCTTATTTAGGAAGCGCAAGCTATAGGCGTTAAAAAAAACTTATGTTATAAAGCTAGGCTGTAGCCTTAATAATATTTAGCTAGAGTTTCTTAGGTAGGTTTACGCTTACTTTTATTTTAATAAATTTTGTTTTTAGCTCTTATCCTGCTTGTTAAGCAGCTTTATTTAGTTTATGTGTATTTAGTAAAAAAAGCTTAATAGTAATACTATATTCTTTCTACTATATTTAGTTCTATAATATCTCTCTTTAAGAGAGTGTTAACAGATTATTATTTTGTATAAACTTAACTATTTAGAGCTTATAATAAGCTTTTAGTAGAGCCTTAAAATTATAAAAAGCTTTTATAATTTCTAAAATAAATTTTGCATATAAGTTAGATATATAAAGCTTGCTACTAAAGGCGTTTTTAATTACTTATATTTATTACTTTTCTAAACAGCCTTAAGGCATATTATATTAGTCTTTTAAGACCTTCTAGTATAGTTAAGAAGAGAGCTTTTTTAGTTATCTTAATATAACTTGTTTTGCATAAGTTAGAGTTTAGTGCTTACACTTAACACGTGCTATTTTTATAATTTTTACGCTTTAAACTATATTCATAAGTGCTTTTAATGCCTTAGGGCCTAAGTAGTCTACTTAGGTATACTAAAGGTTCTTTAAGTTGCTCCTTAGATGTGTTACTTATAAGCTTCTAACTACAAATATTACGTTTATAATAAGCTTAGAATAAAAAAATAGAAGCTTATATTAAAAAAATAAGAGGTTGTAACAGCATTTAAGCCTTACTAGTATAACATTTCTGCCTAGTATGCCTTGATAGAGAGTATTATTTAAGCCTAAGTACTAGACTTCTTTTTTATATAGGGAAGCTTCTAAGATAATATTAAGATAAAAACCTTTAATAACTACTATATTTATAAGGGTAAAGTCCTTAGTTTTCTTGCTATATATTCTATTTAGAACTTGTTATAAGATATAAGTTCCTTAGCTACTAATAAAAAAGACCTAAGTGCCTACCTCTACTATCTCTACTTTCCTAGCAGACACAAAGGAGCCTAGTATAAGTAATTCTCTGCTGTTTACTAAGTGCAACACGGCCCTACTGTCTAGTATAGTGCTCTCTAATAGTATATAAGCGTTAAAATTACTAGTATAGTATACACTTAGGCTATTGTTCTCTTTACAAAGCACTAAATTAATTAAAAATATAACTATACTGCTTAAAAAAAGCTTGAATTTTCTTTTTTCTTTTTAAAAAAGCTTGTATTTAGCTTTAACAAGCTTTTTACAACATCTTTTATACTAGTTAGTATATAAGTAGTCTTAAAATTTTCCAGCTTTCTCTTTATTAATATTATAGTTAACCTTTAAGCTAGCCTTAATTGCTGCTAGAAGTACGTAGTAGTCTACTAGCTTTTAGAAATGTGTTTTTTAGTACTATCTTTGTAAAAGCACTTATAGCTATGTTTCTAGCCTGTTACTTTAGCGCCTTATTTTTCTATTTAAAGTTTTAAGCTTGCTAAAGTAGTATAAGCTGTTAAGAATTTAGCTAAGCTTAGTAAGCTAATTAAGCGATAGTAAAGCATTTTTAAAAATACTTAGCTTATTTAGTCTAGATTAAGATAATTTTTTTTAAGCATTTACCTAAGCGCTTAGAGTAGAAAAGCTTAGACTACTAAGCAAAAATTAAGGTTAAAAAAATTTGCTAAAAGTACTAAAAAACAACACTAAATAAAACGTGTTTAATAGTAATTACTAGCTTATAGCTGGCAATAAGATTGCAATAGAGATAGAAGAGAAAAGTAAGAATATATATATTACTGCAGTAGAAGCCTATAATACTTTTTTATAAAAGCTTTTTACCTACTGCTTCTTACTTTTAAAATTTTCTACACTACACAGTACTATATACAAATAACTTATATATAAATAATATAATGCTTAGACTATTTTTCTCCTCACTAAGTTACTATACTAGAAGCTATAGTAGTAGATTACAAAGCTAGCGTTTACTATTATTAAGCAGCTACCTTTGTTAGTTAAAAAGGAGCTAGTAGCAATAGTTTTTATAGTAGTTAAGTTGGTGCAGAGGTTACAATATAACTATAGTTAAAACATTTTTAATACGTTTAGTGTTATAGATATTAAAGTTATAACAAGGACTATAAAAAGCTAGCTTAGCTAGTACACTATATATACTACGCATGTTAATAGTTTAAGTAAAGTAAAAGTATATTACTTTAGCAATTTCTTTTTATGCAAATACAACTTTAGTAAAAAGACTTAGAAGTAGCTTTATAAGAAGTAATAGCGTATTAAAACAACTATTAAGTAGCTAGAACAAACTAATAATTAGAAAATTTTTATAAGTTGCTTTTAGAGATAGAAGAGCTGTGTATAAATAGTAATGCTGTTATTATTTATTTATATTTAAGAATAGGCACTAAACTCCGCAACTGCAACACTGCTAAAATAGCAACAGGACTATAGAAGTTGCAGTTAGTAGTAAATAGATAGCAGTAAATAGTAATTAGTTAAGAGGGTTAGTTAGAGGGATATTGCGTATCTTTGTTTCTGTTTAAACATGCTAGAGCGACACACTAATTGCGTGCCGGTAATGCCGAACAAGGGGGCATATATTGTTAGCAATAAATCTTTTTTTACCAAAAAGGTGTCTACAAAATGTGTGGTCACATCAAAAGGTTGTCTCAAAAGGCCGAAGCCTTTTAAGCAATCACAGAGGGGTAACAAATTTTTTTTTTAAAAAAGTTATTATTTTTAAAGCTTTATATATCTCTAACTACAAGGGCTATGCTAGAAAGAGTTAGTGATTTAAAAAGCCAAGGACCTCTGCTTTAAGATAAGCTGCTTAGTAAGCTGATGACTTAGCATAATTGCTCTTAATCTTCGCAGTGAAAATACAGGTTTAAAAACTTAAGAATACACTATAATATAACTTTTTTTTAAATGTGAAAAAATCGCTATAATTCACCTATAATAGATAAAACAAGCTAATCTTAGTTTAGTATAAGGTTAAAGGTAATTGTAAAACTAACTGTTAAGTAATAATAGAGAGATTTTTTTTTTTAAGTTTTTTCTTAATAAATAACTACAATAGCGTACTAATACTTAGTGTACTAGCCTTTAGCTTCTTTTACTTGCAAATAACGCCTAATTAATAATAGAATACAATTATTAATTGCCTTTTAAAGTAATTAATCCTATTACTCTTTTATAGCAGCCTTAAAGGCTGCTATACTTCTTTTATTATTTCCTATACCTAAAGAAGCAATAGGCCTTTTAGCTAAAGAGTTTTTTAACAAAGCCTACACGTTTTCTATAAGATTTAGATTAGAACTATAGGCAGGATGTTTAAAAAGTAATATCTTATTCCTAGAAAACTAAGATAAAACTTCTAGAGTTTTATAAATCTTAGCGTTATCCTACTAAAACTTCTATCCTATATAGAAGTTAGTAAGCTACTTAAATATATAGAAAAAGACTTTAACTTTGTAATTTAAATTTAGAGTAATAATCCTCTAAATAGAAATATAAAATGTATATTTAACTTACCTTTTTTTATTACAGGTTTTACTATAGGAATTAGGATCATTTTAATTTAGTCTAAATTCCTAAGAAAAGTTATAATTAAAGAGCTTTGAATTACTACTAGTTTAGATCTTCTACCTATCCAAATTGCACCCTAAACTTAAATAGAAATATCTTAACCTATAACTAGATTAGTAAGTATTCTGAAGTTGGATTAAAATAACAAAAGTACCATAGATAAAATATAGTTTATTATTTAATAATTTAAGTTTTTTGGAACCTACTTATATTTGTTGTAAACACAATTTTCTTTCCTATTCTACTATTGTGCTTTATTTAATAGTATTTTTTCCTAGCACTGTACCTACGCTTAATAGCAGACTTGTCTAAAAAAATAACTTTATAAAAGTTTATATTTTTAATAATCTTAAGTGTTTGCTTGGCGTAAATGTAACGATTATAAGCTTTTTTACAGAGGGGTGACAAAAAAAGAAGTAATCAAAAAAGTTATTATTTTTCAAGCTTTATAATTCTATAAGTAGAAGGGCTATACCAAAAACAGTTAGTGATTTAAAAAGCGAAGAACTTCCTCTTTATGTTACGCTGCTTAGTAAGCTGCTTAGTCAGCACGGCCGCCTCTGCAGTCCCACCCAAATCAAGAGAGAGAAAAAGATTAAAATAAATTTCCGTATTACATTTTTTTAATGTATAAAAATTGCTAAAAATTATAGATTACTAAACAAGACTAATGAATCTCTTTAGTGTAAGAGTCTTAGAGTAGTACTATAAAAAATCACTTAGTTATAATTAAAGGCCTATTTTTAGGATTTATGTAGATAATATTATAAAATAGATTACTAACACTTAGTAAGCTAGCTTTTAGCTTCTCTAGTAACTTAGTATTACTATAGCTAGTGTAAAGTATAACTATTAAATACTTTTAGTAGAATCTAACTCTTTTATATTTTTGTTATTTTGTTATGTTAAATATCCTATTACTTTAGCATTATAACATTACTTAATAGTTAACTTATATTAATATAGAACTAATTCTAAGTCTAAATTTTAAAGTTTTTTTAGATTCCACTTAGTATAATTATAATAACTATAATAATTAAAATAATTATAATAACTATAATAATTAAAATAATTATAAAGTCTATCTTATGTTTAAAGGGAGCTTTTTCTTTAAATTTTTTCTAATATAGATATCTTGTTTTAGCAAGTTCTATAAGATTTTTATGAAAAATTTATATTTATTTTACTTTTTTACATTTTTGTTTTATTTTCTAGTAATTTTAATAAGGTTTATATTAAGTAGTTTTTGAATATTGTAAAAGATCTTAGTACAACAGCCTAGTTTAAGGGCAAAAGGAAGTAAAAAGGCTTTTTTTTATATAATCTAATTTAATGTACTTACTAATACTTTTAAAAAGATTCTTTAGTATATTACTATTTAAGGTAATAAGCTTATATAATATATATATACTATTAACTTACTGTCTAAAATAGGATAAACTATAAGCTATAAAGAAAATAGATTACGTAATTAGCGCTTATATACGCAACCTCTATTTCTAACACCCTTTAATTATACTTGAAGTAATTAAGATACTACCCTCTATAATCTGTTTACATATTGCTTACGTAAACTTATTGAACATAGTTTTTTATTAGCAATTTTTACACGTTCCAAAAAAAGTTATACTAAAATTTATTTTAACTTTTTTCCCCTCTTAAGTTAAGCGGAATTGCAGGGTCAACAGTGCTGACTAAGCAGCTTACTAAGCACTGCTTTTCAAATCACTAACTCTTTTTGGTATAGCTCTTCTACTCATAGAATTATAAAGCTTTAAAAATAATAACTTTTTTGATTTCTTTCATACTTTGTCACCCCTCTGTTGTATATAAAGGCGTCTTTTTTTAAGAAATATGAATAGAATAGTTCTCCTTTTTTAGAAAGCGTTGTACGCTTCTGATCAAAAGATCTATACTATTTTCTTTTAAAAGACGTTAAATTGTCTTTTTAGGGCTTCTTATAAGGTGTTTATTAAGCACTCTTTTTGCTTTTTTTAAGATCATAAAAGGACGACTTCATTTAGAGGTAGTAATAGTTATCAAAGCGTTCTTTTTTTATTTAATTTAATAAAAAGTATCGTAAGTACTTCTAGAAGGCTTTTCTAGTATATTACTAATAGAGGAGATAGATTTGTTGTATAAATATAAAGTATAAACTTGTTGTTAAGATTAAGAGAGATTGCAAGCCATAGAGAAGATAATATATAAATAGAAAGTTAGGATAAACAAGAGAAGTAAATATACTATATTTTTGTTGAGTTACTACGTAATCAGTGCTTACGTAGGCAACCTCTATTTTTTATCCTTTTATTAAACTATAAGGAAATAAGAAATATTACTCCAAAATTTGCTCACATTATGCTTACGTAAGCTGATCAAAATAATTTTTTTTAGCGCTGTTTATGCGTTTACAAAAAAGATATGTTGAAATCTATTTTTGCTTTTTTTAACATATTTTGAGCGAGATTACAGGCGCAATTGTGCTGACTAAGCAGCTTACTGAGCAACCTATCTTAGAGAGGAGGTTCTTGACTTTCCAAATCACTAACTTTTTTTAGCCTAGCCCCTCTAGTTACTAAAATATAAAGCTTTGAAAACTATAACCTTTTTAATTTCTTTTTTTTTGTCACCCTACTGTATTAACATTACTAGAACATTTTTGTAGTGCTAGCCTAGTTAAGATCGTATTTAGCTCCTACAGTATCTAGAACGTTAAATACAGCTAGCGTGCTGTCTACTTTAGGTATCTTTAGCCTTTTAGCTGTTAGTTAGCTTATTTACCACTTATCATACTAAGCTTGTAGTTTTATAGTTTCTAGCTTTGCTTTTTTAAGGCTTACGCAGTACCCCTAGCATGTTACTATTTAGTTAATAGTGTCTATTAGCGCTAGTTTAAGCTTTAATTGCTTAATAAGCATATTAAAAGTTTAGCTTAGTCTATTAGTAAGTCTTCTTATGATTAGAGCTAGTAACTACTTATTAATAGTTGTGTAGACTTAGTTTTATATATGCTGTTAAGCGTGCGTGTTTGCTGTCTAGTTTATATACTTTGCTTTATATTTATCAAGCTTTCTATTGTAAGCTTTAAGCTTTTTTTCAGTAAAGTTTTTTATAAGCACTAAAGGACTTAAAAGCAGCTTTATTAGTATATTAATAGTTATAATAACCTTTAAGTTAATATATTCTTAGACTTTTTAAAATTTAGCGTTAAACTTTAGCTAAGTATACTAGTAAGTCTAGCTTACGTAGCCTAAGAGGCGCGCTAAGTTAGTAATGTATAGTAAGTTACTTGCTATTATTATACTATAATTAGTTAGTAGGCTAAGGGGTGTGTTAAACAAATTAGAGGGTTTAAACTACTACTAGTGTACTCTAGGTTAGGCAGAGAGAATCTAAACTGCAATTTAAAGCGCTAGGCTTATAACTATAAGAAATAAAAAGCTAGTAATAGTAGTTTAGAAGAACTAAATAGTTAATTCTATTTTTTTATTTACGTCTAGGACGCTCTTTATATATAAAAGAAATATTATAGTTTATAAAGAGTAGTATAGAGCTCAAAGAGATTCTTCTAAGCCTAGCAAGTATTTTGTAGAGTTTAAATGCTTTTTTCTAAACTTAGCGTAAAGTCTCTAAGCCTTGGCGTAAAGGCTTTAAGGCTTGACGCTTGGCGCTGCGCGCGCCGCGTAGGCCTTGACGCTTGTGCCTAGAGCCTTATGGCTAGAGCCTTGTGGCTGAGGCGCGTGGCTGATATATGCTACAAAAGTTAAAGCAGATTACTACTTAAGCAATATCTAGAAAATAGTAATATAACAATAGTAATAGCCTATATACGCCTATTAAGCTAATTATAAAACGTAATCTACTTTTCTTTACTTGAAAAAAGGCGCTTATAAGCTCTTTATTGGCTTCGTCCTTTTAAGATAACCTTTTAATGTGACTACATATTTTGTAGACACCTTTTTAGTAAAAAAAGATTTATTGCTAATAATAGGTATCTAGGCTTATGCCCCCTTGTTTAGTATTGCTAGTACGCAATTAGTGTGTCGCATGCTTAGACAGAAACAAAGATGCGCGATATTCTTTTAACTAACTGTCTTAACTAAGAACTATTTACTAATAACTGCAACTTGCGCCTATACTTAGATGTAAATATATAATAATAGCGTTATTATCTAAGCACGGCTCTTCTATCTCTAGAGGCAACTTACAAAATCCTCCTGCTTATTAGTTTGTTCTAGCTACTGAATAGCTGTTTTAATATGCTTTTGCTTCTTATACAGCTACTGCAAGGTTTTTTTAGTAAAGTTATATTTACGCAAGAAGAAACTTGTAAGATAATATACTATTACTGTATGTAGACTATTAACATACGCAACGTATTTAATAGACTTGCTGCTAAACAAGCTTTTTACAACTTCTATAAACTTCTATTATAACTTTAATATTTAAAATACTAGAAGCATTAATAAAGTGTTAATAAATAACAAAACTTAACTTTTATGTCTACCTAATTACTATAGAAGCTACTACTAACAGCTCCTCTTTAACTAACTAGGGAGGCTGCTTAATAAAGGTAAACGCAGGCTTTGTAATCTACTGCTATAGCTTCTTATATAATAACCTAGTAAAGTCTAACTTTACTTAATATAAGCTATTAGTCTTTGTGTTAAATAAAAAGAAAAATAATTTAAGTATTATATTATTTGTATGCAAGTTGTTTGTATGCAGTACTATGTAGTATAAGAAATTTTAAAAGTAAAAAGTAGTAGGTAAAGAGCTTTTAAAAAGTATTGTAGGCTTCTGCTGCAGTAACGTACGTGTCTTTACTCTCTTTTACTTCCTCTACCTCTATAACAATCTTGTTGCTAGCTATAAGCTAGCAATTGCTGTTAAACACGTTTTAATTTGTGTTGTGTTTTTTAACCCTAATTTTACTTAGTAGTCTAAGCTTTTCTGCTCTAAGCGCTTAGCGCGTAGACCTTATCTACTTACTATTTAAATTCTGTTAACTGCACATAATCTTTTTTTGACTTTTGCGACTAATTATGTAGTAAAGAGCAGCTGCTTTTTGCTTTTTTAGAAAACCCATTTTGACTACAACAACAACTACTACCTTTAATACCTTGAAAACAAATAAGCTCTTTAAAGATTGCTACAAATTTATTACATTTTTACGTTTCTCTATATAAGCGCTATATAAAGAAGTTACTTGATAGTTTATACTTTAAGCGCTGCTTTAATTATGTTTTAACTAGTAGTTAAAGTCGAACTTTCTGTATTAGTTGCTTATTTTATATATACTATACTGTTTACAATAATCTTGCTAATTCTTTAATAGCTATATATAAAGATAAAGAAGTAAGTTTTTAATTATCTAAGGTCCTTGCTTAGGCTGCTAACCAGTTTTAGAGATAGAATAATAATAAGTACTAAGTTAATAAGTATAAGCTGCTTAGTAACATTATTGCTTGCTGTAAAGAGATTAATAGTAGCATTATATTTACTAGAAAGCCTTTTACGTAAAAGCCTTTGGTAAAAGATTACTACACTTAAAAGATATTCTCTTGCAGTTTTGCTGCTTAGCTCCTGCTACCTGCTCCTGCTCTAGTAAGCGCTTTTAATTAAGAATATAAGCTGTATAATACTATATATAACTCTAGTTAACTTGTAGTGTAGCTTGCTTAATAGCTAGCTTATATTTTCTAATAGCTGCATCAACAACAGCTTTAGCTATAGCAGCAACAGCAGTATTCTTTGCATTAATTAAGAATTTGAGAATAGCATACTTACAGAATACAACTTTTTTTTACTTTATATTGTTATAGTTCTGATTATCGTCCTAATCGCTATACATCTTAGTTATATAGGTGTTAGTATACTAGAGTAAGCTAATCATTATCTTACACCTTTATGTATAGAAGTAATAGATTAGATTTACGCCTTTATGCAGCTTACCTATAAATACTAGCTATTTAAGCTAGGGTAGCAAACAACGTGCTTAAGCTTGCTAAAGCTTAAAAGGCTTAACAAGACTTGCTAATAAAGTTAAGTAAGTATTATAATTCTAATACTTACTAAGAGACTTGTTTTTAGTTCTAGTCTTTAGTTTTTAGTTAGTTTTAGCTTTTAACTTCCTGCTTCTTCTAAGCAATTAAGAGGAGACTTAGCTTAGTATAAATATATATTGCTACTTAATCTAATTCTTTTACTTAGTAGTTATTATTACTTTTAATTTTGATTACTTTTAAATTTGATTACTTTTAGTTTTGATTACTTTTAATTTTGATTACTTTTAATTAACTGCTTAAACTTCTTAAACTGTTGTTAAGTAAGCAACTTAGTTAGTCAATTAGCTAGTATAATTGCTATTTTTAAGTACTTAACTTAAAATAACACTTTAGTATATTTCTACTACAGCTTATATTTTATATATTTACACATCTTGAAAAAGTGCTAATTTACTTATTTTTCTAAATACAAGCTTAATTGTTTATTAATTATTATACTAGACTGTTTAACCTTTTGTTTGATTAAAAGACAGCTTGCAAAAAAAGCATTGAAAGGCTATAGCCTTTTTAGTAGTTTACTTAAAGGTAAGTAGCTTAGCTTTAGTAGTTAATATAGTTTCTATAGTCTACTAGGCCGCCTTTTAATATATTATACTACTTTAGAGGATAGCTATATATTTATGGGATAATTAGTAAGTTTTCTAATTTTCTATAAGAAAAGCATTGCCTATAACTATTAAGTTTAAGCTATTATAGTATCTATATTAAATTGCATTGTATTTTATTTAATAAACTACATAATTACCTGTTTAACAGCTTTTGTATATAAATTAATAGAGTTTATAAGAAAGTGTAAGAGCTTAAGAATTGAGTAAGTAATATCTAGTTAAAGTATAATAGCTATATATAGCACTAACTGAACTTTTTCTTAGTAGGCCTTAATATCTTGCTTAGACGCTTTGCTAGTGCTCTTAATTAGCTTCTCTATTAGCAGTGGAGTCTTTAAAAATCTGCTATTCTTTAGCTTAAACTTCCCTATAATTTTATTAATATATATATTATGTACAAGCGTAATTATTTGCTTCTTGAAATCTTGAATTACTTATATACTAAGAAACTATTTGCTAATTCTTATTTTTATATTTTATACTTATCTATAATTTTTAACTAAAGATCTAATGCCTTCTGCTAATAGTCTTTTGCAAAGAGTTGTAAAATACTTTCGATATAAAATAGAACAGGAATCCTTCTTTCTTAATTAAAATATAGGCAGGGCTCCTTTCGTAAGGCAATTAATTGAATCTTTTTTAGTAATTCTAAAAACCTCTCATACTATCATAGTAGCAAGTTTTATAATTTATAAACTACGTAGTTAAGCTATATATACTTTTGAAGCTTCTAAAAACTATCTAGCATTTTATAAATTACTAAGTTGTCTACTAAAATTGGTATATTAAAGAATGCTCCTACAATATTATATTACTTAATTCCTAATTAATTCTTAGTAGTAAAAGCTATTGCTGCTTTGAACGACTTAGCTGCTAATATAGTAGTATTTATCAAATTAATTAAGTTTTCTTTCTATAAAATTACTCCTTATAACAATCTGCGTCTCTTATTTAAAAAAAGAAGCTATTTTAAATAAACTTATAAGTTTAAATTACCTCATAACTATTATTTCATCATCTGCTTTTTCTCTTACTATTTTAGTTTAAGTCTTATTTTTGCTTAACCAATTAATTTCTTTTCTATAAGCATCCTTAAATAAGGCGTTTAGAGAATGCTAAAGAAACCACTTTTAGAATTTTAGTAGATTAGGTACGTTTTTATAATTTAGTTAAGCATTTTTTATCTTAAGTTTATACTTAGAAAGCAAAGCTACTATAACTATATGATCAAGAGTTTTATAGCGTATTTAGTCTTTTTGAATTACTTGCAAACTAAGCGGGTAAATATTATAAAAATTAAATATTAATAAATCTTTATAATTTATCATTAATGTATTAACACTACTTATACTTTTACTTCTTAGTTAATTATTAGAAATTTTGAGTTGTGTCTTTACGCTTACGCCTGCTGCCTAACTTATATAGTAGAAAATAATAATTTAAAAGCTAATTTAAGATTTTGCTAGCAATCTTAGCACTACGTGTAGTAGGTAAAAGTTTAGCTTGTAATTGCTTACTTTATCTACCATCTAAAACCTAAAATCTTAAACTATAAAATAATTTACTGTCTACAAATTACTTGCTCTAAGCAAGAGTCTTATTATAAATCACTAGCGTGTTAAAGTTTCTAGCCATAGTTTATTAAACTACTAATTAATCATTAAGCTTATTATAATTAAAAGGCTTTAAGCTTTTAGGTGTTAACTAGTTAGCTTTTTTCAGTAAGCGCACTACTATTTAACTATTAAATACTCTGCAATTAATTACATTATTGCTCCTGAAAGTTTTTAGTTTAAGAGCAAGTTTCAAAGTAGCAAGACTAGTATCTTACTACTGATTTTATTAAATTTCTAATAGTATACTAGCTTTGTGCTTTATTTGCTTAGCGTTTTCTAATCTACTTTTATTTCTAGTAGGTAGGATTTGCTTACTACTTAAAATAGTAGATAGATTACTTCTAAGGTTTTTAGTAGTTAGCTGCGTATTCTAATTTACTTTTTTCTAAATAATCAAGAGGACTTCTAAGTTAATCTTAGAATCAACTAGCTTACCTTCATAAAAGATATTTATAATATGCATTATTTAATCTTTTAGCAACTCTTCCTTGAAATATCTTTTAAAAATAAATAATTATTCCATATTTTATTATAAGTAGTAATTACTTAAGTATAAGTACTTATATATAGTATATTTTAAAGGCTTAATAACTAACTAAATTACTAATATAGCTGTAAGGATTAATCTTAAATCTTTAGCAATTGTGCTTAGCTGCTTTCTGGTTATTTAATAGGTAGGCTTAGCAGCTATAGATATAAACTCTACTCTAGTTTAGGCGTAGATTAGCAGTCTAATGTCTAATTACAAGTAGTTAATAGTATTAGAGATATTTCTTAAACGATTCTTTAAGCACCTAGTTAAGAAAATGGTAGCTATCAATTTTAGTAGAGCTTATTCCATATACAGCGGGGTGACAAAAAAAAATCCAAAAAATTATTATTTTCAAAGCTTTATATTTCCATGACTACAAGGGCTATACTAGAAAAAGTTAGTAATTTGAAAAGCCAAGAATCTCTTCTTTGGGAAATGCTGCTTAGTAAGCTGCTTAGTCAGCATAATTGCTCTAAATCTTTGCAGTGAAAATACAGGTTTAAAAACTTAAGAATACACTATATTATAACTTTTTTTTAAATGTGTGAAAATCGATATGATTTACATATAATAGATAAAACAAGCTAATCTTAGTTTACTATTAGATTAAAGGTATTTGTAAAATTAACTGTTTAGTAATAAGAGAGAGCTTATTTTTTAAGTTTTTTCTTAATAAATAACCACAATAGCGTACTAATACTTAGTATACTAGCCTTTAGCTTCTTATACTTACAAATAACGCCTTAGTAATAATAGAATATAATTATTAATGACCTTTTAAAGTAATTAATCCTATTTGTTCTTTATAGCAGCCTTAAAGACTGCTGTACTTTTCTTATTATTTCCTATACCTAAAGAAGCAATAGGCCTTTTAGCTAAAGCGTTTCTTAGCAAAGCCTACACGTTTTCTATAAGATTTAGATTAGGACTATAAGCAGGATGCTTAAAAAGTAATATCTTATTTCTATAAAACTAAAATAAAACTTCTAGAGTTTTATAAATCTTAGCGTTATCTTGCTAAAACTTCTAGCCTATATAGAAGTTAGTAAGGTGCTTAAGTATATAAGAAAAAACTTTAACTCTTCAATTTAAATATAAAGTAATAAGCCCTTAAATAGAAGAATAAAGTACATATAACTTACTTTTTTTCTTGCAGGTTTTACTATAAGAATTAAGATCTCTTTAATTAAGTTTAAATTCTTAAAAAATGTAGTAATAAGAGGGCTTTTAATTACTACTAGTTTATATTTTCTACTTCTCTAAATTGCACCCTAAACTTAAATAGAAATATTTTAACCTATAACTAGATTAGTAAGTGTTCTAAAAATAAATTCAAATAACAGGAATACTATAGATATAATATAGTTTATTATTTAATAATAAGAGTTTCTTAGAACTTACTTGTATTTGTTGTAGAAATAATTTTCTTTTTTATTCTATTATTGTGCTTTGTTTAATAGTATTCTGTTCTAGCACTGTGCCTACGCCTAATAGTAGACTTATTTAAAAATATAACTTTATAAAAGTTTATATTTTTAATATTTTTAAGTATTTGCTTACTATAAATTTAATAATTAAAAGCTTTTTAGTGTCTATAGGCGTTTGTTTTTTTAGAAATCTAAATAGAATAGTTTTCCTTTTTTAGAAAGCGCTGTACGCTTCTAATTAAAAGATTTATACTATTTTCTCTTATAAAACGTGAAATTATCATTTTAGGGCTTCTTGTAAAGTCTTTATCAAGTATTTTATTTATTTTTCAATAATAAATAAAAAAGCATTCTTTTCTTACTTAATTCAATGAAGAGTATTATAAATACTTTTAGAAAGCTTTTCTAGTATATTACTAATAGAGGAGATAGATTTGTTGTGTAAATATAAATATTAAACTTATTATTCAAATTAAGAGAGATTGCTAGCTATAGAGAAGATAATATAAAAATAAAAAGTGAGAATAAACAAGAAGAGTAAATATACTATAATTTTATTAAGTTATTACGTAACTAGTGCTTACGTAAGCAACCTCTATTTTTTTATCCTTTTATTAAACTATAATGAAACAAGAAATATTACTCTGAAATTTGCTTACATCATGCTTACATAAGCTAATTAAACTTAATTCTTTTTTAGCCCTTTTTATGCGTTCACAAAAAAGATCTGCCAAAATCAATTTTTGCTTTTTTTTCATATTTTGAGCGAGATTACAGGGGCAATTGTGCTGACTAAGCAGCATACTAAGCAATCTATCTTAAAGAGGAGGTTCTTAGCTTTCTAAATCACTTACACCTTTTAGCATAGCCCTTCTAGACACTGAAATATAAAGCTTTGAAAACCATGACTTTTTCGATTTCTTTTTTTTTGTCACCCCACTGTAATAGCTGTCTTAACACGCCTTTACTTTTTGTAAAGCTACTCTTAAGTCTCTTTACTAAAGTTGCAGTTGCGCAGGAGAAGATTACTAAAGTAATATACTTTTACTAAACCTAGACTATCAACATGCGCAGTATATATAGTATACTAGCTAAACTAGCCTATTATAGTCCTTGTTATAACCTTAACATCTATAACACTAAATGCAAAGATATCTTAACTATAGTTATGTTCTAACTTCTGCACTAACTTAATTACTATTAAGACTATTACTACTAGCTTCCTTTTAACTAACAGAAGTAGCTACTTAACAATAGTAAACACTAGCTTTGTAATCTACTACTATAGCTTCTAGTATAGTGACTTAGTAAGGTCTAACTTTACTTAATATAAGCTATTAGTCTTTGTGTTAAAAAAGAAAAAGAATAGTCTAAGCATTATATTATTTATATACAAGTTATTTATATGTAGTACTATATAGTATAGAAAATTCCAAAAGTAAATAGTAGTAAGTGAAAAGCTTTTATAAAAATGTATAATAGGCTCCTACTGCGGTAACGTATATGTCCTTACCCTCCTCCTCTATCTTTATTACAATCTTGTTGCTAGCTATAGGCTAGTAATTGCTATTTAACACGTTTTAATTAGTGTTGTTTTTTAGTACTTCTAGCAAACTTTTTCAACCCTAATTTTTGCTTAGTAGTCTAAGCTTTTCTGCTCTAAGCGCTTAGCGGGTAGACCTTATCTACCTACCGTTCAAATCTTGTTAACTATACACAATCTTTTTTTTGACTTTTGCGACTAATTAGTAGAGAGTAGCTGCTTTTCACTTTTTTTAGAAACCCTATTTTAACTACAACAGCAACCACCACCTTTGACACCTTAAAAATAAATTATTTTCTTTATACAGGGTCTTCTGCAAGTTTATTCTTAATTAAGCATAGTAATTTTAAATCACGTCTTGGTACTTTTAACTCTAACTAAGTAGCTGTATTATAGTTGTTTTTAATTTATATTTAAGACTTAAGCTCCTGCTACTACTATAGTAACTACACTTATACCTAAACTAAGCACTTTAACTACTGCTTAAGAACCTTATTAAAGTAAATACTTGAAGAAGTAAGAAATAGTAATATAATAAAGATGTGCCCCTGTTAGGTGTGTAAAGAGAGAACCGCTAAGCCTATAGAATCTAGGTGCTCTTTAAACACCTAGAGTCTATAGCTACTGCATAGATTGAAGATTTCTTAATACTAGGCGGCGAACTAGGGAATTACATCATATTATATTTGTTTTATTTTCTTTATTTTGCCAGTTTTCTTCCTTTTTTCTTTTTAAAAAGTAAAGAGCTTAATAGAGCTAAGCTTGCAGAAAAAGGAAGTTTGTGCTAGTACACAGGGTAATACCCTACTACACACTAAGTTAGTGCTCAACTACGTAAGTTTAAGGCATATAGCCTCTCCTGTATCTTACATAAAGGGGATACTATTGATTAATTGTACACTCCACAGCTGAGCTCCTGTACTGTACTATTAAATAGGCTTCTTCTTCTACCAATAGTCTTTATACTTAACCTATAATAAGATTATTATCTTACCAACCGCGTTCTTGCATAATCTAACCACAAGCAATTTCCTGCCCTCGTAGCAGTATGTCTTCATACACTCTAACACCTGTACACTAGATATACTTTTAGAAAGTTAGCACTATCCCCTACTATAGACCGCGTTAAGGACTTTGTTACTTAAGTTAGCACCAATAACAACTAAGAGAAAAACAAAAATTTAGTAATAAAACAAACATGCTTTAATAAATACTAACTTATAGTCTATTTAGCAAAATAGAGGCAGCACACTAAAGAGAGATACGGGATGCTAAAGATGGAGGGATAATAGTATATTGCCTGTGTATGAGAGACGAATCGATATCGTCCGACTACGATATTGTATCTCTACTTATACTAGGGTAATCTAAGGTTATATAACCTATTCAGACCTAACCTGGCCTTGTCTAACCTTAGCCGTGCCGAACTAGTCCAGGCTGGCCTAATAAGATGTCCGACCCTAACATTATCCCCCTTTTTAGGACTAATCCTCCTAGATTAGTAAGACTAGGGTAGAATAGCCTATTCTTAGCTACAGTACTGTAGTAGATGCTGTGTTATTAAGTAAGAGGTAAGCTCCTCTTAGAGTGTAATTGTGTAATTTTTAAGGACCTTATATTGTATTTTACTTTCACCTTAAGCGTCCGTGCGCTAAAAGCTTCTAGAAGGCCTGCTAGCGTCTTAGCAGGGTTATATAGGCTTTTTCTAAGTTTTCTTACTTTTTCTCCTACACTCTACTTAACAACAACTAGTAAGTCTCCCTAAATCTCAAAAATCTGTCTAGTCCTAGTAAAAGTCTATTATATACTATTATAGGCTACAATAGGCTAGTATAAGGTTTAGAAGGCTAACCTTAGTTTAGCAGCTCCTCGCAACCTATTAGCTTAGCTTTTCTTTAATAAATTCTGCTATTTCTACCTACTTTAGCCCTATTACAGCCTACTGTAAAGTACTATAGGTTAGAATAGCCTATATTAGCCTATACAATAGTTGCCTTTTCTAAGATAGACGCTACTAAGGTTAGTAACTTTTATATTAGCACAAGTTGCACTTCTGCGCATTACTGTAGTTGTTACGTTAACTTTCTTACTAGCAGAAGTGTCTGCATGTTTAACAAAGTTAGCTGCGTTTTCTCTATAGTTAATAATAATACTATAAAGCTTTTTAAAACTTAGACGCATAAGAATAACTCTAGTAAGAAGATTTAGTATATAAAGTGTCTTTGCTGCTAGTACTTAAGTTAAGAGTGTTGTGCTGTAAGTTAATAGGCTATTTTTAGTTATTATAAGGTATTTTAGCTTATGCTAACACAACATAGCCCCCTGCTGCTAAAATAGATCTCTTCTGTAGTATTAGTGTCTTGCTTAAGCAGATTAATACTAGTAAGCGTAAAGTAACTATTAAGAACTCTTATTATAACTTAAACTCTACTCCTTAGAAGGAAGAGATACTAGAGCCTTAATACTATTGTTAGGAGGTCTCTCTCACCCTAGACAAAATTAAAGGGCTTTAGGCTAAGCTAATTATGCGGGCTTAGGCCTTAAATAAGAAGATTATAAAGTAAGTAGACTATTATAGGTTATTTTAGCCTATTATACTCTATTGTTAGCTTTATTAACCTTCTTCAGCTAGTATAAGCCTTAGGCAGAGAAGCTTTTCTTATATAATAGTGCTATTTGCTTTAGTTAGAATTTTAAGAGCAACCTACGTCCTAACCTCTATTCTTGCAACAACTATACTATTAAGGCTAAGGCTAAGGCTAATAAGTTCCTAAAGAAGTAAGAAATAGAGGAGCTAATCTTAAGTACCCTTAAGAAGATAGGTATATCTTATTATTAGCTATAATAGGCTGTTCTAACTTAGTATAGCGCAAGATTACTAAGAGCAGCTGTTCCTTACTTAAGTAGGAGGTATATTGCATAAATGCAAAGTTGTTAGCCCTAGAGTCTTAACATGTAAGCGCTAAGGGCAATAATAAGGGCAGCTTAACTAGGTCTATTAAAAAGCTTAAGGCCTAGATCTAAGAGGCTAAAGACAAGGTAGATAAACTTTAAATAGGTTAATATAAGCTATAATAGGCTACTCTAGGCTACAATAGGTGCCTAAGACCTTTAGTATACACATATAGGATGCACCTAGGAGGTGCTAGCTTTTAATAAGGCATTATAGGTTAGACTAGGCTATAATAGCCTAGTCTAAGGCGTTCTAGTAGATACCCTAATCCGCATAAGTTAAATAATAACATAGTTCTTTTTAGACTTAGTAATTCCTTGCTAGTGTAACTTTTCTCTTTTATAGATTTAGGCTATTTAGCTCTAATTATTTTCTAGTCTTATTGCCTTATTAGCTTTGTTGTACTTTAGTGGGCTATACTAGGCTATTATAGGCTAGTTTAAGTAGGAGTTAGGTATATAAAAGATGTCCTTATTGTTTTAAGCTAAAATACTATTAAACACCTAATTAAAAAACCTTTTGTAAAAGGAAAAAATAGGTAAAGGTATACTTTAGTTGTCTTCCCTTAATCTACTTAGAGTTATTCCTCTTCTTCTTAAGAGGTCGTCTTTAACTTCTTTTAAGTTTTACCTTTTTAGTTTAATAACGCGGAAGTATATTATTGTTGTCCTAGAATTTCTTAAGCGCTTCTGCGCTTAAGTTAGAACTAGGTTCTTAGGAATTCTCCTTTTTAGGATAGCCTTTCTAAGAAACTAAGTATTCCTATTAGTTAGCTTTGTTTTTCCTTCTTTCTAGTATATAATCTACTTTGTATACATTGTCACCTAACTCTTTTAAAGTGTCTACGTTCTACCTCTCTAGGTATAGTATTATTCCTGTTAAGTTGTATAGCTCTAACAATAAGGCATAAAAGACTAGATAAACATTCTTTAACTCTAGCATGTCTACTTTAAACACAAATAGCCTAATCTAGGCTATAATACATCTAGGTCCTATAAACTTCTAGTCTATTTTCTTTTTTAGCCTTGTTAATCGTATGTAACAATTTAATACTAAGACCTAGTCTCCTACTTTAAATATAATAGGTAACCTTTTCTTATTAGCATGTGCTTTTTAGTAAGCATTAGCTACAATAATCTTTTGTTTACATTTACTTTACAGACTTAGCACTCTGGAGGCGGTTTGTAGTTCTATAAAGCTTTCTCTATCCCTTAAGGCTATACTAGGCTATTCTGCGCTAATTAAGTCTATTTTATAGTATGCTTAGAAGGGCGTAGTTTCTATAGTCGCATGTATGCTGTTGTTATAGGCAAATTCTCTAATAGAAATTTATAAGGCCTAATTATCTTGCTTTAAAGTACAGTAGTACTAAAAGTATTATTTAAGCGTTTAGTTCTGCCTTTTTATCTGTCCGTCTATTTGCAGATAGAAAGCAGATGTAAAAACTTTTCTTAAGTTTATATAATGTTAGAAAGTATCCTAGTGCTTTGCATTTATAAGCGGGCCTCTGTTTAAAATTACCCGCCTTAGTACGCTATATAATCTAATTACTTCGCGTATCTAAGCTTAAGCTAAGTTAGTGCCGTCCCAATTAGCCCTTGCTAGGATATAATAGGCTATTTTAGTTAATTAGTACACTACTACAAGTATTATATTATATACTTAGCTTAGTATCCTGTTAGGAGGCAATTCTGTAATAAAGTCCATCGTCACGTCCTCCTACAGCCTGCCTAGTGGGGGTAGAAGTTTAAGAGAGCTATAGGGCTTATAACGCGCTAGAGTTAACTTCCTGCAGGTAAGGTAGTTACAACAATACTTTATTACGTCTTTCTTTATACCCTTCTAAGTATATTGCTATTGTAATTTCTCTAGTGTTTTTCTAGAACTAAAATAACCTGCAAGTAGGTTATTGTAGCATTCTTTTAGTGCTTATAACTTGCTCTAAGTGTTAGTAAGCTCCTTTAAGCGTAATAAGCCTATTCTAGGCTTAGATAAGCTATTTTAGTCTAGTTCTATATTAGATTCGTCTAATGTGGCTTCTATGTCCTTATTAGTAATATTATAGTCTTCTAAAAGTTCTAGATCTCTAAGTATAGTTTTGTCTGCCTGTTTAAACTCTCTTAGTGCTTTCTTTAAAGTAGCTAGCCGCTTTGTCTGCTTGCTTAACTAAGTAAGAGTTGCTGTAATAATTAAGCTTTGTTTACTTTTATTACTTAGGATATTTTTTATTAGTTGTACAAAAGCCTTATTATAATTTTGTGCTAGTTTCTATAACTTAGCTATGTAGTTAGGACAGCAAGATAGGCCGTCTGCTAGATTTATACTCCTAGGGCAGTAGTTTAAGACAAAATTGTAGCATGTTAGCACTAGGTACAACTGTACTTAGTAGTAGCTAAGAATCTTAGTTTCTATAAACTATTTAAGGTTTTAATAATCTGTTAAAATCTTAAAATAAATACCCTCTAAATAGTAGCGCTAGTGTTTTAAACTCTTAACTATTGCAAGGAGTTCTTAGTTATAAACGTTATAGTTGTATTTAGCTGCAATTAGCTTGCGTAAATAGAAGTTAACTAGCCTTTATTGTTCTATAGTAGGTAATACTAGAACATATTAGCTTAGGATACCTAATATCGCACTACTAGAGGCGTCTACTTCTACTTTTATCTTCTTATCTCTCTTAAAATGCGCTAGTATAGGTATATTTAAAAAAGAATTCTTAAGTTGTTAAAATGCTCTTTTTGCCTCTTTACTAATATCTAGAGTTTAACTTTCTTCCCTTTTTATAGCGTGGCCCTTTCTAGCCAAGCCTAGGCTTTTCTAGGTTAATATAGTTAAGGGTAGAGCTAGCTTAGAAAATCTTTTAATAAATTTTTTATAATAGTTTATAAAACTAATAAATATCCTAATGTCCTGCACTGTGCGTAGGACAGGCTAATCCTATATTGTCTTAATTCTATCTTTGTTAATCTCAACACTATTTAGTGTAACTATGTATTTTAAGTATTTTGTGCGCTAAGTGTACTATTTGCACTTGCTAAGCTTTACGTATAGCTTAGCTTTACGCAATTTTTGTAATACCTCCTTAACATAAGTTTTATGTTCTTCTCTTATCTTAGAGAATATTAAGATATTGTCTAAATAGACAATACAGAATACATTAACTAAGCTAACTAGTATTTAGTTTATATAGGCTTAAAACTGCGCAAAAGCGTTTGTTAGGCTAAAAAGCATAATAGTATACTTAAAATAGCTGTATCTTGTGCAGAAGGCTGTTTTCTATTTATCTCTCTCCTAAATACGCACTCTATAGTACGCTTCTCTTATATTAAGCTTAGTATAGTACTTAGCTTGCGCTAGTCTATCTAACAACTCTATAATAAGCGGGAGAGAATGCCTATTTTTTACTGTAATCTTATTAAGACTACAATAATCCACACATAGCCTTATAGTACTGTTTTTCTTCTTTACAAAGAGTATTAGTGCGCCTGCTAGAGACTTAGATCTTCTTATCTATCCCCTTGCTATATACTTTATAAGGTATTTCCTTAACAGCTCTAACTCTGTTCTTAACAGGTTATATAATAGCATGTGCAGTAGATTTGTACTAGGTAGCAAGTTAATTACTAGATCCTGCGGTCTATGCTCTGCTAGGACTGTAGAGTCCTTCTCTAAACACACATCTGCATATTTAGCGTATTGTAAAGGAAGCTAGCCTATTTTAGCTAATTCTTAGCTATTCTAGCCTGCAGACTCTACAATACACGTATATACGTCCGCTGTAGGATCGCGCATGCTCTTTTTAAAGGTTTCTACGTCTTCTACGCTAACTTTTTAAAAACTACTTAAATTTTAGAACTTCTTACTTTAAAAAAGTATACGTCTTGTTGCGTAGCTTATTTTTAAGTTGCAAGAGTTAATTTACAGTAACCTAAGGTAAATTAGATACCTCTTTAGGTTTAATACTACAGATAAAATACGTTGCGTTTTAACGCGTTCTTGTAAATTTATAATAGTTACATCTACTTTAGTTGTGCTATAAATAGTAAGCTTGCCTCTATTTACTCCTTCTGCTAATAGGCTAGGTAAAGGATTAATAGTTAAGTCTTGTTCCTTTACTAATATAGCAGATATAAGATTTAGTTGTAAGCCTCTGTTAACTATAGCTTTTATAAGCTTTAATGCCTTAACTATATACTTTATAGTTAAAAGCTGCACTAGTTTAAGTAAGATTGCTTTACGTAACGTGCCTAAGTCCTTGTTCTTCTAGTAGAGAGCAATGTAGGCGGCAAGGTAGAACTTAAGTTCCTCTGCCTTTAGTCTTTTCCTAACTTAGGTGCAGTAGCGCCGTCTGCTATCTTTTCTAGCTTACTTAGCTTATAGCAGTTAGACTTATAATGTCTAAGTTCTCTGTACTTGTTACACTGTAGAGTGCGTTCTTTAGCGCTTTTCTTGCCCAGTTTACCCCGCTTTAGGCTATAATAGCCTATTCTTGCCCGCTTAGTAGTTTTTAAGGTTTTTTCTACATCTTTTAACTTTTTCTAGTTTTATAGTGCTCTTATTTCCTCTTTTTTAGAGTGTTACAGTTTAGATTCCGCTCTTTAGGCTTTTTACTAGTAAATAAAGTTTACGTGTTCCTTTACCTGCGGCAATATCGCCCGTCGCTCTACTAAGAGCAAAAGAAGACTTTTCTTAATATTTTTACGCAATGCTGCTGTATATTCTAAGACTTAGACATTTAGTATTTAATCTAAGCCTAATTCTTCCTAGAACAGTTTTATGTAGTCTAGCAAGTCTGTAGAATTTTACTTTAAGAGTTAATATGCCTATTTTAAATAATTGTAGGCCTATTATTTACGTTCTTAGAGTAATCCTAGAGAGTTTAATATAACTTTTTTTAGATTAGCTTATTTTAGTGTCTAAACTAGCGACTTCTGTTTCTCTGTAGTTTAATATGCGTGCTATAGCGTTTTTAGTAGTTCTAAAATATATATTATTTTAAAGTTAATTTTTTAAGTTTTATCTATAAAACTTTGTAGTACGCAAAGGAAGTACAATTTACAATTTCTTTCCTATTAGTTATATTACGCACAGCTGGCTTTTAAGAACACATGTAGTAGTTCTAGATGTAAAAAGCTAGATAATAAAGTTAAGTTAATTTGTTTACTTAAAACTGTGTTTTTAGGATCCTTATTAAGTGCGCTTAGGTCTCTTAAGGTTACTCTATTGTATATTTCTTTAAGTTCGGCTAACTTACGTTGTTTTAGTTGTTCCTCTTTCTATGCGCGTAATTGTGCTAGTTCTTAGTCTAGGGTAGCCTTTTTTAGGCTATCCTAGCCTTCCCTAGGTGTATATAGACGTTGTGGCGCAATTAGGGATTAAAATGCGTTAGTTTCTTTATTTTTATCTATCTCCTAGTTAGTAGGTGCCCAGTCTTGTTTCTCTTTAAGGATTAGTGCTAGTTCTAACAATCTCGTCCCTTAGGTTCTTAAGTTAGATAATCCTTCCCTATTGTTAGCAAGAGTACGGGCGCGGCTATTCACACGCGTAGATTAAGCACTTATTGTGTAGCACAAGCGTATCTAAAGAAGATTGATTTAAATGTAAGGCTTAATATTAAAGAGAGATACAGGATGCTAAAGATAGAGGGATAATAGTATATTGCCTGTGTATGAGAGACAAATTGATATCGTCTGACTACGATATCATATCTCTACTTATACTAGGGTAATCTAAGGTCATATGACCTATTTGGACCTAACCTAGCCTTGTCTGACCTCAGCCGTGCCGAACTGGTCCAGGCTGGCCTGATAAGATGTCCGACCCTGACAACTATTTAGCATAATAAAAGCAGTTTTGTATATATTGAAACGCTAATCTAAAGTCTACCTAGCAAGATAGAGGTAGAAACTTATTTAGCAAAATGAAGACAGGCTTATATACGTTAATAATAAAGAGTAAAAGTTTTACTTAGCAAATATTAGAATAAAACTAGAAGCTTATAACTAAGTATGTCTCAAACGCTAATTGACAATTTTTATCTAGCAAAATAAAGAGATTACTAACAATTAAAATAGTAAAAGTATAAATTAGAGCCTACTAAGCAAAAATCAAAGTACTAAAGAGATGAGGATTTATATAACTACTCCTTATAAGCAAAAATTACAAAAGTTTTAAGAATAAATATTTTATTTCTTTTTAGAACAAAACCTTGTCTGCTATATTACTAACTAACTACTAACAACTATTCGAACAAAAGAATTCTATAAGTTCTACTATACTACAAGTATTTAAAAAGAATTAGAAGTTAGGTTAAGGACAAGAAGGCAAAACGCTTTCTTCTACTAGGCCTATAACTACTAGTCCTAAGTTACTATTAACATTATTAAGCTTAGTTATCAATACTATAACTATACCTATATACAACTTAATGTTGTCTATAGTTTAACTAAGACATAGTACATTAGTTTTTACTTAAAAAGATGTTACTAAGTTCCTAAAGAACATTAATAGATAAGCTAATAATAGAGGAATTTGTAATACTATAAAAGTCTTTATTTTACAAGACTATTTCTTTAATGAAGATTTATTGCTTTCTTATATCTTAATACGCTTACCTAGATATATAAAGAGAGATTGGTTTAAGTTACAAGCAAGCATAAAAAGGTAGTAGAAAAATAAAGATACTACTATTAAAATAAGTGAGCTCTTTTACCTTTAAGCTTATATCTATAAATATGTATCAAAATAGCTAGGCCTAGTGAAGTATTATACTTATTTTACTTTTATTGCTTATGCTTATATCACGAATAAGCAAATTTTTCAAAGAAATGAAAGTATTTTCTTCTTCTAAAGTTTACTATAAATAGATAAAAAGGCAAATATATACTACATGCTTACTACCTTAAACAGTAATAATTAGTATAGGTATTTGTTAAATTTAATTTATTCTTGTTAAGAATCTTAGTACAAGAAGATAACAAGTCTAGACAAGATTTATTAGCTAGAATAAGAAAGCGTAGATATAGAGATGTGCTAGATTATGCTGTTTGACTAGCGTACAAGTGTTACACTTAAGAAAGTAAAAGAAGTAGTAGCTAAGATTAGTAAACCATATAAAAAACTAAGTACACTAGTAGATATTAACCTAGAGACAAAGGACCTTATTAAGTCTTTAGACAACCTAAAACTTAGAATATGAACTATTAATATGCTTATAGCTTATTTTATAACAGAAAGACTTTTAGAAAAACTCTCTAATTATATATACTTTATTATATAAGTAACAAATTCTAAATTCTTAAGTAAAAAAAATAATAGTTTCTTTATTAATAATGTAAAAAGGGTACTTCTAAATAAAATAAGTATAGTATACTTAAATAATGATGAGATAAAAATCTCTATTATATATGTAATATTATAAAATATATGCCTAAGAATTATAAGCTATACTACGCCTTGAAGCAAATAGGGTAGGTTTGTTTTAACTAGAATGCTGCAGCTAGGAAAATAACGCACTACTTTAGGCTACTACATTAACGTCTAGAGGAAGTTTTAAAATAGCTATTATTTACTTAAGTCTTATTATTATTAAAAGTAAAGATTTAAGAATTTTGTGGAATTAATAATAATATACTTAATTATCTAGCTGTTAGTGTGATACCTAAGAAGTTCATAAGTAAAGACTTTTAACTAGGCTTAAATTATACAGGTAAAGCATTTAGCTTAACAAACGTAGCAACTAGCTTAAGAAATTAAAGTTACTATAATAATATTCTTTAGCAGTTTTATTAGTTTTAGAAATAGCTATTTAATCTTACTACAGACAAATATGTTAATAAGCTTGATAACATTAATACTGCTAACATTACATTAGTAGGTAGGCAAAATGCATTATATAATATTTTTAAGTAAAATACTGCTACACGCTTATAAAGAAAAAACCTTTCTCTTTACTAAATTATTAATTATGTTGTAAATTGAAGAATAAAAAAATGAAGAAGGCTAAGTAAGAATATAAATGCTTAAAAAAGTAATTAATTACTATAAAGTAATACTCTAATTTTTAACTTGCAGCTGATAAATATGCAGTTTCTATAGAAGAAAATATAAAGAAAAATACTTTTTCGATGTTAGCTTTATAATATAGTTTTTATAATTATTAAGCTACTGTAGTTATGTTAGCAAAATAGCAACATGTTAGCTTATTCAAAGCACTTACTATAAGGGCAAGAAAAAAGGCAATAAAGGTTATAAATACAAACTATAATTTTAAGTGAGAAGAGATAAAACAAAGTTAGATAAACCGCATTACTACTACTTTACTTAGATAAGAAGTACAAGAGGTTACTATATGTAATTTTATAAAGTGAAATAATATTTAGAAACAACTACGCAACTTTTTAAATAGTAGTATTAGTATGATAAATAGCTTAGAAACGCTTAACGTTATAACTAGTAAAGAAATTATAAAGTTGAAGTGTAATTTAGCGCACTTAAAATTTATTTTTGCTGCTAATTAGCTAAGCTAGCGCACGGGCTATAAATACTCTACTAATAAAACTTTACTACTTACACTAGCTACTGCAAGCCTGTGTTATAATAAGATAAATCTAGATTAATTAAATACTTTAAAATAATATAAAGTGTATGAAAAAAGGACTTTTTAAGTTAATAAGCTAGACAACATACTTACTGAAGATTTCTAGAAAGTCTAGCAAAATAATAGACAAGTCTTTGCTTTAATAAACTTACTATAATACTAAGCTATTATTAATATTAACTTCTTAAAGTGCTTAATAAATACTAAAGTAGAAATAAATATCTTAAGACTTAGTGCTGTAGAGGTATTAAAGATACCATATAAGATAATAGAATATAGACTAGGACAGCTATCTCTTAGTGTTACTTTAGCTAATAAAACTTATAATCTGTTTATTAGGACAGCATTTACTATTTCTATTTAAATAAAGATAATTACTATGAAAACTATATTTAGGATTGTTACTAATATTACTCAATATATAATTCTAGAAGGACTGTAGTGCGCATACGGAAGTATAGCACTACAGTATAATATATTTAGATAAATTATATACTCAGTCTTTTCTAAAAATAGCACTAAGAAAGTAGTCTTTTTTACATCTAATCTATTACTAAGCTAATTTGCGCATAAAATAAAGAATAAAGCTTTGAAAAATAATTTAGATAAAAAGACAGTAAGTAATATATAAGTATTTAAAATTACTAACATAATAAATAGTAGGCCATAAGTAGCTATAGTAGAGTATATACAAGAAGCTGCATAAATAAATCTAATAATTAGATTTAGCAATGTTAATATGCTGTATATAAATTACAATGAGTATAACTAAATAATCTGAATAACATATTTTTTACAAATCTATTAAGACAATTAGAATACTTAATTAAAAACTATAGTTTTAGCAAATTTTTATTTATGTATTAGCTTAGCAAGCAACAATTGCAAGAAAGACAACTTAACAACTTTTAATAGCACTTTAATCTCTATACTATGTATATAATAGTAGATAAGAAAGTTTAGCTTATTAATAATCTTTAGTAAGAAATAATGATAGAAATTAAATAAAGAAACAAAAACAAGAGGCAAAAGAACAACAGCTCTACTAAAAAACTATTTATAATTCCAATACTAGACTATAAAACTAGGTATTTAAACTAAAGTATGCCGCTTTCTTACAAGAGACAAAACTCACTAAAGAATAAATAAACAAACTATATATAAAAGTTAACTTTTAGCTTATAAAAAGAGTAGTATTTATTTATGTGCTCTTCAATAAAGAAGAAGCTCTCTTATAGTATTTTAAGGAATTAGAAAGAATATATCTTGATATATACTTGCTATACAAGATATAGACAGTAATACATAAAGCTTAGTAAGTATAAAGCTTTGTTATCTTAAAGGCATTAGAATTGTGAGTAGTGAATATAGTTAATATCTACCTAAATTAAGGAATATACAATCAATTTAATAGTTAGTATTAAAATTTATAGCATCTAGTACTTAAAAAAAAATAAGAGCGTTTGATATATTAGCAACGCGTAGAAAATAAATATAGATACTGTATGAAATCTAACCCTACTACTAATAGCTACCAAATTCTCTTGGCAATTTGCAAAATGCAAATTTATTTTACTTATAAACTTAATTTTAAGATATTACTAGATTACATTATATTTAGAAAGAAGAGATATAACAGCATTTTAAACATCTATAAGACTTATACATTTCTACATAATAGTTAAAAGCGCTACTAACTTTATAGCAGTATTCTAATAAGTTATAAAAAAAATTCTAAGAGATTACTAGCCTAATACTATGCCCTTTATTGATAATATTACATGTAGAGAGCTCAAGACGAATTATAGTAGAAAAAATTTAATGCTAGGAGTACAGCAGTATATTTATAAGTATATTATGCAACTATACAGAGTGCTAGCTAACATTAAATAAGCTCAAAGCAGTATTTTAGAAAAGAAGTGTTACTTTCTTATAAGAAGACTTAAAGTATTAGGCTATAAAGTTAGTTTATAAGGTTGCTCTTTAACGAAAAGAAAGTTAAAAATATAATAAACTAGCTACTATGCAAAAAGAAAAAAGAAGTGCAATTATTTAAAGATATATATATCTACAATTATATATAAGTAAAGAACTTTACTAAGATTGCTAATCTTCTATTTATACTCCTACAAGACGATACTTTTTTTTCATCAATATATATGCAAAGAGTAGTAATATATGTACTAGAATAAGCAATATATAATATACTTACACTTGCAAACTTGGACTACACTAATACTAAGGACTGCAAAATATTCTTTATAACTAATGCTATTTAAATTGTGTAGGGGCTTGTATAGAGTAACTTGAAGAAGATAATAAATAATACCTAGTATATTTAAAAGCACTCTATAGTTAGTATAAGAAAAGTAATAGTACTTTACTAAATTAGAATACAAAGCTGTACTGTATGCGCTTAAGAAGTTTTGTACTTATTTCTATAGTATTTACTTTACTATAAAGACTAACAGTGTAACCCTTATTACTTAACTAAATTCCTTGTTAACTAACAATTGAAAATTAGTTATAAACAAGTAGATATTAACTATTCTTTTATAGAACTTTAACATTGAGCATACTAAGAAAGAAAAATGTTGTTGTAGATGTATTGTTTAAGTATTTAAAAGCAGATAACTAAAAGCCTTTTCTTAAACTTAAAAAAGACCTAGAGGAGTTTATTGACTATATGATTAGATATGTAAATTCAATAGTACTAGCAGAACAAGCAAAAATACTTTATTAGAAGTTTTTTAAGGAATTAAAATAATATGCTTAGTTTTTAGTTAACTTTAAGACTCTTAAGAAAATAGAACTGCAAGATCTATAGGCGTAAAAGAAGTAAGTATTGAATTTCTTTTTATAAAACTGTATGCTCTTTAAACAAATATTTAAAAATATTGTAATTTAATAAGTTGTAGATAGTTTAAATTTAAGAACAGCTGCAGTATAGAATATACACACCTAGGTTAGACACTAAGAAGTTAATGCAGTATACTTTATACTCGCGCAGCAATATTAGTAGGAAGAAATATATAAGCAAGTATAAAAGAAACTAGCAACTTGCTTAGACTATTTGTTGGAGATTAAGCTACTTAGCTGTTTCTCCACAGGATCCAGGTGCTCAATATTACACCTGGAATCTACAATCAATCTACGATCAATTGATTACTAGAAGCTATTACGCTACTAGTACCACTAATCATTGTTATGAATTGATCTATAGCAACTACGCAATCGATTACGTGAGATTACATAAGATTGCGAGATATTGCATCATCTACTACGCAAGCTATTGCGTAAGTACAGAACTTTCTAGAATGCAAGTAACAGGTATATATAGACTGTAGTTTGGCTTTTAGTTAGAAAAAAAAGAGAGAGTCAAGAGAATTACAATATTCAATTGAGCATTTGTACAATATAATAATAAGACTCAAATTACTCTCTTCCCCTAGTCTCTATATTTCTTTCTCTTATCTTATCGTTCTACTTCCGCACCTCCTCAATCTCCAGGTTAAAAGCCTAGGATAGGCTGCCTCTGAGTCTACTACAAACAAGTAGAAGGCAGAGACCTCTACCTCCGAGTTGATAGTAGAACAAGCAACTATACATAGAGATTGAATCCGCAATACTATTCACTATAATCTTCTAAAAATAAAGTTAATATACTTACTAATACTTATAGTTTTGCTATTAAAAAAACTATTGCTATTCATATAGTATATATGCCTTAGTATTTTAAGAAGAAGTTTCTTGTAATTACAGGGGACTACTTTAGCAGCTAGCCTAAAGTAAAAGCGCTATTAAATAACTAATCTATGATAATTGTAGAATGTATATATAAAGATACTATTTGCAGATAGAGGACAGCACACAAATTTATAGTTAATAAAGAACTTAACTTTGCTCAAGTAGTCTTTCATCTATTAAAAACGTATAACATTAACTAAGTCTAATTATTTAATCACAATTCCTAAGCTATAGAAAAAATTAAAAGTTAATATAAACTAGTTGTAAATTTCCTTATAAAGCTACTAGGACCTTAAGTAAAGAACCTGCCTATAGTTCTTTTTATAGACAGAATCTCTATATAGATGCAGACAGGTTACTTGCTATACTAACTAGTTAAAAGATAGAACTTAGTGCTCTCTATTTAGCTTATACTACTTACATAGCAAATGCTTCTATTTAAAAAAGCAAAGAACTATGTATAATTACTTGCTATAAAAGCAATATAGTTAAATTTTAAAAATTAGTTTACTAAAGATGCTGTTGCTTGTACTAATTATATAAGAGCTGCTAAGAAAGAATGCTAGAATAAAACTAAGAAAATATAATATATAGATATAAAGCTAGAAAACTTAATTCTTCTTTAGAATTTAGTTTAAGAAATTGATATATCTTAAGATTGCAAGCTAAATGTAAAATAGTTAAGACTATATTATATTTAAAATACTAAACTTAAAAGAGAAACCTACTACTTTAAAGACCTTAATATTACCCGCTTTCTACACACAACACTTAGCTAGCAATTAAAGTCTTTTTAATAATAACACGTGCAGAATCTTATAAAAAACAATTACAGAAATATAAAACTATAAGATCTTAAGTATTAAAAATAGACTAGCCTAAAAGTGAATATTCCTTTTTCTCTAAACTTATTTAAGCTATTTATTAAGTTATAACTATCTCTACCTTTTGCAACAAGAGATAATCTTAACTTTTAGGTTATTATTACTTAGAGTTTTATAAAAAAAAAGCGTTATATATATATATAAGACTTTAGAGCCTTAAACTTTAATTCTAACACTACTATAACTAGTAACTAATAAGCTACTAAACAGCTTATACTTTTAAGAAAAATAGAAAATACTATGCTATTAGTATTTACTTTTACCTTTAGCTACTTGTTCACAGATTTCTTATATTTTATTTAAGTATTAGCTATATATATTATGTCACGGATGGTTGCGTGTTGGCTGGATCTGCCAAGTTCGCTTATTTGTTAGCTCTCCCACTTGCAATTGTGTTTATAAGGGGCTCCTTACCCTTAAGAATACCAGCAGGTATTATTGATTAAAATATATACACGTTATTATTTTAGAGCTATTTCTTACTATCTTCTGTAGTGTAAAGCAAGTACTATTGCCTAAAGCCACCCCTTACAGAATAATACCTCCACCTATAGGCTAATAGTCTAGAGATAGCTCCCTTAACGCAATCTAACACTTAAGGTAATTAAAGAAGCTAGAGCCCTACTATATTTAAACTTTCTAATCCTTCTTAAACTTTATTAAGGCCTGCAACACCTAAAAAGCTTAAAAAGCGTACCTAGAACACACCTACAACGCTTAAAGATTGCATTAACGCTGTAGAGAAGTAACGCAATAAACTTTAATCCTTATAATAATTACAAGAGTTAGAAAAAAAAGTAGTATAGCTAAAAGAAGTTAAATAAAAAGAAATCTTAAAAATACTAACACTACTAACAATATTATTCCGCGCGTAGAATGTACTAGAAGTAACACTTACTACGCATATGCACCGCGTGCTAAAACCTAAAAACTTAACTAAATACTTAGGTAAAACTCTTAAAGAATATTATAAGTTTACTTATTCTTGTAAAGTAGCATTCTAGCTACTACTATAAGAATTTAAGAATAATAATAATAAAGTAATTTAGGCAATATAGTATTCTAAGTTAAACACTTAAGAGCTTTAATATACTTACTTTAAGCATTCTTTTGAAGTAAAATAAAAAGTTCTAACTTAAAATTACTTTAAATAATATATGCTTAACTTGCTTTTAGACCTTATTAACTACAGCTTTAAAGCAGCAACTACGCATGTACATGCTATATAGTAAAAAGATTAAACTATTTAATTATTTACAACTTATTCTAATATTCTTAAAAATTAACTTCTAATATATAATAAAGTATAATAAGTCTAGCACTTATTTACAAAACTAAGGCCTAAACTACAACACGCTATTACTAACTACTATTAGATTTTTATAACTAGAGAAGACTTTATTATGCTTAAATTAATACTTAAACAGAATTTTCGTAGAGCACTTATTCTATATAATTAGCCCTTTTAAAACACTTCTATTAAAAAAATAACCTTCCTCTATAGCTACTATACTAAACACACCTAAAAAGCACAAGAACAGCTACAGTATTATATACTTTAAATACCAAAAGAAAAATACTACGCAAATAAGTGTTAGAGTAGCAACTTTAACAAGATTCTAGTTAACATAAATTAAATAAGAAAAAGTTAAGCCTTACTATGAACTTAAAATTAGTAAAGCACGTTTTAATATATGTTTTACTAGGAATATAGCACATATGTTACGCACGTTTAGCAATGATAGTAGAAAAAGAACTTAAAGTTATTTTAAATCTATAAGTAAATGTTTGCTTTATTAGTTAAAAAATAGCTGTAAAAATAGATCTAAAACCTATTTAAAATAAAGAACTTCTTTGCTTAAGTTAAATTAGACCTTAAAGGCAAGATATATATACAGTAGACAAGCTCTAGCTGCGCTTAATAAATAATAATAGCGTAGAGCGTATTATGAAAGTTACTACGTATAAAGTAAATAAAAAAAGCGTACTACTACTACTTAGCAACTTCTTTTTAGGTTAAGAGGGTATTTATATTAACTACAGGAAACAAATGTAGCGTTAAAAATATATAAAGGCAAACATTAACTTTGTAGCTACTAAGGCATTTTTAAAAAATACAAAACTTACAAATTTAAAAATTTATCTTTTTAAAGTACTCTAAAGTAACAGCGCAAGCATTAAGCTAGAAGCTTATATATTAAACGTATCTATAGCATAAGTACAGTATATACTTAATACTTCATAAAATTATGCAAATATTTTTAATAATAATACTACTAAAACTCTATTATAACTAAGAAGTTTAGATTACGCAATTTTTATTTAACAAGGAAAAGAACTTCTTTATAAGTCTTTTTATACCTTTTTTTCTTGTAAGCTTTAAGTGCTCTACAAATATATTAAGAAAGCACAAAAAATAAAGATAAATTTGCTACAGCACTAGCCTTACAGGCGCTTTAATATTATTTATACTTAAGAAAGATAAGACCTTTTGCCTTTGCGTAAACTATTAGAGTCTTAACGCTATTATAATAAAAAATTGTTGCCTACTCTCTTTAATTAGAGAGACACTAGATTACCTATTAGGCGCATGCTACTACACTATACTAAATCTTAAAGACGCCTACTATCGTCTAAGGATTAAGGTAGGAGATAAGTAGAAGACTGCTTTTAGAATATAATACAAACATTTTAAATATCTTATTATACCTTTTAGGCTTATAAACGCCCTAGCAAGTTTTTAAGCCTACATTAACAAAGCTTTAAGAGGGTATTTAAATTATATTTACATAGTTTATCTAAAAAATATTCTTATCTACACCTATAATAATAATATTACGCTATACTAGCATGCTACACGCGCTGTAATTAACTTTTTACAAAGAGTAAAGTTATATATAAATTATTAAAAGTACACATTTGCTTTAAAAAAAGTTTATTTCTTAAAATTTAATATTACAAGAAGTAGTATTCGCGTAGATCTAGCGCGTATTACTACTATTAAGTAATAGCATACTTCTACTAGTATTAAGGAGCTGCAGTCTTTTTTAAGATTTGCAAACTTTTATTAACATTATATTAAAAACTATGCTATAGAAACAGCACCTCTTATAGATATTTTAAAAGGGAAACAGGTGTTCTAATAGAACAAGAATACATATAATACTTTTATAAGGCTAAAGCAACGCTTTATATATATACTTATCTTACGCTACCTTAAAAATTATGCTTAACTTTTGCTATCTTAGGCGTATTATCCTAACTCTTTAGAAACAGAAAGTAGTATTCTATTACGTTTTACTTACTAAAACTATAAAACACTAAGCTAAACTATAATGTGTATATCTTTGAACTTTTAGCTATTATATAAAGTTTTATGAAATATTAATACTACTTAAAAGGCGCTTAACACACTATTTAAGTGTTAATAAATTAAAATAACCTGCGTTCTTTACGCGCTGTATAGAAGCTAAACTAGCGTTAAGTACGCTAAGCTCTATTCTTAGGGGCTTTTAATTTTAAAGTTAAATACTGCCTACGGCGTATAAACCTTATAGATAGACTATTAAGAAGAGCAGATTACAAACAAGGGAACTTATTATTAACTTAAATATTACTTACACTGCAGATCAAACTTCTAGCAAGAGTAAAGTATAGTAGAACAGAAAGTTTTACAACTTAGCACAGCTAAAAAAGCGCATATAAGACGCATATAGCTAATATTTATAAAACAAAAAGTATTTAAACTGCTGATGCTATAAAGTGTATACTATGAGTACTACGCTCTCTAGCTAGAGTATTAGTTAGTAGTAAACCACTAATAGTAAAGTTAAAAGCTTTAATAAATAAACTATACTAGTTGTAATAAAAAGACGCCTTTGCCTTGTAACAGGTTGTAGACTTTACGTAAGTAATATATACTTAAAATAGTAGCAGCACATAAGTATAGCATGTTAAGAAGAAAAAAGTCTTAAAATATAAAGGCAGAATTTATGTTTTACTAGAATAAGCTATAAGGCAGGAGATTCTATTACAAAATTATAACACGCGTATAGCAGGTCACTTTAGCGCATATAAAACGCATAAGCTTATTAGTAAGCTATATTACTAGCTAGAGCTAAGCTATAATGTTTAAAATTACGTAAAGACCTGCGTAGTATGCTAAAGAAGTAAAGCTTTAAAATACAGTAAATATAGTTAGTTATTACTATTACGTATTTCTAATAAAATTTTTAAAGAATTAAGCCTTAATTTTGTTATAAAGCTACTGCGAGCAAAGAACAGTTTAAACTATATGTTTAATATAACTTTTGTAATTATTAACCGCTTTTTAAAAATAGCAATCTACATACCTGCATCAAAAACATAAAATATAAGATAGTTTATAAAATTGTACTTTAAATATATTATTTTAGAGTATAAAATTTAAAAGGCATTGTATCTAACTGCAGTTTAATCTTTACCATAGCGTTTTAGATAAAAATATACTACTAGCTGCAAGTAAAGTGTAGGCTAAGTATAGCCTTCTACCTATAGATAGATAGGCAAACTAAACGCTAAAATTAAATAATGAAGCAATACTTACGAACTTTTGCCTTAAAAAAATAAGATAATTAGGTGTTACTTTTTCTAACTATATAACTTGCATACAACAACTCTATTTATAAATTAATAAAAATAACACCTTTTTACGCAGTATATAGCAAGTATCTATTACTTATAATGCCTTCTAAGGACAGCAGGCTAAAAAAGAAAGTACTAGATACTATAAATAGAGTGCAGCGCATGTACAACGCACGTGCAACAGCAAAAGAATACTTTTTAAAAGTATAAAAATATTAATGCTAATACTATAATAAAAAACACAAACTTAAAATTTTCTACTAAAAAGACTTAGTTTGCCTTAGTATAAAGATATTAACCTAGCCTACTAACTTAGTAAGAAGCTTTCTAGCAAGTTTATAAGACTATTCTAAGTGCAAAAAGTAGTTAGAACGTAGGCTTACTAACTATAACTACTACTTTACTATTATATTTATAATGTCTTCTACGTCTTCTTACTAGAATAATAAGAACTACGCAGTAGTTAAGAAGATAATACTTAGGCACTAAAAATTAGCTTCAAGAGTAAAGAGATCTAAAAAGTTAAAAAGACATTAAGAAAATAAATTAAGAATAGCTAGCTTAAGTATTAGCTATAATAAAAAGGCTATAACAAATTATAAAATACTTAGACTCTAGCATTGCAGTTTAAGGATATAGAAGAACTAATTAAGAAATATAAGTATAAGTAAATATTATTACGTCCTAAGCGCGCTAAAAAAATATACTAAATATTATTATTGCGCACTTAAGGCGCAAATTAGGTATTTAAATAAACAAAACTATAAGTATAAAAATAATTTACTTTTACTTATTATTAAGAATTTCTTTACTACTAGCATAAACTTTATTATTACTACTTATCTTATTATTACTACTACTTCTAGCACTACTGTTATAAGCGCCACCTGCGCCTAGACTACGCCTAAGTAGCAGCTTGTTGTTGTTACCTAAGCTCTTATTATTGTTATTATTATTACTAGCAGGACTAGCAATCTTAGCTACATAACTAGCAATTAACCTAAAAGTAGCTGCTATACAGCACTGCTTTACTAAAATTAAGCTTAAAAAATAAGGCAAGAATGTTAGCACCTAAGTAAAAACTTCTAAAAGAGTACTAGTGTACGCAGTAACGCGGCAGTAGTTAGATAGCTTAAAGTTAAATTAGCGCTAGCAGCGCGTAAGCTTAACGCTAGTAGTAATAATAGTAAAGTTAGTTTTTAAAGTGTTAGTATTAGCAACTACAGTATTAAAATAAAAGCAAAGTTAATATAAATAATTTAAATGCCTATTAAGCGCCTTAAGAACTTATTTAGATTAGCTAAGGCGTAGTTAACAAGATAAAAAAACTTACTTTAGTATAACTACTATAGTTGCCCTTAGCACAATAGTTGTAATAATAATACTTAGTCTTTCTACAAATTTTTTTTTATTTAGTAATATTTTATACGTAGCGCAGGCACGTTGCATATAAAGTAATAAAGTTAGTAGCTTTTTAAGTACGCTAAACTTGTTCAGCTAAGTATCTTCTAAATAGGACTTTCTAATATACTTAAAATTTAGATAGTATACTATAATAAAGATTAGAGCTTATTATTTAGTTATGTAGTAAGTGCGTTAGAGTTGCGTATTAAATGTGTTAAGCAAGACAAGAATTACTAAAGATATACTAAAAAAATTCTTTATTACTGTAGCCAATATTACCTTACATAGACTACTTAAAATAATTATATACTTTTACCTTTACTTCAAAAAATTTTAAGAGACAAACAACAAATTTAAAAGTTACTACAATAATACTATTAAGACTTAAGCCTAAAGCTTGTTACGCGCTTAAACTGCAGGTAACACGCGTCTTAAGAGCACCTAAGCTGCAAGTAAGACACGCTCCTTACTAAACTATTCTTATATAGTCTAGAGAGTTGATTTGAGGCTGTTAGGACGCTAGACTAGAGAGGGAGGCTCTGTTATAGATAGTTGCGTGTTAGCTAGGTCTGCTAAGTTTGCTTATTTGTTAGCTTGCCTACTTGCGATTGTGTTTATAAGGGGCTCCTCACCCTTAAGAATACACACGTTATTATTCTAGAGCTATCTCTTACTATCTTCTGTGGTGTGAAGCAAGTACTATTGCCTGAAGCCACCCCTTACATATTATAAATTCTAGGTATGTTAAGAGCACCTGAATTCTATAGATTTATTACACTTTAATATATAATATTACGTTTATGTTACAACACGCGCTCCCTTATAAGCTTTTTTAGTAATTAAACGTAATTCTAATAGTCTTGTACGTTTTAAGTTAGTTACCTTAAAGACAAAAGCTCTTTAGGTAGACTATTGCTCTCTTTCTTTTAACTTTAGCTAATTTTAAGCTTTATACATTGCAATTAAACAAGCTAGCTTACTAAGTTTATTACAACTAACAACCTTTAATACAGCAACTGTTTAAAGTTCTATAATAGTAAAATATATATAAAAGGTAGCAAGCGCTAGCGTAATGCGCTAGGAACAAGCAATAGAAACTATAACTACTACAGTACTACAACAGCTGCATAATTTACTAAAAGCTAAAATATCAGCGTCCTTAGTAGGAGCAATAGTAATAATAACTAAAAGCAAAAACATTTGCCTCTTTTTAAAAAAAGGTCTCTTTATACTAGAAATCAAAGAGCAAGCTAGAAAGCAATATTAACTTAATGCCTCCTACAGCCACCTTAGAATTACGCACTTAAAAGTACACCACTATAATTAAATCTTTACTTGTCTTTTATAGATTAGCATGTAACTACTAGTCTTCTTAATATTAAAACAGCGAACCGCCCTTATAAATTAGGCAGGACGCTACCTAGGCTCTAAGTATAAATAACCTAGTATAGAAATCCATAGCAATATAAGTAATATTATACTATAATATAGTGAGCTTAGTAATCTTAGATTACTAGCAGCACTACAAGAACTTAAACAAGACTTACTACACTAGTAGAATAATAATAAGTAAAAGCTACTAACAATAATCTATTATTAGTGCTATACTACAGACGGCGCAACACGTTCTATAGCTTCTAGCGCTATTACTAGCCTTAACTTTAAACTTAGTGGTACGTAAAACTAGCTTAAAGAATATATTATTTTATACAGTAGCTAGTAGAGGTCTACTATTTCAAGTTTTTTTACTAGAAAGAAGTAGCGCTAGTTAGCCTAGCTAAGTTGCCACAAGCATACAAGATTAGCTTTTAAGCCTAAAGGCTATATTAACTTAACGCTAGCAAACTAATAAAGACAAAAAGCTTTACCAGCTCTAGCTTCTACTGTTAGCAGCAGGGGACATAGAGAGCATGCGGAACGTATTACCTAAAGCTTAATACTAGAAAGCGGTAACCTTTTAGCTCTTAAAGAATTCTTACAAGAGCAGCCGCTATTACTAAAATAATACAAACAACGTTTTCTAAAATAGGTACAACTTATTTAGCTTAACTATTTTTTTTTTGCTAAAATAGACAATTTAGAAAACCTTAAGCAAATTATTACTTACGCACAACTAGCTAGTATTGGCCTACTTACTAACACCTGTTTACTAGCAACAGATATTGCTAATTCTAGCACTTATAGCATCGCTCGTATTAGGAAAGTTATCAACTAATACATTAGTGTGCTTACTAAACCTAACTATCTACTAGAAGAATTACGTTACAATGAACTTATAAAAGTTTTTAATTAAAACTAATTTCCGCTAGGCTATAAATACTTTATTATTAGAAATTTAAGATAGAATAAAATTAACTAAGGTGTTCCCTAGTCTACTACGTTTAAGGACTATGCACACTGCTTTAGAACACTTAATCATTAATATTTTCTTTTTAATACAATTGCTAATTAAATCACTAAGAAGCTTCGTATAATTAAGTAAAAAATTAACGCTAAACTAAAGTAGGCCCTTGCGAATTTTAAGTAGTTTTGAATAATACTACAGCTAGCAACCTATAAGCTATGGAACAGCCTATATAGTTAAAAAAAGAAGAGGATGCTATACTATTAGTGTCTACCTTTACTTTTCGCTGCTTATTTACTAATTAATTATCTAAAGTTTAGGTACAGGCTCCCTATCCTACAAATTCTAGGTGTGTAGTAAGCACCTAGATTCTATAAACTAATAATACCTTACTACTTTACTAAAACTACACCTAATTTCTTGCATTTGCAAAGCAACAGCTAATTATAGTAACTATTTATTACAAATTCTACTTATTTTAGCGCAATATAGACTTCATTTACTTTTACCTTTACCTACCTACCAGCAGTATACTGCCACTACACCTAAAGTCAAACTACAACCCCGCTAACTAATTAACCCTCCTTCTACACTAACCTTACTACCTTTCTACTTAGGTATCAACCTATAAAGATAATAATTACGGCAATATTTTCTTTTTTAGTCTAACAAAGGCTTAGAATAATACACACACTACTAACTAACTTACTTAAGTAATGTCTTCGCCTCTGTTAGACAAGGCTTAAGGTAAGCAGCTACAGCAGTAACTACCTTAGACACTAGGTCTATTAAGAGTCTTTAAAAGCTTAGGGGTAAGTATAATAAAAGAAAACTATATTACATACTACACCTTTAAAGTTGTCTAGCATTAAGACAAGGTACTAAAGCTTGTAAAACTTAGTAATAGCATTAGAGTTACTAATATCTAGACTTTAGTAAACAAGATCCTTTTAAACGCTCTATAGCAATAGCGCATTATTATAAACTAATAGTTTAATAGTGCCTTCTACTAATTTAACCTAGTCTTTAAAGTTGTCTTAAAAGTAAGCAATCTTTGGACTTAACTCCCTAGACTTATAAGCGAATATAATAGTATTAAAAGTTTCTAAGAACACTATCCTATGATTAGTGCAGCAACCTTGTCGCAAGATAGGAGAGCTAAAGAACTAAGTAATACAGTCTTAACCGTAAAGAAACCAGTGTTACACAGGGTTAGGCTATACTTCTCTAGGCTTAGTCTATACTAAGGCGAGGTAGACTAAAGCAGTAGCCTGTCAGGTATTGTAAGAATAATTTAAGTAGAGAAGAGTTATTAATATTAACTAAAAGCAAGCAATACTAATTTTATAAACGATTGATAACTAGTTAACAATCTTTGTAAGGGATAAACTATTTAAGTTAACTACAATAATTGTAATAATAAGATCTAACACATTTTTATACCTATTGCCTTTGTCCTGTGTTCTCCCGTGCCTTCTATCTAAGAGGGAGGTTAAAGAGGGCGCTAGTCTCCCTTTAAGCAGTAACCTTCTAGAGATCCTATCTTAGCAGAATGCTAGTTACGTGATCCTTGCGCTCTGCGTAGATTATTACCTTCTAGTATATATATAGTCAACTTTTAACCTACTTTTTACGTTAAGGAGAGAATTCTTTAAATTACTTATAACATTATTACCCCTCTTAGGCGTATTATCCTAATACTCTACATTATTGTTTTCTTATGCTGTGTATTCAATTGCTAGCTGCATATAAATTCTTAATGAGCCTATTATATTATATACTCTTTTCTCTCTACGCCTTTTTAACTATGCTTAAAGTTCTATTTTTTTGCTGTGTCTATTTAAATAACTTAGTTTAACAGCGTTAGGCCTAGGCTAATTATATTTATTAGTAGAAGAAGAAGATAACATTTTATTATAAGCGCTATAAGAAGAAAAATATTTTTAATTTTATAAATACTATTTATTTTTAAGGTGTCAAGTAAAAAAATTTGCTAAAAGTACTAAAAAACAACACTAATTAAAACGTGTTTAACAGTAATTGCTAGCCTATAGCTAGCAACAAGATTACAATAAAGATAAAGAAGAAGAGTAAAGACATATACGTTATTACAGCAGGAGCCTATAATAGTTTTTTATAAAAGCTTCCTACCTACTACTTCTTACTTTTAGAATCTCCTACACTATATAGTACTGCATATAAACAACTTACATATAAATAATATAATACTTAGACTATTTTTTTCTTCTTTTAACACAAAAACTAATAGCTTATATTAAGTTAAGTTAGACCTTACTAAGTTACTATACTAAAAGCTATAGTAGTAGATTATAAGCTAGCGTTTACTATTGTTAAGTAGCTACCTTTATTAGTTAAAAAAAAGCTAGTAGTAATAGTCCTTATAGTAGTTAAGTTAGTATAGAAGTTAGAATGTAACTATAGTTAAAATATCTTTAATATGTCTAGTATTATAGATGTTAAGGTTATAATAAGGACTATAAAAGGCTAGTTTAGCTAGTACACTATATACACTGCGCATGTTAATAGTCTAAGTATAGTAAAAATATATTACTATAGCAATCTCTTTTTGTATAAATACTACTTTAGCAAAAAAACTTAAAAGTAGCTTTATAAAGAGCAAAGGCGTGTTAAAACAGCTATTAAGTAGCTAGAATAAACTAACAAGCAGAAGAATTTTGTAAGTTGCCTTTAGAAATAAAAAAGCTGTATATAAATAGTAATGCTGTTATTGTTTATTTATATCTAAGAATAGGCACTAAACGCCGCAACTACAACACTGCTAGGATAGCAACAAGACAACAGAAGTTGCAGTTAGCAGTAAATAGTTAGCAGTAAATAGTTATTAGTTAAGAAAGTTAGTTAGAAGGATATCGCGCATCTTTGTTTCTGTTTAAACATGCTAGAGCGACACACTAATTGCGTGCTAGCAATGCTAAATAAGGGGGCATAGTTGTTAGCAATAAATCTTTTTTTACTAAAAAGGTGTCTATAAAATGTGTAGTCACATCAAAAGGTTGTCTCAAAAGGCCGAAGCCATTATAAATACTATAACTAGTCGTTGTGCTAGCTATATTTTTATAAAAGTAGAGTGCATTCTTTTTATTTCTAAAAAAAAAAGTAAAAGAAAATAGAGGCTAAAAAATATAAAAAGCGACTAGCGCTTCTTTATACTAAAGCTAAGGTTACTTAGCTCTGCCTAGAAGTTGCTAAGACTAAGGCCCTAGAGCGCTCCTACGCTAATTAGAATTATATAATCTTAAGTCTCTAGAATTGTACATAAGAAGAGGCTAGGAAAAACACTGCCCTTAGAATAAACCTTCTAATAACTAAACTATTGCTACTTAGACTATTAACTAACTTAAGCTAGTTACAAGCTAAAGCTTTTTTTAGTTTTTTTAAATTACATTTTTTTTCTTAAGGACTTAGTCCTTTTTTCTCTAGGTATCTATAATAGTACTTAAGTACCTATAACTTGTAGTTTATTAAGTTTTCTTTTAGATCTTAACTATTTTAGCTTTTTAGCTATTCTTGCTACTTAACTAAGTATTTCTACTAACAACTGATTTTCTGTAAGTCTTTTATTTTTTTTTCCTTGTACTTGTTGTCCTTAAGCTTTATATTAGTAGCTAGCTTAGTACTTAAAAGTACTCTTTTTTATAGCTTTTTGCAAAAGACAAAGTAAATACATATACTTAGTAGTAATTAGAGTTTGTAGTTTACGTTGCTTATTCCTTTTAGAGTTTTAAATAGTCTTACTTAGAGGTTATTTAGTTTTCTACTTAGTTACTTAGTTCTTAAGTTTTGTTGTAACTAGAAAACTTTAGCTTCTTTTTTAAAGGTTAGTATTTAAATTCTTTGCTTATTAGCTGCCTTAGCTATTATAAAGTTTTTATAAGCTATATTCTTGCCTTATTATTTGTGTACCTCTTACATTAAGCAAACTTTATTATCCACACCTACTATAGTACTTTTAATATTCTATAGATCTTAATAAGTAGCTAGCTTATATTTATAGTTTATGTAGTATAGTAAATACTTTGTTTTTACTAACCTTATACTATTATAAGCTAATTTTGCTGTTTGTTAAAGTTTAACCTAGTTGTTTTACAGCGTATTAGCGTATATTTTTAGATGCTATTCTAGTGCCTAGTTTGTGTATTCTGTCTAGCTGTCTATTTTAGAGTAAAAGCTAGTTAATAGCTTTTTTTTACACCTAATTTTGCTAAAAGTATGTCTTAATACTTAGACGTAAACGGTTTATTGCAATTAGTAATAAACTCTTTAAGTTTTTATACTTTAATACTAGTACCTTAATAACTTTGTATGCGTAGCTTTCTGCTATAATAGCTTTTCTTATAGGTATAAACTTTACTGCCATAGTTAATTAATTAACAATTACTAAGATAGTGTTATAAAATTAAGTTGATTTTAGTTCTAACAATTTTAGATGCTTTACTATAACGTTAATTATATCACTGCTTTATAGTTTTGTTAGTAGCTGTAGGAGTTGTAATAAGCTATAAAGCTTATATCTCTTGGGCTTATTCTAGTAATAAGCTAAACTATTGCCTAAAACGTTTTATACTTTTGCTTACAAGCGTAGTATTAGAAATACTTTAGCTAGTTGCTTAACTACTTTTTTATTTACTGCATGTCTGTACTTTAAATACTTATATTGTTCTTTTATAAGAATTAATTTTATATATAAAAGTATATATATCTAATCTTCATAAACTATATCTTATTAATCTTTCTTATCTTATAGTAGTTTATTAAAGCTGTCTTTCTTAGGCTTAAACTACTAGCTAGCTACTTTCTACTACTACTACTACTATTGTAGTATTTCTACCTGCTTAGATACCTTAGCTACTTTAGCTAGTTCTAGTTAGTTATAATATAGACTGCTATCTAGCGTCTTTCTAAATATAGCGTTATATAGTTTTTTGTAGCTTTTTTTATATAGGTTTAATCTCCTACTTAATGTATTTGCTACTCTATTAGGTATTTTAGCGTAACAAGTTATTTTAAAGTTAAACTAAGTTAGCAACCTAGCTTATTAAACCAATTATTAGTTAAGTTTCTTTGTTATTATAAACTCTGCTAAGTTCTAGTAATTAGTAAAAACCTTAATCTAGTGTAGTAGTTCTAATAAATAGCCTTCTTACTATTTAAAGGCGTTAACTACTTCTAGAAGTTTTTTATTATAAATATTGTAGTTAAATTTTACTCTAGAGAACTTATTTAAATTATAAAATACTTGTCTCTATTTTCTATCTAAGTAATAATACAAAAATATAACTCTAAGTGCATAGTCTAACACGTTAGTCTTAACTTACATTTCTTATATTAGGTTGTATATCTTTAGTTTAGGTATTTTAAGAAACATTTTTATAATTTAGTTAAACACTTCTTATTATTTTTTATTTTGAGTAAATTTTATCTCTTTCTTTATAACCTTTAAAAGAGGTGTAATAATCTTTAAGGAATTTTTAATACACTTCTAATAGTAGTTAACAAATCTTAAGAAGTATTACAAGTTTTTAACTATTTTTTGTACTAGCTATTTTTACATGACTGTAATATTTTTTAGATTTATCTTTTCTCTCTCTATAATTATTATAAAGCCTAAAAATTCTATCTCCTTTAAATAGAAATTTTGCTCTTCTAGCTTTAAGTACAGCTTATAATTCTTAAGCTTCTTAAGCACTTTCTTCACATGCTCTACATGTTCTTTTAGTGTTTTACTAGAGTATACTAGTATATTATCTAGGTACGCTGTAACAAAGATTCTAAAGTATTTATAAAGTATATTATTAATTACCAATTAAAAAGCTGCTAGTGCGTTAAATAAATTTAAAGGCATAACAATATATTTAAATAGTTAATACTTTGTCTTAAACGCTGTTATTTACTTATAGCTTTCTTCATTACTTGTTAAGTAAAATCTTTCCTAAACTTTTAATTTTGTAAACTACTTAGCTCTCTAAAGTCAATTTATAAGCTCTATTATTAGTAGTAAAAAATATTAGCTCTTCTACATTACGCTTTTTAACCTTTTGAAGTTAATATGTAGTTGCTACTTCCTAATAATCATTTTTACAAAAAAAATAAGTAAAGCTTTTAGGCCTAATTTTAGTGAAATATATCCTTTCTTTAGGTTTTTTTAAATATAATCCCTTAGCTTAGCATTATGCTTAGGCAAGATTAAGTATATTATTCCTAGGCTTAGCTTAGCTCGATTATCTAGAATAATCTTACAATTCTAATTCTAATAGTTTGCTAGCTTTATAGCCTTATTTTTCTTAAAAACTTCTTTCAACTTATTAGTTTAAACCTCTTTTAGTATTTCTAGTAGTAAAGGTTTTTCTTTTATAGTTGTAACCTTGGCTTCGGCCTTTTGAGACAACCTTTTGATGTGACCATATATTTTGTAGACACCTTTTTAGTAAAAAAAGATTTATTACTAACAACAGGTATCTAGGCTTGTGCCCTCTTGTTTGGTATTGCTAGCACGCAATTAGTGTGTCGCTCTAGCATGTTTGGACGGAAACGAAGATGCGCGATATCCCTCCAACTAACCCTCTTAACTAATAACTATTTACCGCTAACTATTTACTACTAACTATTTACTACTAACTATTTACTACTAACTACAACTTCTGTTATCTTGTTGCTATTCTAGCAGTGTTACAGTTGCGGCGTTTAGTGCCTATTCTTAAATATAAATAAACAACAACAGTATTACTATCTATATACAGCTCTCTTATTTCTAAAGGCAACTTATAAAATTCTCCTACTTATTAGTTTGTCTTAGCTACTTAATAGCTATTTTATTACGCCTTTACTTTTTGTAAAGCTACTTTTAAGTCTCTTATTAAAGTTATATTTGCGTAAAAAGAGATTGCTAAAGTAATATACTTTTACTATACTTAAACTATTAACATGCGCAGTATATATAGTGTACTAGCTAAACTAGCCTTTTCCAGCCTTTGTTATAACCTTAACATTTATAATACTAGACACATTAAAGATATCTTAATTATAGTTATATTTTAACTTTTATACTAACTTAACTACTACGACTATTACTACTAGCTCCTTTTTAACTAACAAAGGTAGCTACTTAATAATAGTAAACGCTAGCTTTATAATTTACTACTATAGCTTTTAGTATAGTAACTTAGTAAAGTCTAACTTTACTCAATATAAGCTATTAGTCTTTGTGTTAAAGAAAAAATAGAATAGTTTAAGTATTAAATTATTTATATGCAAGTTATTGATATGCAGTACTATATAGTATAGAAAACTCTAAAAGTAAGAAGTAGCAAGTAGAAAGCTTTTATAAAAAAGCTTTATAGGCTTTTGCTGTAGTAATGTATATGTCTTTACTTTCCTTTTTTTATTTTTATTACAATTTTGTTGCTAGCTATAGGCTAGCAATTGCTGTTAAACACGTTTTGTTAGTACCTTTAGCAAATTTTTTTAACTCTAATTTTTGCTTAGTAGTTTAAGCTTTTCTGCTCTAAGCGCTTAGCGCGTAGACCTTATTTACCTACTGTTTAAATCTTGTTAACTACATATAATCTTTTTTTTTGACTTTTGCGACTAATTAGTAGAGAGTAGCTGCTTTTCACTTTTTTTTGAAACTCTATTTTGACTACAACAACAACCTCCACCTTTAACACCTTAAAAGATAAATAGTTGTAACTTGCCTTATTAAGACAAATTTTATTGTTAAAAAGTTTTTTACATAGATTTATTTAATTTTATATAGTAAGATTTTACTAAATCTCTCGTCTTAAAGCAAGCTTTAAATTGTTAAATATAACTCTTTACGTACTCTAGTAACTTTGTGTATAGATTCTCTTCTGAGTATTCTTTTTATTTACTAATTAATAGCGGGGTTATATACATCTAGCTAATTATAACTAATTAACATGTCTAAATCTTTTTAATCTGTTGTATTAATATTTATTTAGCACTCCCTGCCTACTATTTATAGCTTTATTAACTTAGTCTTGAACTGTACATACTATCTTTATATCCTATAAGTTTCTTGTTAGCTAACACTATTGAGATTAGTTTTTTTTTAACCGAATACAGTATTTATTATTCTTTTACTACTTATAAGGAAGTTATTATCTATATAGCCTGACTATCTATAAGCGCCTATAAGTTCTAACTCTATATTAATAAAGTTATAAGCAACTACTTTACTTAACTATTAGTATTTTATACTTTTTTTAAAGTCGTCTTAGGTATGCCTTTACAAGTATAACTTATCTCTAGCAGTATCCTAGTTTTTTGCCTGCTGACTTTTTCTTTTTTTAGGAAAGTAATCTGCACTATACTTAGTGCTAGAGTATATTAAGTAACTATTATTATAATTAAAGCTCTAATAAAAGTTTTAGTAAAGTTTTTCTTACTTTAAAGCTTGTCTTCTTAGCTCTAGTTTCTTTAATTTATAAATTAGGCAGTCCGCTGCCTTATAAATATTTAATAATAATATAACAAAGTAGTAGTTATCTACCTAATATGCCTTTCTAAGTTACTATTAATAAAAGTAGTTTTTATCCTTGTATTGCGTTTATAAGAGTTAGTAGTAAATCTCTACTTTCTTAAGTTTATAAAAGTAACACTTATCTGCTAAGTACTTATCTACCTACAAGTTTAAGTAGTAACACTAGTCTTAGTCTACCTTGCACTTCTTCTTATTCCTTTTATAGAACTTGCAATCAAGCTTATAGTCGTACTAATATAACTTTTTATACTCTTTAGTACCTTTTACTTCTTTAGCTTCTTAGTCCTTAACTTTAGCTATTAGATTATTAAAGTAATATTGTTAGTGTATTACTTAATATTTAACCTCTTTAGCGTTCTTGCTAGTAATTATAATTCTTGCTTTAACTGTGTACTTATTAGCGTAGTGCGTTATTATTCTGCACATCTAAAATTAGTTGTTAGCTAATTATTATAGTACAACTCTATCTTTAACCTTCTAATCTATTAGCTTAAGCTTACTTAGAGTAAAAACCTTGTTGTCTAGTTTTAGTTATAGTATAACTTTATAGCTATTTATCAAGCGTACCTTCTTTTAGAAGTTTAAATTACTTAAGGTGTTATTTAGTTTTATTTAAGCTAAGTATAGTGTTTCTTATTTAATTATTCTAATTTTAATTGCTACCTGTATAACTAGTTCGTCTTTGTAGTCTTAGACAAAGTGTTTAAATTTTCTATACTAGAGACATACTTTATTATTATAATACTTCTAGCGTTCTAATTTCAAAAGGCTATTATATTTTTTTTTAAGTATTTCTGTTTTTAGCCTTGTCTTATACTTTGCTAGTTATAATAGCATTACTATCTTTATTATACTTACCGCGTTGCCTTTTTATATTTGCTAAGCTAAGTTAAGAGTATTTTTTAAGTTATATTATTCCTAGAGCTTATTATTAATGCGCGTAGCTAGCTTAACTAAAGCATACAGTGCATTAAGCTTATTATAGTATATAAAGTCTCTTTTATATTATTTTTTAGGCCTGCTTTTAACACTATTTAAAGTACTATATTATTTTAGATAATTTATACTTATAGCTGTTAAAACTCTACTATGTATACTAATACTAACGTAGTCTGCCTTAGGCAAGTAATCTTCATTTTAGCCCAGTTCTTAGCGTCTACTATTTTAAAAATATGTTTTATTTTTTATTCAAACTTTATCTAACTTATAAACAAAGCCTTTTTATTACTTCAACTCTTTTATAGTCTATGTTTAGTAAGTAAGTTTTTATATAAAGTTGTATTTAGTTAAAGGCTTTGTCCTTTATATATATGCTTACTATAAAGGTTTTTTTTTAATTTGTAGAGATATTGTTATTCTTACAGTATAAATTAGTATAAATAAGAATTTTTTATACTTTCTCGTATTTCTCTTTATACTTCTTAAGTAGTGCTTTCTTAAGCTATTATATAGCAATAAGTTATTTATCTAATATAGCTATTAGCTAACTTAAAAGCTAATTAATTATGTCTATTATTAAAGCTACTTGCTGTGCCTAGACATAGGCTTATTGCCCAAGATTTATAATCTCTTAGGCGCTAAGCTTGTCTTTAGTATTAGAGTTGGATAAATTAAACATCTTTTTAAAATTTAATATTACTTAACATAGTGTAGAGAGTTTTAAACTATAGGCTATAGTATTTTAAGTATTTCTCTAAAATGCTATTATAAATCTTAATTAGGCAAATTATAATTCAATGTCGCATATATCAGCCACGCGCCTTAGCCACGAGGCTCTAGCCACAAGGCTTAGAGACTTTACGCTAAGTTTAGAAGAAAGCATCTAAACTTTACAGAATACTTGCTAGGCTTAAAGGAATCCCTCTTAGCTCTACACTACTCTTTATAAACTATAATATTTCTTTTATATATAAAGAGCGTCCTAGACGCAAATAGAAAAACATAATTAACTATTTAGTTTTTTTAAACTACTGTTACCAGCTCCTTGTTCTCTACAGTTATAAGCCTAGTGACGGTAAAACTGCAATAAGTAATTTTGATGTGGTGGCTTACTTAGGTAAGTGACTACAAGCGAGAAATTAGCAGCAAAAAGATAAGCCTAGAGGACACAACATAGACAGCCCGCAGAACAAGGCTTTGCTAGCCTTATAGGGTCAGTGCGCATAGACGCTAGAGCTAGTGTGCTAGTATCCTAGCCTCCTGCTCAAGAGAGCGCCAAGAGAAGAGCCAGTGTGCTCTTAGGTAGATTACTTAGCTTGCTGCTAGTAATCTAGGGGCTGTGTCGCAACGTGTATATGTATCCTCTAGCCAGAGTGCGATTCATCGATCGGTCGGTATTTTGTTTCCGACATTTAAATTATCTACTAAAATTCTATAGTAGTTAAAGTAATATACAGAGTTAGGCTTTGCTTCTCTAGGCTTAGTTTTTACTAAAGTAAAGTAACTAAAGCAGTAGCCTATAAAGTATTATAGAAATCATTTTAGTAAAAAAGAGTTATTAATATTAACTAAAGGTAAGCAATACTGTCTTTATAAAAAAAGAACTAGTTAACAATCTATATAAAAGATAAATTATTCAAGTTGAATATAATAAGTATAATAATAAAATCTAATATATTTTTATACTTATTACTTTTGTCCTATGTCCTCCTGTGCCTCCCTTCTAAGAAGGAGGTTAGGGAGGGCGCTGGCGTCCCTCTAAGCGGTGACCTCCTAGAGGTCCTGTCTTGGCGGGATGCTAGTCACGTGATCCCTGCGCCCCGCGTAGATTATTACCTTCTAGCGTGTGTGTGGTTGACCTTCAATCCACCTTCCACGTTAAGGAGAGAATCCTTCGTGTTACTTTTAACAACTAGCAGCAGAATTTGTTAAAAAATATATTAGCATCTACATGCCCTGCATATTACTTAACTACTAAGGATTAACAGACATAGCTTTTATACTACAACGCATATATCTTAAGAATACTGCCTACTTTCTTAATACAGCAGCACTACACCGTCTTAACTTAAAAAAACTAAGAACAAGAACGCTATGTATTACTAGCACACTAAGCAACAGTTAAGCTAATATACAAGGACATTCATGCTTTTACTACACAAAATAGTCCTTACAGCAAGAAACTGCTCTTAGACATTAATGAACAACAAAAAGAGAACCTACGCAATATGATTGCAGCTGCAAAGGTTAAAAAAGATAATATAAACTATAGCGCACAGAAGCTACGCTCTGAAGCTAGAGCTAAGGATAACAAAGAGAATAACAACCCTTACTATACTCTCTAGCAAGAAATCTTTAATTACATAGCTATATCTAACAACCTTAAAACTAATTAAGTTTGCTCTATACAATTTCTTAAGGACATAAATAACTATAAAGCGATAAATGTATAAGTGCATCTAATATATAAGTTACTTATTCTATTAGCTGCAGAACTTCGAAAGACTCTGTTTAAAGCTTAATTTATTAATTGCTATAGTAACTTTATAGCATCTAAGACCCGCACTTCAGAGAGTTGTAGTTTGTTCATTATAACTAAGCAACTAAGGCGATCCTTAGAAATATTAGTAAAAAGTAGAGCTAATAATTATATAATAGTTAAGGCATTTAACTTATAAGCAGAAAAACTGTTACACAACAAAAGCATAATACTACTAATATTGAAGTGAGATATGTAAGGGCTAAGACTAGTAACTAACTAGTTTTTACTTTACTGCCTCTACTAAGCTCTTGTACCTTAAAGGCAACACTAGCATACTAATAAGTAGCTATATTGCTAGACACTTAGCTTAATAATGCTACCTACGTAGATAAAGAGCCTAATATAATAGACTAAAAAATTAAGATTCGTAGAACAGAATGCTACTACATAAATCCTACTTTAGCGTTCTTTAAGCTACTTAAGCGAGCCTACGCAAAGATGCTAATTACTAATTCTAATTACATTAAGGTTATTAAGGAATAGTATTAAGAAGTTAATATTAGACTACTACATAACTTTAATAATGTTACAGATAGTTGTGTAATAGCTAGTTCTGCTAAATTCGCTTATTATTAGCTTCTTTACAGGCAATTATGCTTATAAGCTGCTCCTTACCTGCAAGGGGACCTGCAGGTATTATTGCTTAGAATATACACACGTTATAATTTTAGAGCTATCTCTTACTATCTTTAGTAGTGTAAAGTAAGTACTATTGCCTGAAGCTACCCCTTACAAATAACCTATTATATAATTAAGTATACTTTATTTATAAACGCACTACTGCGAGTGCTATAGGTCTATTTAAGAGAGCTATACTTTTTAATATACTTAATAAGTATTCGCTCATACTATACATAACACAAAGCTATTAGCAGTAATCCTAATTTAATTTTGTTACCTCTAAGCTCTTTACTAGCAAATATTACCTAACTAAGCAAAATAAGAATTTGCTAAGCTACTAATATTAACTATCTTAACTTAGTCTCTACCTTGTCCCTACTTAAGATAAAATTATTACCAATATAGAGTTTTAATTATAGGTCGCGGAATTCTAACGCACAGAAAGCATTGTCACTAACGCTTATATATAGCTGCAATAGCGTAGTAGTTTGAATAACTTTATTATAAAAACCTTTAAAATGTATAAGTTTTATTAACAACGCATAGATAGAAAACTAAACCTTACGTAGTCACGTAATTTATAATATTTACTTTATTAATAGGCTGTACACATAAACTTAGAATACTAATTACAATACGTAATTCTTTATAAAAAATATACTTTAATTTCCTACTCTTACTACGCTAAGTTTGCTAAAAGAGGGAATTAGATATACTTTAAACACATTAACTTTAACTTTGAGCGTATAATAACAGAAATCCTTAGGGCAAAGATGATTAAAAGCAGTGTTTCATTTAATAATAAGAACACAAATAACTACATACAGATGCCACTAGAATTCTATAGGGGTATGCTAGCGTACTTATAGTAGCGTAAAGATGTAGGTTTTCATTATTAAATAGTCTTATTAAGAAAATAGAAAGAAAAGACTAACTAGCTAAAAAACGGGTAAAAAGTAGCTCTTAATGCTAAATAAATAAAGCAAATCTGTAAGAAAGGATAAGCTTAGAAATTATTGCCTCTTTTACTTTATAAATCTACTAAGATAATGTATAGATCGTCCGTAGATAATCTGTGTTGGTTCTCTTAGAATAAGCGAGTGCGATAGACGAGGGTTGTACTAGCACGATTAGTAGATTAATGTGATAGTACAGGAGTGTGTTACCACAATTAGTAGATTAATCTAATAACACAGAGAGGTTAAAAATTAGGTAATTTTTAGATTGCACTTAAAGTTGAACACACTAAGCTATAAGAGCTTAATGCCTACTACTATATACTAAGAAAGTATTATATTGTCCTATAAACTCCTATGCTATCCTATAGAATCCTATACTGTCCTATACGTAGGACGTTGTGGGATTTTGTAGTACATTATAGGACGCATGTAACTTGTCCTATAAAGAATTTCCGCTAAGGCCCATAAAATCACGTGCCTAGTGCAAAGTAGCGTTATTTATTAGCACAAAAAGGCTGATTCTTTGTTTAGGTTGTCTAAGATCTTTTCCTTCCTTTATTTTTTATATATAGTCTATACCTTCTCTCTTCTTAAGTTTATAACACTATCTTTTTTTTGTCTTTTTATCCTTATAAACTAGCCTAATAGTCTCCTGCAGTACTGCTTGTTATTAAAAACTTAGTAATTATATAAATAGTATTAATTAACTTACTATAGTTACCTAATAATATTGTATTAAGAAAGGTCTGCTATATTAAATATTTTTATTAAAAAAGGCGTGAAAAAATTATTATAAAAATAATGTTAAGAAGTGTGTTATAGTAAAAGTGCTATAGCTAGATTATTTGTAGTTAGACTAAAAGTTAGCTTAATTAAAGCAGTAGAAGTCTAAAGCTAATATAGCAAAGTTAGTTATACTTAAGGCGTTATTAGTAGCACATGTAAAGAAAAATTTTCTTTAAAAATAGTATAAAGTGCTAGCGCGTTATAAGTAATAGTTAATAAATAGGTTAGAAAAATTTGTTAAAAATCTAGAAGCTTTAGAAGCTATAAAGAATATTAACTATAAAGTTAGTATTTTAGAGAGTAGTCTAATGCCTAGCACGCTGTTTTGAGATAAGAGCGCATTCTCTTCTACTTTTTTAAAAAGCAGTTCTACCTTTAACAACTTTTTAAGTAAGTTGCATAGTGCTGTGCAAATATTTAATAAGAATTTATAAAATTTATACTTAGTTTTTATATCTTTCTACTATTTAAGTATTTTAATTATTTAACTAGGTATTCTTTGTTGTTATCTTATGCTTAGTATACAATGATCTTCTTATATTTAAAGATATTATATTTTTTTATTTTAAAGTAAAAGGTTTTCTGTAATAGCGTTTTTAAGTCTACTAGTTTTAATATATTATTATAGAATTTTAGGTAGATTATTATATTAGGTAGAAGGTTAAGTATATACGTAACTAGTCTCTTCTAGTCTGGAATTGAAAGTAGTCTTACTTTAACGTCATTAAGTCCTTTTTAGGTTATTTAGTACAAATATATTTTATAAGTAAATATACTTTATCCTCTTTTTTTTTAGCTAAGGTGCTATTCTTTATTTTTAGTTAATATATAAAATACAGTAATATCAAACCTTCTTAAGTATTATTTAAAGTAACTTATATACTATCTTTAGCTTATTAGCTAAAGCAATAACTAATTCTAATTTCTAGCTTAAAAATAACTGTGTAAAAAGATTTAGATGTCTTCTACAGTTTATAAAAAACTTTATTTATTTAAGAAAATCTAAAATCTTATTATTATGTACTATTTATACTATTTGTAGTAGTAATACTTAGTTGTTTTACTATTACATAACATATATTCTTAGATAAGCTTTTATTATACAATTTATTTTTTTAGTTTGTCTATTATTTATCGATACTACGCTGTAGATAGCTTTTATTTTATTCTTATTGCAGCTAATAATATGGTCCAAAATGTAAAATTAAAAAGCTTATCTCTATTACTAATAATTCATTTTATTATGCTGGAGTGTTTAATAATTTAATTAATAATTATATATACTAGCTGTGTTGCTGTAAAATCTTTCTTAAAAGCAATGTACTCTGCTAATTCTATAAATTAATTAACTACTACGAGAATTGCGTTATAAAATACTTTAGTAAAAAAGTTTCTTAAGACTAGGAATCTTATAACAAAGTCTACAAAGATATCAAACTATAGTACGTTAAGTAGCTTTATTACTTACATTCTATTGTAAGGTGCGTAAGTACTGTGCTTATTCTTCTAATAGTTTGCGCACTTAACAATAAAGAAAGTAACTTTGTTCTTTATTTCTAGAATCTTTTTATTTCTCTTGATAAGGTTTATAGTTTAATTAATGCTAGGGTAACTATGTACGAAGTTGTTATAGTATTGTTTAATAATTACTTTCTGCAAGTCTTCCAGTACGTTATATGTTATTTATAAAATTACATCTTGCGTTTTTGCTAGTCCTAGGCTGGTAAAAATGCTGACAGATGGGTCTAACTAATCAGAATACCAAAACCTTCGCACCTGCGCATCGCTGCGAGTTTCAGAGATATTAAGCTAAAAAATTTACAGCCTATTTATTAGGGCATATTTTACCTTATATAAACATTTCACGTATATACCTTTTGTATTCGTGGCGATGCGGAGGTGCAAAGGTTTTAGTGTTCTGATTAGTTAGACGCATCTGTCAGCATTTTTACCAGCCTAGCTTTACTATCTATAATTATACTTTTTTATTTTTAAGGTGTCAAAGGTAGTAGTTGTTGTTGTAGTTAAAATGGGGTTTCTAAAAAAAGTAAAAAGCAGCTACCCTCTACTAATTAGTTGCAAAAGTAAAAAAAAAGATTGTGTGTAGTTAACAAGATTTGAACAGTAAGTGAATAAGGTCTACGCGCTAAGCGCTTAGAGCAGAAAGCTTAGACTACTAAGCAAAAATTAAGGTTAAAAAAATTTGCTAAAAGTACTAAAAACAACACTAATTAAAACGTGTTTAACAGTAATTGCTAGCCTATAGCTAGCAACAAGATTGCAATAAAGATAAAGAAGAAGAGTAAAGACATATACGTTACTATAGCAGAAGCTTATAAAACTTCTTTATAAAAGCTTTCTACCTACTACTTCTTACCTTTAGAATCTCTTATACTACATAGTACTGCATATAAACAACTCGCATACAAACAATATAATACTTAGACTATTTTTTTTTTCTTTTAACACGTAGACTAATAGCTTATATTAAGTAAAGTTAGACCTAACTAAGTTACTATACTAGAAGCTATAGTAGTGGATTACAAAGCCGGCGTTTACTGTTGTTAAGCGGCCACCTCTGTTAGTTAAAAAGGAGCTGGTGGCGATAGTCCCTGTGGTAGTCGAGTTGGTGCAGAGATCAGAATGTGACTGTGGTCAAGACATCTTCGATGCGTCTGGATCTATAATTATACAAAGAGACAACGCATAAAGAGTAAAGGCTACGCTAAACTCATTTAAACTAATTTTTTTAATTAAGTCCTTTAAGTAAATTAGTGCTAAGACTAATAAGCTAAGGTATGCTTGACTTAGTTTATTAATAACTAATCTACTAGTGCTAGTCTAGCCCTCTTTCTTAATCTAGGTTTATAGCGTTACGTATCTATTGCTATTTTATTACTTAATAATCTTTTTTTTCATTATTATTTGTTAGTTTAATTAGTATCCTATTAGTAAGTATTAATCTTGCAACTAAAATCTAAAGTTAGGAGTAGTTATGCAGTATTTAGAAGTATTTACTTAGCTTATAAGAGCAAAAGTATAATTACTGACTACTCTTCTTCAAGTTTAAGTTATTTAATAATTATTTAGCTGTCCCTAATCTAGATCTAGTTTAGAACACCACGTGTTCTTTTTTTTCTAAAAAAGTAATCCACTAATCCTGTAATAAAACACTAAAAATCTTTTCTAAATCATTATAATCAATTAGGCTCTACACAGCGCTATTACATATAACAGCTTATTAACCTTTTTACGCAACTAGTCTAGTACAATTTTAGTACTTAAGGCGTCTAAAACTTTAGTAACTACTAATTCCCTAACAACTTGAAAAAGTAAGTAAATTATTACTTATTAATATAAAAGCTGCTACTTAGTGAACTAATGCTTAAAGCTTACTTATCTCTAGCAAGACTTATTTAGGTACGATCTATATTGCGCCCTAATTATATACTAAGTTTTCAAATTTGTAGAGGCAAGATCATTTTTTAGAATCTCTACTAGGGCTTAAAAACTAGTAAAGTTTAAAGTAATTATGCTTATTAAGGCGTTTAACAGCAGGCTTAGATACATAGTTTTACTAATCTAGTCTTTAATATTAGTTATTTTAGCAACCTTTCTTATTTATTAAGTAGTGTACACTTTGTACCTATCAACTAGCTTATTATAATTATCTCTTTTATACTTTGCGTTAATTATATAAGCCTTGTATTTGTTTTAAGTAGTTTTATAGTCCTTTTATTCTTAGGCGCTTGCGCTAGGTAGTAGAGCAACAGGCTTTTTAATATCCTTAGGCAACTTAAAATACCACGGCTTCTAGTAATCAGGTAAAGCAGCAGTCTACTTAGTTAATAGCATAGATTAACTAGTACTAGGCACTTATTGCGAATGCGACATGAACAAGACTGTTAAGGCAGGTACTTAATCTGTTCTAGTTGCTAGAACAAGAAACAGGCTGCTTAAAAACATCCTGCATAGCAAGGCTAGCCTTAAGATAGCTAATTTTCTACTTACTAATATCAAGTTTGTACTAGGCTTTTACGTCAATATTATCCCTAAAGCATAGCTTAAGCAAGTAGGCATTTAGTATTTAAGATATAATTACACCATAAAATTTAAAATATTTAATAAAAATATTATCTTAAATACCTTCAAGTGTTACTTTAATTTCTTATTTGTTAAATATAAGTAACTCTCTTGTTATATTGCTTAACTACGACTAGTAAATACTGTAGCATAATTAAGAAAACTCGAGGTAGGCACTAGTAATAAAGATCTATAGCATTGATAATCAGGACACTTAAGATAACAAGGTATTAAAGCTTCAGTCTGCTTAGCGCAGAACATTAAAATTACTAGCAAAAAGCTATTAAAATGCAATTACTACACAATAGCTTATGCCTTATAAGTAATTTTATAATAACCTAAAAAAAATTACTTTAACTTTTTTATAAAATCTTATAAGATTTTGTTTAATTTTCTAACTAGTTAACTGCTTAAGAAATAGGCACTAATAATTAAAAAAGACTACTTAGGCAAGCTATATAATTATAATATCTAGTTAAAAATACTAAATAATATTATACTTGTAATTAGACGCTTTACTACAAGAATAAAAAGAAAATATTAGTAAAAGAATATAAAGATTAATTAAAATAATAACACTACTATACTGCCTTAAAGAGGGCAAAAAAGATATAAGAAATAGTAATAGAGAAAAAAATAGTAATTAAAACGCTACTGCTACAAACTTATAAGCTTGAGAGCTTAGTAGAGAGAGCTAGCTAAAAGCTCAATATAAAAGCTATTAAAATGCGCACAAGCGCTAATATACTAGCTAAGCTCTAGCTAGTAATTGTAGATATAGCAGCTTACCTGCATAAAATAAGCCCTTCTAAGATTTATAGCTACTAATTCCTTAACTAGATGCTTATAGAATAGTTTAAGAAATATTTCTAATACGATTAACTACCTATGATTAGACATTAGACTGCTAATCTACGTCTAAACTAGAGTAGAATTTATGCCTATAGCTGCCGAGCCTACTTATCAAACAGAGAGAAGGTAGCTAAGCGCAATTATTAAAGAACTAAAATTAAGCTTTATAGCTAGATTAGTTATTAAGTTAGTTATTAAGCCTTGAATATATATTATATATAAGTACTAACTCTTGATTAAGGAATTACTACATCTAATAGAACTTTTAACGAACATTTGTTTAATTAACAAGATTGCAAAAAAAAGCTACTAAAGAACTAAGTAATTAAGATTATAATTTTTTTTATGATAGTGAGCTAGTTAATCTAGAAAACAACTTATAAGCCCTTCTAGACTTTTAAAGTAAAGCAAATTAAAAAACATAGCTAAGAACTGAAATCTTCAAAAGTGATTTATTTACTATCTTAAGTAGTAAAAAAAGCTAACTTACTAAGTACAAAAGTAGATTAGAAGACGCTAAGTGGATAAAGTATAAAGCTAGTGCACTATTAAGAATTTACTTAAATTAGTAGCAAGATACTAGTCTTACTACTTTAGAACTAACTCTTAAACTAGAAAGTTTAAAGAGTAACAACGCAATTGATTGTAAAGTATAAAATAGTTAAATAGTAGTGCGCTTGCCTTGAAAAGCTAACTTATTAAAATTTTAAAGTAAAAAGGCTTCTTAATGTAAGCTTAATAACTTATTACTAGTCTAATAGTCTGTGCCTTAGAACTCTAACACGCTAGCGAATTAAAAAAAAACTCTTACTTAAAAAAAGCAAGTTGTAAACTATAGATTATCTTGTAGTTTAAAATCTTATGTCTTAGATAGCAGATAAAGTAAGTAATTATAAGCTTAACTTCTTCTTACTAAATATAGTGCTAGAATTGCTAGCAAAAGCTTAAATTAGTTTATATATTATTATCTTCTACTACGTAAGCTAGGTAGCAAGCGTAAGCGTAGAAGCGCAAGTTAAAATCTTAACAATTAACTAAGAGGTAAAAGCATAGGTAGTATTAGCATATTAATTATAGATTATAAAAATTTATTATAAATTAAGTTTTGTAATATCTACTTGCTAAGTTTACAAGTAAACTAGAAATACTAAGCAAGCTACAAGACTCTTAATTATATAATTATAGTAGCTTTACTTACTAAATATTAACTCAATATAAAAAATACTTAAATGTATTGCGACAATTTATCTAAACGACTAAAATTATAAAAGCATTTGCTCTAGCATTTTATAAAGGCATTGTTTAAGGATGCTTATAGAAAAGATTTTAATTAATGAAGTAAAAATAAAACTTTAACCAAGATATTAAGTTAAAAAGCAAATAATTATCTAATACTTATAAAAGAGATATAAACCTATAAAGTTAATTAAGACAGCTTTTTTGAAAATGAAAGGCATAAATTGCTGTATAAAGTAATTTCTAAGAAAAAAACTTCATTAATTTAATATATGCTACTACGTTAGTAGCTAAATCCTCTAGAGCGGCAATAGCTATTACTGCTAAAAATAATTTTAAATTAAGTAATATAATATTATAGGAGCATTCCTTAATGCGTTCATTATAGTGGATAACCTAGTAATCTATAAATGCTAGATAGCGTTGAGAAGCCTAAAACGTGCGTACAGCTTAACTACGCACTTTATAAATTACAAAACTTACTACTATTAAATTCTAAAGAGTTTTTAGAATTCCTAAAAGATAATAGACTAATAGCCTTAGTTAAAAAACCCTGCCTATTCTTGAATTAAAAAAGAAATATTTTAGTTTTATTTTCTATAAATAATATCCTACTGCTCTTTGCAAAAGTTTATAAGCAGAAAGCATTGAATCTTTAGTTAAAAATTATAGGCGAGTATAAAATATAAAAATAAAAATTAGTTAAGTAGTTTCTTAGTTTTTAAGTAATTAAGAATTATAAAAAGCAAATAATTCCGCTTATGTATAATACACACATTAACAAGATTATAAAAAGGTTTAAGCTAGAAGATACTAGCTTTCTAAAGACTCTAATACTATAAGAGGAGTTAATTAAGAACACTAGCAAAGTAACTAAGCAAGAAATTAAAGCCTATTAAAAAAAAGTTGAATTAGTGCTGTATACAGCTACAATACTTTAACTATATATTGCTTACTTAACTTCGAAGCTTTAACACTTCTTTACAAACCCTAGTAATTAAAATATATAAGCTATTAAATAGATAGTTATATGCCTTTATTAAATAAGATAAAATGCAATTTGATATAAAAACTATAATAGTCTAGACTTAATAATTATAAGTAATACTTCTTTTATAGATAACTAGGAAATTTATTAATTGTCTTATCAACATATAGCCATCCTATACAGTAGTCTACTATTTTAGAAGATAGCTAAGTAGACTACAGTAACTACTTTAACTACTAATGTAACGGCGCAGGCAAGACTTACAGATCAGTATCGGCAGAAAGGATCACGGCAAGGCATATAGGAGTGCGTTGTAATCCACAAATAAGCCTTAATTTAAATAAAACACTTATAGGCCTTGTACAAAAAGATATGAAAAATTTATAAAGCAACTATAGGTCCTAAGCTGTCTTTATACTTGCAATCTAGGCTAGGACTAGCGTATGTCTAGTATAGATAAGTTCCTAAGATAACAGTAAGGATAATAGAGTTGTAACGTGTTTATTACACTACCCCCCCTCCTAGTAGTTAGCTAGTCCTGTAGCTTTATATATATTTTTTAATCTATTTATTATTTATTTATTGTTAACTTTATAACGTCTTTTGTTGTTATTATAGACTTCTAATAGGCAGTTACTACAACTTTAACTTAAAGCAGTGTTAGACTAGCGTTAAGCGTTTACTATTTTAATATTATAACAACATGTTATATTTAATTTTTTTACTTTTCTAGAACACTATATCTACACACATATACACACATACATATATATACACACACTATGCTGCTGCGGTGCCCTCTAGAAGCTTTACTAGATGCATATTGCCTTATTTACTTACAGTTAGTGCGCGCCTTCGCGTAAGGCGTTCTTAGAGTTAAATATTAGTTTAACTTTATAATGTTTAAGAAATGTGCTTACTGCATATAGTAGAACAAAAAGTGCTTTTTTATAAGTTTAATATATTTTACTTTTTCAAACGTAAAGTTAACTTAAATAAGTACTAAAGTATATTAAAAAAGAGTTTTTTAAAGTTTTAAGTACTATAGACTTTCTTATTGCTGTAGAGCACAAGGAGGATCTAGCAGAGAACTACCTTCCTACTAAAAAGTAAGTATAGGCAGCAGCTCTTGTCTTAGCTAGAAAGGTCTAAGTAACAAAAAGTTAGAAGAAGGAGCTATTTATAGCTTTAATTCTCGTTTTAACTTACTAGGTTTTTCTAGAAATCTAGAATACTGTTTATTTACTAGATAGCTAAGTTGCCTCTTTAAAAGCCTTTGCTCGCTAGGGCAGAACTAGTAGTAGTAGTCTAGTTGCTCTGCTAGGGGAAGAGGACAATAAGCAGCGCCTCTAGAAGGAGGCAAAGGAGAAGGAGGAGAACAGTAGGCTCTCCTCTAGCTTCTCCTTCTTTAAAAAAAAAAGAGTAATCCTCTCTAAACATTTAAGTAAGGGTAAGAAGAGAGAAGAAAATTAATAGTAGTTTAAAGGTAGCCTAGTTATTTTACTAAATACTTTTTAAAAAAAAATGTTTTTTTATATATTGTTGTCTTGTAGTAAAGTTATATCTTTATATTCTTACTTTTAGGCTATAATTTACTTTGCTAAAAATTTAAAGAACTTAAATATATAAAGTTTTTTTGGAAAAGGCTGTAAGTTTATAAAAAGCTCTTATAAGATATTAAGCTTGTTGGAGATTAAGCTACTTAGCTGTTTCTCCACAGAGAGAGAGTTCTTAAGAGAGAACAATACAAATTGCAATAAGTAACTGCATAATATAAGTCAGTTCAGCACTCTCTTCCCCTAGTCTCTCTATTTATTTCTCTTATCTTATCGTTCTACTTCCGCACCTCCTCCTCAATCTCTAACAGGTTATGAGCCCGGAGGTCAATTCGCAACAGGTTATGAGCCCGGAGTATCTATAAGAGATTCTAAGCCCGGAGAATCTATAAAAGATCACGCGATAGGACGGAGAATTAATAAAAGATCACGCAATAGAACAAAAGATTTAAGAAATTTCTATTTACTTAAATTACAAGCACACGTAAGAACTAGTACTATTTTAGGCTAGTTTCTTAGCAAGAGCTAGAGTAATTACAACACAACAACTTAACAACGCTTGTTAGAGAATCTAACTAGACAAATAATTAATTTGTAGCAAGGAGGAACCTGTTATCAAAGTCTTTTTAGTTTAAGAGTAAACTAAGGCAAATAAGCCTAAAAAAAAACTCTATTAGTAGTTAAGAGTAAGCTATGGCTACAGGCTAAGAAACTCTAATACGCTAGTAATAAAAGATTAGTTTAATTAGCAGCTAGAGTTCTTTTTAGTAAAGACAGTGACTGCAGCTGTACTTGGCGTAAAACTAATTATCTACTTAGCTAATTATTCTAGGCTTAGGCTAGTAGATTAAAATAGCTAATAATAGTATTTTTAGAGTGCCTAAGCTTAAGGGCAGCTCTAACTATAATATATAGGCACTTAGAATTTAATTAATCCTTGTACAACAAGATTGCAAGCATATTATAATAATTAATTCTAGCAAATTAACTAAAGAGGACTATCTAGACAACTATTAGACGCTTAAAAACTAAGAGGCAAAAGCTTTAATAATATTACGTCTTAGCCTTAAGAATAGACCTCTATTATAGTTAAAAAATATTGTTAATCTATATTTTCTCTAGAATTACCTAGAGAAATTCTATTCTTAAAAGGGATTTAGTTCTAATTTTTTAATGTGTAGAGATCTTATTAATACTACACTACATTAATATTAGAACAATGTAGAAACTTATCTATAGAAGGTTAATAAGCTAGTTTTAAGCCTAGAAACTAGAAATATTAAATTGCCTACTAAATTTGTTGCAGCTCTAATACTTAATAATTTAAGTTTAGATTTTAACTATCTAGTTACTGCAATTACTTAAAGCTTTGAATTAAATAAAACAATTAATCTAGAATTAATGTGCAGCTAAATATTAGATAAGTCTAGACGTCTAAAAGCATTAAAAAATAGCTTTAATTAGAAGGGCTACAATAATAAATATAATTAATATAGATTAGAGAGGCTATATTAACAAAAGAGCTATAGTAGCTTACTAGCTCCTGAATCTTAGGACGTAGAAATGTTCTTATTAACTTAAAAATTAAACAACAAAAAGAGACTAAAAATAATCTGTAATTACTGCAGAAAACTAGGACATCTAGAAAAGAAATGCTAGATAAAAGATCCTAGTAAAGCTCTAAACAATCAAATTAATTAGAAAAATTCAGTAAATTAGATATCTAATATATTAGATAATTCTAAACATGCTCTTTTAACTATAGTATTAGTAGATTAGAAGATTGCTGATATTAATACTACTAGATCCACAGAAATTATTAAGTAGGTACTAGATAGTAGAGCAAGCGCGCATATTTGCTACAACAAGAATCTATTTTAAAACCTTTATAGTGTAAGTAATACCTATATTAAATAGGGTAATACAGCTACACTACTACTAGTAATTACAAAAGAAGACGTTTATATTACTTTTACTAGCACAAACACATTAGCAGTGCTAAAAGACGTACTCCTACTACTAGACTTTAAAGTAAATCTACTTAGTTTGTACTAAGCTGTTTAGAAAGGAGCTTAATTTTAATTTACTAAGGCTAACAGCCTAACTACTTAATCTAGTAAAATACTAGCTAAAGGGCAGTATACTAGAAAAATTGCTATATTTATTGCTATTAGTAGTATTAAAAGCAACTAAGCCTGTACAGAAATTAATAACTTAGAAGAGATTAATTGAATTAATTAAATAAATTAAATATCTCTTCTGCACAGAGGCTTTAGCTATATTAGTAAAATAAGCTTTAATAAGCTTAGTAATAATACTTATAGCATAAAATTAGAATTAAAGACTAGCAAAGCTTTTAGCAACTATAAGATTTGCTTAAAAAGTAAATTTACTAGCAAGATTAGCAGAGATCTAATTACAACGTCTATAAATAAATTTAGCAATTTTATTTACTATAACTTAGGAGGACCTATTAAGCTAAGAACTAACAGAAGCTCTAGGTATTACATTACCTTTCTAGACTACAAAACTAAATATTTAAAAGTTAATTTTCTTACTTCTAGATTAGAGCTTGTAAATCTAGTTAAAGCTTTTATTAAAAGGGCTAAAGTATAGGATAAAAAGCAGATTAAGCTTATTTAATTAGATAATAAGCTTAATACTCTAGATCTGCAAAAGCTCTTAGATAGAAAGGGATTTCTATTATAATTTACTCTTTCTTTTAATCTAGAAGGCAAAGGCGGTGCTAAAAGCATTAATAGAACGCTGTTTAACAAGATAAGAGCTCTACTTTTTAAGTTAAATATGCCTACAAAGTTGTAGGCAGAAGCTTTACTTGCAGCAGTGTACTTATATAATAAAACTTCTTATAGTTCTATAAACTACTAAACGCCTTTTCAAGCTAAGTATTGCTATTAACTAAACATTAGTAATATTAAAATCTAGGGATCTCTAACATATAAAAAGAAGCTAAAAGAATTTCTTAGCGAACTTAATTCTAAAGTTAAGCCTTATTATATTACTAGCTACTTTAGCTATAATTTATATCGCCTTATTAATTTTAAATTAAACAAAATTACAACTAAAAGAGACGTTAAGATATTAAAAGGAGTATTTAATAATTAAATCTCCTCTAATTTCAAATTGCAGTTAGGAAATAATCTAGATCCTAATTAAATTAATTAAAATAAACAAACAAACAATTAGAATACTAAAAATAATAAGCAGAAACCCTTAAACTTAATTAGAGTAATAGAGAGAAATTTAATTGTTTTAATAAAAAACAGAGCTAAATTATTACAAATAGCTTTAACTATAAAAGCTGCTAGTTTTAAGATTCTAATCCTAGAAGATATTCTTTTTACTTCTAAAAATATAAATAATCCTAGAAACTTCTATTAAGTGCTTAGATATAAGGATAAAGAGCACTATTTAGCAGTAATAAGAAAAGAACTTAATTAATTACAGAAAAATAACACTTAGTTACTAGTACTAAGGTATATAGATTAATTATTTCTAAAAGATTGTTAGGTTCTAAGCAAAAAGTACTAATAAAACGACAACTATATATTTAAAGCACGCTAGGTTATAAAAAGCTTTTAACCAGAATTTAGCGTTAATTACAAAGAAACTTTTACTTATACAATAAGGCCTAATTTAATAAGGCTATTAAACAAGCGTTTTTAAACGCTTTAATAAATACAACAATCTATATTAAACAACTAAAAAGTTTTTAAGATTAAAAGTATCCTTAGCACGTCTACTTACTTAACAAGGCTTTATATAGGTCAAAACAAGCTAGCAGATAATAGTAAAAACTATTAGCTAGCCTACTAGGCTAACTACAATTTAAATCTCTGTCTATTAATATAGCTATATATATTAATATTAGATAGAAGATTAAAATTGCAACTTACGTAAACGATCTACTTATATTTAAAGCAAAAAAGCAGAAAATAAATTAATTATTTAAGAATTTTTTAAATAAATAAACATTGAAATTAAAGACTTAGGCGACGTATCTAAGTTTTTAGGAGTACAAGTAATTAGATTAAATTAATTAACTTTTATTACTTAAGAAAATTACGCTTAGAGATTACTAGCTAAATATAATAAGCTAGAAATTAAGCTTAGAAAATTACTACTCTAGCAGAATATAAAGCTAAAAAAGAATAATAAGAAAGCTACGCTAAAAGATATGAAAATATTTAAACAACAAATTAGCTCTTTAATCTATTTATTACTTTTTACTAAGCCTAATATAACTTACGCAGTAAATCTGCTATTAAAATTTATAACTAATCTAAGTACTAAGCATTTTAGCAGCCTAGATTATTTATAAAGCTATATAGCTTAAACTAAATAAACAAGCTTGCTATATAATTCTACACAATCTGCACTATTAAAAACAGAGCCTAAAATTAATTAAATAAGCTCTAGTGATGCAGATTAAGAAGGTAATAATAATAATAGAAGATCTACTTTAAGATATATATTTCTGCTCTAAATTAACAGATCTTATAGCACTATTTCTTAGCTATTAAAGTTGCAACTAACAGTAGCTTTATTAAGCAAAAAGGCTAAGTTTATAGCCTATAAAAAAGCAACTAAATAAGGTATTTATTTATGTTAGTTTATTGATAAGATAAAGCAGCTATTTTAAATTAAATTAATAGAAGCTGCTACAGTTTACTTTAACAGCTAAAGCGCTACGCAATCTATTACGTAAGATTACATAAGATTGCAAGATATTGCATTATCTACTACGCAAGCTATTGCGTAAGTACAGATCTTTCGAGAATGCAAGTAATAGGTATATATAGACTATAGTTTAGCTTGTAGTTAGAAACTAAGAGAGTTAAGAGGGAGTTCTTAAGAGAGAATAATACAAATTGCAATAAGTAACTGCATAATATAAGTTAGTTCAGCACTCTCTTCCCCTAGTCTCTCTATTTATTTCTCTTATCTTATCGTTCTACTTCTGCACCTCCTCCTCAATCTCTAACAGGTTATAAGCCTAGATTAGGCTGCCTCTGAGTCTACTACAAACAAGTAGAAGGCAGAGACATCTACCTCTGAGTTGATAGTAGAACAAGCAACTATACCTGGAGATTGAATCCGCAACAAAGCTAAGTTTTAAGTTAAGTCTAAATTATTTCTAATCTAGCTAATATACTATTAAAACTTTAAGCAATATACTTTGCTAGGAAAAATTTTATAAACTTTTTTTTTACGCTTTAAATTAGAGTAGGAGCTAGCCTTAAAGCTTTTTATTTAAAAAGTAGGTTTTAAAAATCTTTGTACATTTGTTTTAGTATAAAAATATTATAAATTTAAACCTTTTTTAGTAATTTTAAGTAGTATAAATAACTAACTTTTTTAAAAAATTTAAAAAGTCTTTCTTATTTAGCTAATGGTTTTAGCTTAAGTAGTTAGCTATAAGGCTATTTATATTTAAAAAGATTCTATCTTTAACATTTTAATTAATTCAGTAATAGTAATAGTTTATATAGTTTATATTAAATTTAAAGTTTTTTTTAAAAACGTTTATACTATATCTTAAGTATTATATATTTAGGTAGCTAGAGCTAACGCGTTTTTATAGTTTATTTTGTTAGTTAAAGTAAAAGTGTTAGCTAGCTGCTTCTAGTCCTAGCTCTATCTAAGATTAAATCTATTAAAAATTTAATGAAAGGATATGCGTAAGGTAGAATAAAGTAAGTAAGTTTATGCTTTATAAATTAAAGTTAGTAGTCTACTCTAGTTGTCTTAGTAGTAGAATATAAACAGTTAAAGCCTCTAGTTAATATATTTATCTATAATTTCTATTTAACTATTAGTCTCTTTATAGTAGGCTGTTAAAAGCTTAACCTTAACGCCTAGAATATAACAGAACTTAAACTAGAAACTAAATATAAACTAAAGTTCTTTGTTAAAAATTATAGTGTTAAGTATATAGCTAAATTGATATACTTATCAAATTAGTAATTTGAGTATACCTTATGCGTTCATTTTTTTGTAACAAGAAATAGAAATAGCCTATTTAAATTAATTATTAATTACAACTATAATATAATTATAACTAGCTTTCTTTAGTAAGAATTTTTCAAAGTTAATAGACAAGTATTTCATTAAATAATTAAGAATTAGTAAAGTATAAAATATTCTAGAAATTTAAGTCTATTTTAAATATACTTTATAATAGGCTGTGTATTTCTGTATATACCTTTTGCAAGTAGCCTTTATACCTTTTTAGTAATATTTTAAAGTAATTAACTAATAAGTTTTAATATCGCTAAAGTAAGCAGAGGAAACCTAGTTATATACCTTTTAAATTATATAGGTGTAGAGTATAAAGTTAGGTAGTACGCAAAGGTGGTTCAAGTATAAAAGTAATTTATTTTTAATTTAGTAATTATTTAGTAATAATTTATACTCTTTTTTAAACGTAGTGCAATTTATTAATAAAATAAATTTCAATAATTCTAGTAAATTTAAGGTTATAGGCTTTAATGTAGCTTGAACTATACGTAGAGATAAAATTTAAGCGTAGAGTTAAGCAATAGAAGTAAAAGCAAAGTTAAAGTTAATTAACTTGTCTAGTTAGTATAATGTAAGTAAGACCTACAAATAATTCTTAGTTTTAGTAAACTTTAAGTTTCTTATATTCTGCGCGCGCTGTAAAAAAATAGTTTTATAGGCGTTATTCTTCTTAAAAGTATATCAAATATAAAAAGAAAATAGGGCAAGTTTCTTAGCCTAACGTACTTACATAGCACTTAAGACCTTTATAGTTATAAAGTACTTAAGTAAACAATAGTCTTGATACACGTTAATTCTAGAGTAAACTAATACTAATTCAGTTTACTACCTGCTAAACGCTATAATAATAGTAAAAAGTCTCTTCTTATAAATTTCTTAATTTAGTTTAGACTTAGAGAAGACCTTACTAAAAAACTCTACTAGACTTTATTTCTTCTCTAGTTATTTCTAAGAAAGTATGCTTATAACAACACTATCTAATACGTTAGTCTTTATCTTAGTATTATATTTAAAGGAATAATAGTATAAAGTAGAAATATCTAGCAATACATCTTTTAACTTTTTAAAGGCCTTCTTATAATTTAAAAAATATATAGATAGCTTTAAAAAGCTTTAGAGTGCAAAAAGTAGTTTAGCGATTTATAAGTATTTTAGTATAAATTGCTAGTAAAACTTTGTAAACTTAAGAAAGAATCTTACATTCATAATAGTAGTAAGTTATGCCTAGTTATTAAAAGACTCTACTCTATTAGAATTTGCCTCTAGCCCTTAATTTGTTCAAATATAGCCTAAGTACTTTTTTTTTAAATCACAGAATTTGCTCATCTTAATATTAACTTAAAAGCCTACTTACTATAGTCTTTCTAGTACTTTTTGTACGTAGGGAGCATTTTCTGCCTCTAATTTAGAGTAGATAAGGATGTTGTCTAAGTAGACTATATAAAAGTTATCAAGATACTTAATTAACACATTATTTATATAACGTTAACAAGTAGCAAGGCTGTTATATAATCTAAATAGCAACACCCTAGACTAATACATTCTGTATTAGGTCTAAAAAGTAGTATACTTCTTAGAGTCTAGGTCTATTCTAATCTTAGTAAAAGCCAGGCGTATGTTTAACTTAGTAAAGAACTAGGCTCTATACGTGCAAGCTAATAGCTTATTAATACATAAGATTAAGTATAAGTCTTTTTAAGTAATTGCGTTAAGTTTATTTTTTAAGGTGTTAAAGGTGGTGGTTGTTGTTGTAGTTAAAATAGGGTTTCTAAAAAAAGTGAAAAGCAGCTACCCTCTAATAATTAGTCGCAAAAGTCAAAAAAAAGATTGTGTATAGTTAACAAGATTTAAACAGTAGGTAGATAAAATCTACTAAGCAAAAATTAGGGTTAAAAAAATTTGCTAAAAGTACTAAAAAACAACACTAATTAAAACGTGTTTAACAGCAATTACTAGCCTATAGCTAGTAACAAGATTGCAATAGAGATAAAGAAGAAAAGTAAGGATACATATGTTACCGCAGCAAGAGCCTATAATACTTTTTTGTAAAAGCTTTCTACCTGCTACTTTTTACTTTTAGAGTTTCTTACACTACATAGTACTATATATAAATAACTTGCATACAAATAATATAATACTTAGACTAATTTTTTTTTTATATAAAACCTTATAGCTTATATTAAGTAAAGTTAGACCTTACTAGGTTACTATACTAAAAGCTATAGTAGTAGATTATAAAGCTAGCGTTTACTACTATTAAGCAGCTACCTTTATTAGTAAAAAAGAAGCTAGTAGTAATAGTCTCTATAGTAGTTAAGTTAGTACAGAGGTTAGAATATAACTATAGTAAGACTTTTTTAATACGTCTAGTATTATAAATATTAAGGTTATAACAAGGACTGTAAAAGGCTAGTTTAGCTAGTACACTATATGTACTGCGCATATTAATAGTCTAACTATAGTAAAAGTGTATTACTTTAGCAATATCTTCTTGCGCAAATACAACTTTAGTAAATAGACTTAAAAGTAGCTTTATAAAAAGCAAAAGCGTGTTAAAACAGCTATTAAGTAGCTAAAATTAACTAATAAGTAAAAGAATTTTATAAGTTGCCTTTAGAGATAGAAGAGCTATATATAGATAGTAATGCTGTTGTTGTTTATATATATCTAAGAATAGGCACTAAACGCTGTAACTACAACACTGCTAAGATAGCAATAGGACAATAGAAGTTGCAGTTAGTAGTAAATAGTTAGCAGTAAATAGTTAGCGGTAAATAGTTATTAGTTAAGAGAGTTAGTTAGAGGGATATCGCGCATCTTTATTTCTGTCTGAACATGCGACATACTAATTGCGTGCTGGCAATGCCGAACAAGGGGGCATAAGCTTAGATACCTGTTGTTAGTAATAAATCTTTTTTTACTAAAAAGGTGTCTACAAAATATGTGGTCCCATCGAAAGGTTGTCTCAAAAGGCAAAAGCCAGCGTTAAGTTTATAATAATTAACATAAATTTAAATGTCTCTACTAGGCTTTTAAATATAAAAAATAAAGTAAGTAGAGGAGCAATTACTAGAATAAATGTATCTTTTTTTAAAGTTATTTATTACAAACATCTTAGTAGCTTAACGTTCTTTAGTACTCTAAATGTATAGAGGGCTAAACTAATTTAGTAGTAGTTTAGTAAAAATAATCTTATAGTTATATAAGCAGTATTTAGGTAATTAGTTTACTACAGTTTTGCTAAACACGTTTTGATACAAGTAGTAGATAAATAGAAATTAGTTCTAAATTAATTTAACATTTTTAGGATTATTAAGTTCCATATAGTTTTTTAAAAAATAATTAATCTTTTAAAAACTTCTTGTAACGAACTTATTTTCTTTCTATTTTATTAAATAATAGAAAGTATTTGCTAAAAGAATAGCTATGTGTAGGGTAAAGTCTAACTAGACAGAATCCAGTTTAAAATTAGCAACTCTAAAATTAAAATAAGCTTTTAAGAGCTTAGAAAGGCTGCAGATTCTTTGTATTAAAACTATTATAAAGCTTTGCCCTCTTTAGTATTTCTTTCTTAGAGCACTCTTTTTTACTAAATATCCTTTTCTACAGCCTTATTATTAGAAGGTTCCTTCAACTATATAAAGATAGAGAAGACAGGATTATACGTAGTAGGATATCTTATAGGCTACATAATTTATCTCTAAACTGTGTCTAGCAATAAGTTAAATTGCTAAAGCTATTTGGTCTTAATAATACAATTTTGCGTACCTAAGTCTATAATAAAAAAGAAATAGTTAATAGTTTTTTACTATTAACTTAGATGTAAAGACAATCATACTTATTAACTTTAGTCTAGATCTAGTCTTGAAATATTTTTACAAAGACCTTAAAAGAAAGTCTTTAAATAAAAACTTAAAGTGATTGAGAAAAAGTGTAAGTAATAAAAAATTTTAAAAATACAAAACTTTAAGCTCTAGTATCAATTAATTATTATAGCTAGGCACTATAACTTTTCAAATAAAGAACAATACAAGCTCAAAAATACTTTCCTTTAAATAATTTTAATAAGTTAATATTAGTAAAATTATACTTGTGCAGGCCTAGGCTGGAACATTTTCCTAGGCGTCTTTGTTTCTCTTCTGTTCTTAGTCTAAGTAGGGTTCTATTGCTTTTAAGTATTCTTTCTATTTAATCTTAATTTCTTTCACTTAAGGGGTAGTATAATTACTTGTAAAGTGAATAGGCTTTCTAATATTAAAAAAAGTATTTAATAGAAGCTTATTTTTAAAGATAGGAGTCTTAGACAGAAATCTAGGCGTGCTTAAAGTAGCACGCGCCAGAGTTAAAGTTAAATGAAATAAGAAGCTAGTGTAAGAAGGCCGCAGGCCTTAATATTACTAAGAGCAAAGCTTTCTTAGTAGTACTAAGGTAAACACTAGTTTGCTATTTATATATAGTCTAATAAGAGAATTGCGTTTTTTATATTAAATTTAGCAAGGTGTTGTACTATATTATTTTATAAGTTTTTTTATAGGTATTTGAACCTTAAATTTAGGGCATGTAAGGTAAAAGTAATTTTCTCTTATAAGTAAAAAGACTACTCTAACTTAAAAACAAACTTTTTAACAGCAGTACTAATAAATTTTGCTTTAAAAGCTAGAAATGTTTTTTTTTCATAACTAGGTAGTAGAAATCTGCACAGCTTTCTGCTTATTTATTGCTAAATATAAAATATAATCTAAGTAAAGTAATTATTTTTTCTGTATTTATAAACTATTTTAAAACTAAATCCGCTAGGTACTGTAGTTTAAGGTATATTTTTCTAATACTAGTAGTATGTCTCTATATAAGAGCTATGCAAGCGCGCTTAGTCTAATAGTAATTTAAGTTAATTTTTAATTAGTCTTCTATTAAGGCCTGCTATTGATAAAACGCAGGGTTAGTTCCATTATTAAATTTTCTAATAGTAGGCGTGCGCGCTGTAAGCTTAATACGTAGCATCTTAATAGTAGTAGAAATATACTGTATTAATTAGCTTAATAGTATTTCTGCTTTAGTTAGTAGTATTTTACTAGATAGTACAGCTGTGTCTCTAGATAATATAACTTCTTATATTAATTACACAACTTGCGCATTTAAGCAGATAATTTTACTTTTATAAAGTGCAACTAAATCTTTTTTTAAATTTACTTTTTTTCCTCCTTAACTTTATTCTTTTTAATAACTAGTTACTTACTAGTTACTTTGTTTTGTAAGAATTGTTATTAACTTTAGCAGCAGGTTAATATTTAGCCAAGCTGTAAAGAGAGTATAGAGTAGTTTTAGTTAGCTATTAGCAATTAATTCTAATACTAATAAGTTGTTAGTAGTCTTTATATTTTTACTTAAGCGCACTCTACGCAACTTTTCTAATGTAATTTGCCTTATTATTAAGGTTAAAAGTTCTAAACTTAAAGGCTTTAGTTAGTAGAAGATCTAGAAAATCTTACTTAAGGTGTTATTAGACTTAATAATGTAAAGCTTTTAGGTTATATTTAGAGAGGCTTAGGCTTAGGCGTAGTCTAAATAAATAGCTACAATATTGTTTTAAATACTGTTATCAGCAGAGACAAGATTTATAATATAATATAACAGCGTAGGCAAGACTTAGAGATAAGTATTAGAAGAAAGAATTATAGCAAGGCATATAGGAGTGCATTGTAATCTATAAATAAGCCTTAATTTAAATAAGATACCTATACGCCTTGTATAAAAAGATATTAAAAATCTATAGAGCAACTATAGGTCCTAAGCTGTCTTTATACCTGCGATTTAGGCTAGGACTAGAGTAGGTCTAATATAGATAAGATCCTGAAATAATAATAAGGATAATAGAGTTGTAACGTGTTTGTTACAACTAAGGCTAAGCTACTTACTTTTAAGTAAACTGCTAAAAAGGCTATAGCTTTTAAATAATTTTTTTATAAACTATTTTTAATTAAAAAAAAGTTTAAACAGTCTAGTATATTAATTAATAGATAGTTAAGCTTGTACTTAATGTAATAAGTAAATTAGCACTTATTTAAGACGTATAAATATATATAAGTTATAGCTGTAGTATAAATATACTAAAAAATAATTTTAAGTTAAGTACCTAAAAATACTAATTATACTAGCTAATACACTAACTAAGTTGCTTACTTAAGAATAGTTTAAGAAGTTTAAGCAGTTACTTAATTTTTGGTAAGTTAAGAACCTTATTAAAGGTAATAATAATTAATAAGTTAAAAATTTATACTAAGAAGTAATATCTAAATACTAAGGTAAGTCTTTTCTTAATAACTTAAAAAAAGAAGAAGACCAAAAGCTAAACCAACTAAAAATTTAAAATTTAAACTAAAAATAAGCTTACTAGTAAGTATTAAAATTATTATACTTGCTAAACTTTATTAGCAAGTCTTACTTAGCTTTCTAAGCTTTAGCAAGCTTAAGCGTATTATTAGTTATCTTAGCTTAGATAGCTAAAGTCTATAGGTAAGCAGCATAAAGCCGTAAATCTAATCTATTTCTTTTATACATAAAATTAAAAAATAATTATTAGCTTACTGTAGTATATTTATACCTACATAATTAAGTTGTATAGCAGTTAAAATAATAATTAGAAAGCTATATTTTAGAGTAAAAAAGAGTAGTATTCTATAAGTATGCTATTTTTAAATTCTTAATTAACGCAATAAATACTACTATTACTACTATAGCTAAAGCTATAATTGCTACAGCTGCTATAAATTATAAGCTAGCTATTAAGTAGGCTACACTATAGGTTAACTAGAGTTATATACAGTATTATAAAGCTTATATCCTTAATTAAAAGCGCTTACTAAAGTAGAAGCAGGTAGTAGGAGCTAAGCAGCAAAACTGCAAAATAATAGGTTTTAGGTATAGTAATTTTTAACTAAAGGCTTCTGCGTAAAAAGCTTTTTAGTAAATATGATTCTACTATTAACTTCTTTACAGTAAGCAATAATATTGCTAAACAGCTTATTCTTACTAACTTAGTACTTATTATTATTCTATTTCTATAGAGTAGTTAATAGCTTAAGCAAAAAGCTTAAATAATTAAAAACTTACTTCTTTATTTTTATATATAGTTATAAAACAATAAGCAAGATTGTTTTAATAGTATAGTATATATAAAATAAGCAACTACTACAGCAAGTGCTACCTTAACCACTAGTTTAACTTTGATTAAAATAGCGCTTAGTATATAAACTATTAAGTAAATTTTTTATATAGCATTTAAACAGAAGAACATTAAAATATAATAAATTAGAAGCTATTTTAAAAAAGCTTATAAGCGCCTTCTTCTAAGTAGAGAGAGGCGCGTTACGCCTTGTAGACAGCTTAATAAGCATATATAGGCTATTTCTATTGTTGTGTTACTGTTCTCTTAACGTTGCTTAAGTAGTATTCTACTTTAACTTTTAAATAAGCTCTTAAACATTCTTACTCTTGCACTAGCTTAATCTTTTAAATTAGCTTTTAATTTAATTAAAATTTAAATAAAGGCTTAATAGCAGACTTGATTTACAAAGGTGTAACAAAAAAAAAATCTAGAAAGTTGTTATTTTAAAGCTTTATATTTCAAGAACTACAAAGGCTATACTAGAAAGATCTAGTAATTTAGAAAGCTAAGAACCTCTTTTTTAGAATAGACTGCTTAGTGAGTTGCTTAGTTAGTATAATTACTCTCAATCTTTGCAGTGAAACTACTAGCTTAAGAACTTAAGAATATATTACAATATAACATTTTTTTAAATATGTAAAAATCCCTATAATTTACATATAATAGATAACATAAGCTAATCTTATTTATGTATAAGATTAAAGGTAATTGTATTATTAACTGTTAAGTAACAGTATAGAGCTTATTTTTAAAGTTTTTTCTTAATAGATAACTATAATAGCGTACTAATACTAAGTGTACTAGCTATTAGCTTCTCTTGCTTGCAAATAACGGCTTAGTAATAATAAAATACAATTATTAATTACCTTTTAAGGTAATAAATCCTATTTCTCCTTTACAGCAGCCTTAAAGGCTGCTATACTTCTTTTATCATTTTTTATACTTAAAGAAGTAATAGGCCTTTTAGCTAATGCGTTTTTAAGTAAAGTCTACACGTTATCTATAGAATTTAGATTAGAACTGTAGGCAGGATAATTAAAAAGTAATATATTATTCTTAGAAAACTAAGATAAAACTTCTAGAATTTTTTAAATCCTAGCATTATCCTGCTAAAGCTTCTCGCCTAGATATAAGTTAGTAAGGTGCTTAAATATTTATAAAAAACCTTAAACTTTATAAAATTAATATTAAGTAATAAGCTTCTAATTAAAAAAACAAAATATACATAACTCACTTTTTTTTATTGCAGGTTTTACTATAGAAATTAAGATCTTTTTAATATAGTTTTAATTTCTAAAAGGAGTAGTAGTTTAAAGAGTTTTTAATTACTACTTGTTTAGATCTTCTACTTATCTAAATTGCACCTAAAACTTAAATAGAAATATCTTAACCTATAACTAGAGTAGTAAGCATTCTAAAATTAGATTAAAATACTAAAAAAATTATAGATATAAAATAGTCTATTATTTAAAGTTTAGAGTTTCTTAGAACTTACTTATATTTATTGTAGAAACAATTTCCTTTCCTATTTGATTATTATGCTTTGTTTAATAGTATTCTGTCCTAGCACTACGCCTACGCTTAATAGCTGACTTGTCCAAAAATATAACTTTATAAAAGTTTGTATTTTCTATGTTTTTAAGTATTTACGTAGCGTAAATATAATAATTATAAGCTTTTTTAGTGTCTAAAAGCGTTCTTTTCTAAGAAATGTAAAAAGAATAGTTTTCCTTTTTTAGAAAGCGTAGTACGCTTCTAATTAAAAGATCGATAAAATTTTATTTTAAAAGACGTTAAATTATCTTTTTAAGGATTCTTATAAAGTCTCTATTAAGCACTCTTTTTACTTTTTTTTTTTAGATCTTAGAAGGATGAACTTGTTTAAAGCAAATAATAGATAAAAGAGCGTTTATTTTTTATTTAATTTAATAAAGAGTATTGTAAATACTTTTAGAAGGCGTTTCTAGTATATTACTAATAGAGAAGATAGATTTGTTATATAAATATAAAGTATAAACTTGTTGTTTCAATTAAAAGAAATTGCTAGCCATAAAGGAGATAATATAAATATTTAAAGTTAGAATAAATAAGAGAAGTAAATATGCTAAATTTTTATTAAGTCATTGCGTAATGAGTGCTTACGTAAGCAAACGCTATTTTTTTATCTTATCATTAAACTTTAAAAAAAAAGAATTATTACTCTAAAACTTGCTCACATTATGCTTAGGTAAGCTTATTAAACTAATTTTTTTTGGCCTATTTTATACGTTTACAAAAAAGATATGCTAAAATCTATTTTTGCATTTTTTTTAATATATTTTAAGCGAGATTACTAGCACATTTGTGCAGACTAAGCAGCTTACTATGCAACCTATCTTGAAGAGGAGGTTCTTGGCTTTCTAAATTACTAACTTCTTTTAATATAGCCCTTCTAGCTATTAAAATATAAAGCTTTGAAAATTCTAACTTTTTTATTTTTAATTTTTTTGTCACCCTACTGTAATAAGCAAGTTAATTAGTCTTTAAGCTAAGCTGCTAAGAGTCTTAAACTGCGCGTATAAATTAAAGGGCAAAGGCTATAAACTCCTATTAATTTTAAAAATTAGCTACTTACAAAATTTTATTATTAAACAGGCCTTAACGCGCGTAGTACTTATACTTAGCATTAATTTTATATTCTTAATATAAGCTCTCTAAGCAATGCTTATGCTTATTACTTTTAAAGGTAGACTATACTAGAATAATTATTAGCTAATTAGAATAAAAATTGTAAGGTAATAAGGCTTACTATGTTAATTAAAACAAGAGTGCGTTAAAAATTAGAAAAACTTAGTAATTAATATTATAGTAAGGCTAAAGGTGTTAGAAGAGCAGCAGATGTAATTGGTATTTGTATTGATTACGTATAGACTCATTACGCAATATTTAAAGTCTATCTAATATTTTTATATTATAATAGGACTAAGCTGCTTACTTAATTGAAACAACATTATAATATTACAACAGATATAAAAGATTATGCAGTAGAACTAAAGTTTTAAGAGGACCTCTTAATTAACAATGTTAATCTAGTAAGGATTAACTTTTTGTTACAGCTTAAATTAATAGATTCTTACCAACCTAGGGGGTGTGTTAGAGTATTGACACGCGGATCACCCTATTAATTAGATAATCCTAGTAAACTATTCACGTAACAGCCCGCTAGCGTCTATATAAACAGGCTAGATTATCTTATGTCTCCTAAGTAGTAATCGACACTTTTTTGTGGCACTTAGTTGATCAATACACTTACTTTCTACTTAAGTAATTAAATAATTGCTCCTTCTCAGCTTCTACACCTTTGTATAGCTAACTAGCGCAGCTTTCTAATACAAGGTTTAACGCGTTAGTTTTAAAGCGTAATAGTTATCTTACGTAGAATATATAGAAGTATAGTAGTCCTATTTTTTTTTTTTTTTTTTTTTTTTTTTTTTTTTTTTTTTTGCAGTTGAACGTCCTTTCTCAGCCTACGGCTATATAAGACGTGTAGGCCGAGGCCTGCAGGTATCTACGTAGGTTTGTCCTCTAAGTTACATACATAGAGGGGGTTATCTAAATACAGGTGAGGCTCTTAGCCTATTAGTAGAGGAGGAGGAGGAGGCTATATATAGAGCTTGGTCGCCTAAACAGGTAATTGCATCTAGTTCTCAGTAGTTCCTTTGTACTAAGCCTGTATACTAACTTTAGTTTTTTAAATACAGGCTTATATAGCTTTGATACCTAAGTCTGTTTAGAGTAGATATTGCAGAGAGATTAGCTCTGTATAGAGGTCTTAAACTCTTGCCCTGTTATCTTTATATAGTTAGTATTTAAAGAGTATATAGGCTGTGTTTTGTGTAGCTCTATAGTTACATATATAAACTTTAGAGTTTACTAAATTTCTCTTAAATAAGTAGCTTTTTAGGTAGTAGTAACCTAGTTTAAGTTAAAAAAAGGCGCTAGATATATTTTTTGTTATAGAAGTAAGTATCTGCTTTTTTACTTTCTACTTAAATATTGCTAAGTAAGTATTTAGATTTTTGCTAATTACTTTTCTCTTATTCTTTATAAATAATCTTAAATAATTAGCAATAGCTAGTTATTTAATTTGTATACTAACAACTTCTGAGCTTATTTTATTTATTTAAAAAGGTATTTTTATAGCCTTTTTTGCAAGGGAGTCTGCTTTTTTATTTTTTAAGTATATTTTAGTAGCCTAGAGTTTATTATAGTGTAAGAGAGACGCCTTTTTTTCAAGTAAAATTGCTGCCTTAATTCACCCAATTTGCTACTCTTAGCAAAGGCTACTTTCAAGTACTTTTTAATCAAAATAGAGCTGCCTAGTAATCTATATATATTATACTGCTCTATTAGTTATTTATAAGGCTAACTACTTTCTTTAGCCTTAAGGTAATTCCTTCTAGTTTACTATTATCAACTAGCTAGTTATTTCTTATATTGTCTTGTAATTCTTTTATAAGCATAGCTCTTTTATAAAAAGTAATGCCTGCGCTAATTTTTTTGTCTGCTTTTTATTACCAAGGCGTCTAAGTATATTAAAAAAATGCTGTTATTAGCTAATAGCTTTTTATAAAATTCTACTTTTAAGTCTTTTAGCTTATTTAATATTTAAACTTTATATAGAGTTCTAGCGTTCTATAGCATATAAGCGTACTATTGCAGTTTCTCTGTGTTAGAGATAGCTAAAGAACTAAACCAAGTTATTTAGTTAAGTTAGTTACCTCTATTACTAGTTACAGTATTCTTTATAAAGTAGTTTATATCTAGTAAAGTAGATCTAAATATATATCATTTAATAAAGTTGTTAAGCCTAACATTAGCTAAATAAAAGCAGTTTTTAGTTTGCTTAGTATTATAAAAAACAATATAAAAGTCTTTAAGATCTTTTTCTAAGCTTAGTTTTAAAGTTTTTTTTACTATTAAAAACATGCTATTATTTTTTTTAAACTAGTTAGTATCTGTAATCTGCTATACTTGTAATATAATTAGATATAAATGTCGTATTACTTTAAGTAAGAGGCTCGTATTAATATTAGCTAGCCTACTTGGGCAGGAAAAAGATTAAGTTGCTTATTATATTTTAATATAATAGTATTCTTTAAAGTTTAAAGTCTTATTATAAAATATACTAAGCTATTTAACTAGTTTTTTAAGTTACAAGGTCTTTTTTGTAAGTAGTACAGAAAATCTACTAGTATCTTCTACTAATCTTGTTAAATTAGCTAATTTTATTTTTAAGCTATTAAACTTAAAAGCTAGCTTTTTTACGTAGCTAAAAAGAGCTACTAGTTCTTTTTCTAGTAGCTTAAAACTCTTCCTAATAGATGTTTTTTATATAAAAATCTATAGGTTGTCTATATAAAATAAAGAGTATAGATTATTACTTACTATAATTAATTAGAATAGTAGTTTTGTATAAATAAAGAATACAATAAGTAATGGAAGGCTTTCTTTTAGCATACTAGTATTAACTTCTTATATTTTCTCTATTTGCTTATTAAAAGACAGCTCTAGTAGCCTTTTAGTAAAGAATAACTTAGTCTATAATATAAAGTAGGTTAGTAGTTGTTAGTTGTATATATTCTCTAGCAGCTTATTTCTAGATAAATAGTTAAAAGTGCCCTTAATATCTAAAAAAGCTATTAAAGTAACTTTTTCTTTCGCCTTTATTGTTAAATATAATTATAGAAAAGTAGTATAGCGTTAATAGCTAATTTTTTAAGCCTATCTCTTATTTGTAAAGAGTAGAGTAGGTTTATTATTTCTACTAGTATACCTAGTCTCTTTGCGTAGAGCCTCTCTAGTGCCTTCTCTAGGTAGTATAGAAGAGAGATAATTCTATATACCTTTAAAATTAAGTAATCAGGCTTGTTTAGTTTTCTTAAAATAACTTCTTTAGCCTTTCTTAAGCACCTTTGTTAGTATCCTAAGTTAAAGAGTATTATATAAACTTTATAAAAGGTTTTTAGTTAGTATTTCGGTTACACTCTAATATACTTTATGTAAGGTAGTAGTAATTAAAATCCTCTAAGATAATGAAATAAAATATTATAAATTGTTCTAAAAAGTGTTTTTGAATGATTATATTATTTTAGCTATATTTTAGGCATTTTAATTATAAATACTGTATATATAGATTCCCTTAAGTTGAGAAGTAATATAATTACTTAAAAGTTATTATTGTTACTATTTTAATAATTCACTTCTACTTTTATATTCTTTTAAAAATAAAATAAAGTTCTAAGTTATAGTCTTTTATAAGTTAGTATAGTATATGTAAAGGTTAATTAAGTAATTTACTTAGAGTTTTTCTATAGATTTTTCACTAAATATAGCTTTTATGTTATAATAATTTTAGTATTTATTATAATAGCAAAGTTAATTGTGCTTTCTGTAACAAGGCTACTTCTATTAATATTTATTTATTAGGCTTTAATTATACTAATTAGTTTAATTAGTTCTTGTTATTCTAGCTTATTAAATACTGTATTTAAGGCTATTAGCTACGTAAAGTTTGTTATAGTTAGCACACTTAGATGTAGTATAAATATAGGTTTTTTCTTACTAGTGCAGAATTTGCACTTATACTAGTTAGTATAGTAAGGCTTACTACATGTTCAGTAGACTATTTTTAAGCATTTATTCTTTAGGTAGCTAAATCTCTAGCAATTAGTACATTACCTTAGAACTTTAACTACTTATAGTTTCTCTGCTGTAAGGCTTTTTTTAAGGATATAGAGTTACTCTTTAATTACCTTCTAGGCCTTGTTCTCTGTAGCAAAGGCTACGTAGGCTAAGCTAAAGTTTACAATTTTTCTTATTCTTAAATATAAGCTAAAAATAATTACTTATTACTTAAAGACTTTTGTTAAAAGTTTTACTTTTTTCTTTAATAATTTTAAGGTTGTAATTTATAGGCAGCTTATAAATAATAACTTAAAACTAAGGAGTAATAAGCTAAGCAGCCTTAAAAGTTATAATATCCTACTATATTACTTAATTTTCAAGATGGTACTTTACTTTAAATACTATTATAGTTATAATAATCTTGTTTCTTTTTAAAAAAATTATAATTAAAGAAACTATAAGTAATAGTACTTCTTTATAAATTATAAACACATTATTAAAGATGTTTTTAAGTTTATAGCTGTTAAGGTCTTTTAAAGTTTTACTAACTTAAACTAGTAAGTAATTTTTTAAGCTAGTAGCTTTTATTTCTTAAGTTCTTTCTATATAGTAGCATAGCAGGCTTAAATAGGCGTGTTATATATAAGCGTGTTCTATATAAGCATGTTCTAGGTAGACAAGTTTGTTATTAGTTTTTCTATATTAACTTGTTTAATTCTCTCTCTAAGGTCTTTAAAGGCGTTAGAAAGGTTTAATATTTAGTTTACTAAAATAGCAGTATTTGTCTTATTTACTTTACTATTTTTTATATAGTTTCTTAAGACCTTTACTAAGTCTAGTAGGCTTATTTGCTAAGTAAAGTTATTTTTAGCTAAGTTAGTAGCTTAAATTACTAAGTTTTAAGCAATTTTAAGCGCTTTTTAACTAAACAAGCTTTTAGTATTTTTTTCCTAATTAGAAATTAAGGTATAGCTCTAATAAAATATAAAAAAGTACTTTTAGTTTAATTATAAGTAGGCTTTTTGGTGAGATCTAACTTTACTCGATGTGAGACATCGGTCTTCGTGTCGAAGGGGGAGAAGAACAGTCCGAGCATTGTATCGTTTGTATGCGAGTCGTTTGTATGCGGTACTGTGTGGTGTGGGAAATCCTAAAGGTGGAAGCAGCAGGCAGGGAGCTTTTATAAAGAAGTATTGCAGGCTCCTGCTGCAGTAACGTATGTGTCCTTACCCTCCTCCTCCATCTCTATCGCAATCTTGTTGCCAGCTATAGGCTAGCAATTGCTGTTAAACACGTTTTAATTAGTGTTGTTTTTTAGTATCTTTAGCAAATTTTTTTAACTCTAATTTTTGCTTAGTAGTCTAAGCTTTTCTGCTCTGAGCGCTTAGCGCGTGGACCTTATCTACCCACCGTTCAAATCTCGTTAACTACACACAATCTTTTTTTTTATAGAGGGTAGCTGCTTTTCACTTTTTTTAGAAACCCCATTTTGACTACAACAACAACCACCACCTTTAACACCTTAAAAATAAATAAGTAGGCTTTTATAGTTCCTCCTTTAGAGTTTGCCATTCTAGGCGTAGCGTAGTAGCTTAGCTATTTTTTACTATTATATTGTTGTCCTTTATTTTATTTTTTTTTTATTTTTTTTTATCAGTTTCTAAAGGTAAATTATTTTCTATTATGATTTGTTATTATTGTTATTTCTTAGTAGATTTAAGCTTTAATAAGCTCCTTAACTTCTATTAGCTCTAGATGCTTTAGCATATAGTCTAAGCTTTTTAAGAAATTTTTCTTCTAGCAGAAAAAGTAAAGCAACTTTTTTACTTTTTTTAGTACTTTAGCGCCTTTACTATAGGCGTTAAAAAGTGTTATAATTAATTTTTTTAGTTAGGTTTTTTATTTTAAATTATTTTTAAGCAGTTTCTATCAAAAGTTTATATTAAAAAGAAAAAAAATTTAATTATTAGTAAAAGCTTAAAATTTTAAGAAAAAGTATATATACGACTTTATAAGTTTTTTATTAAAGCACTACTAGTATTGTTTTTTAAAGCCTAAGGCTTTACTTTAATAAGCTTTATTAGAGCTACTAAAGAAAGCGCTTTTAACGTCCTTAAAATAAAATATATTATAATACGCACTAAGTTT
>WBOK01000169.1:0-145760 GCA_009289805.1 Alternaria gansuensis | reverse complement strand
ATATTTTTAATACAAGTATATAGATTGCTATTTTAAAAAAGTAGTTAATAATTACAAAAATTGCATTAAACACGCAACCTAAACTATTAATTTTTGCTAGTAGTAGCTTTATAATAAAATTAAAGCTTACTTTTTTGTATATCTTATTAGGAACTAGTAATAGTAATAACTAACTATATTTGCTATATTTTAGAGCCTTGCTTCTTTAGTATACTATACCAAAATAACCTGCTATGCGCATATTATAATTCTGTAATAGAATTTCCTGCCTAATAGCTTATTTTAGTAGAACGTAAATTCTGCTTTTATATCTTAGAACTTCTTTGTTGTTAACGCGCTATACTTGCGCGCTACTACTATTTTAAGTGCGTGCTACTTATATAGAGTCTACAACCTACTATAAGGTAAAAGCGTCTTTTTATTATAACTTCTAACAAAATTAGAGATTTCTTACTAGGTGCAAATCTAGTTAATATATCTTAACTTACTAGCAAAACAGCTTCCTAGCTTAAGGGGGCGTGTTGGAGATTAAGGTACTTAGCTGTTTCTCCACAGGATCTAGGTGCTCAAAATCACACCTAGAATCTATAATCAACCTACAATCAATTTACGCTACTAGTACAACTTATTATTTTTATTAATTAATCCACAGTAACTACGCAATCTATTACGTAAGATTACATAAGATTACAAGAAATTGTATTATCTACTATACAAGCTATTGCGTAAGTACAGATCTTTTTAGAATGCAAGTAACTGGTATATATAAACTGTAGTTTAGCTTGTAGTTCAAAAACTAAGAGCTAGTTAAGAGAGAATAATACAAATTGCAATAAGTAACTGCATAATATAAGTCAGTTCAGCACTCTCTTCCCCTAGTCTCTATAGTATTTATTTCTCTTATTCTTATTATTCTTCTTCCGCACCTCCTCCTCAATCTCCTCTAAGTCTACTACAAACAAGTAGAAGGCAGAGACCTCTACCTCTAAGTTAATAGTAGAACAAGCAACTATACCTAGAGATTAAATCCGCAACATAGTATTCTACTATTTAAGGAAGTTCTCTAAAGCAGAACTTAATTACAACATTTATAATAAGAAGCTACTAAAAGTAGTTAATTCTTTTAAACAGTAGAAAGTCTATTTGTTAAGACTACTACATTAAATTTGTAAGGGGCGGCTTCAGGTAATAGTACTTGCTTCACACCACAGAAGATAGTAAAAACGTGTGTATATTTTAAGCAATAATACCTGCTAGTATCCTCGCAGGTGAGGAGCCCCTTATAAGCATAATTACAGGTGGGCAAGCTCATAATAAGCGAGTTTAGCGGATCTAGCTAGCACGCAACCATCCGTGACAGAGCCTCCCTCTCTAGCCTAGCGTTCTAACAGCCTTAACTTAAAACTTCCTAAATTATATATAAAGATAGCTTAGTAAAGAGCGTGTTCTACGCGTAAGTTATATGCGCTTAAAACGCGTGTTACTTATAAGTTAAATACGTAGCAAGCTAAATAGTTTACGTTTTATAGCATTATTATAGTATCTTTTAAATTCTATTTATTTATTTTTTAAAATTATTTAAAAGTAAAAGTAAAATTATATAATTATTATAAGTAGTCTATACAAAGTAATATTTGCTATAGTAATAATTAAAATTTTTAGTATATTTTTTGTAGTCCTTGTCTTGCTTAATATACTTAACACGTAATATTAGCGCACTCTTTACATACTTTAATACTAAGCTCTAATTTTTATTATAGTCTATTATATTAATCCTAAGTATATTAAGAAGTTTTACTTATAAAATACTTAGCTGTATAAGTTTAGTGTACTTAAAAAAGCTTTTAATTTTATTACTATGTATATAACCTACCTATGTTGCGCATAGAATATTACCAAGTAAAAGAAAATTTATAAAAAAACTAAGTATTATTATTATAACTATTGTAGTAAAAACAACTATAGTAGTTATACTAAGGTAAGTTTTTTTATGTTGTTAACTGTGCCTTAGCTAATTTAAATAGGTTCTTAAGGCGCTTAATAAGTATTTCCATTATATATATTAACTTTGCTTTTATTTTAATACTACAGTTGCTAATGCTAATACTTTAAAAACTAACTCTACTATTATTACTACTAGCGTTAAGTTTACATGCTACTAGTGCTAATTTAACTTTAAGCTATCTAACTGCTGCTACGTTGCTGTGTATACTAGTACTTTTTTAAAAGTTTTTACTTAAGTGCTAATATTCTTACTTTATTTTTTAAGCTTGATTTTAGTAAAGTAGTGCTATATAATAGCTGCTCTTAAGTAAATTACTAGTTATACAGCTATAATTGCTGGTCATGCTAGTAATAATAATAATAATAAAAGCTTAGGTGACAACAACAAGCTGCTACTTAGGCGCAGTCTAGGCGCAGGTGGCGCTTATAATAGTAGTGCTAGAAGTAGTAGTAATAAGATAATAGGTAGTAGTAGTAAGAAAATTTATAATAATAAGTAAAAGTAGTTAGATTTTATACTTATAATTTTTTTTTTTTTAAACTCTTAATTTTTTGCGCTCTAGAAGCGCAACAACAATGTATAGTATACTTTTTTAGCGCGCTTAAAACGTGATAATCTTTATTTATACCTATATTTCTTAATTAGTTCTTTTATATTTTTAAACTATAATGCTAAAGTCTAGGTATCTTATAATTTGTTATAACTTTTCTATTGCAACCAATATTCTAACTAGCTATTTTTAATTTTTTTTTTTAATATTTTTTTAACTTTCTGGATTTCTTTACCCTTAAAGCTAATTTCTAGTACTTAAGTTTTATTTTCTTAACTACTACGTAATTCCTATTACTTTAGTGGAGAAACGTAGAAAACATTATAAATATAATAGTAAAGTAGTAGTTATAGTTAGTAAACCTACGTTCTAACTACTTCTTATACTTAAAATAGTTTTATAAACTTGCTAAAAAGCTTTTTACTAAGTTAGTAGGCTAGGCTAACGTTCTTTATACTAAAGCAAACTAAGTCTTTTTAGCAGAAAATCTTTAGTTTATATTTTTTATTATAGTATTAGCGTTAGTAATCTTATACTACTAAAAAGTGTTTTTTTGCTATTATATGTGCGCTGTGCATACACTACACTCTATTTACAGTGTTTAGTACTCTTTCTTCTAGCCTACTATCCTTAAAAGGCAACGTAAGTAATAAATACTTACTATATACTGTGTAAAAGAGTGTTGTTTTTATTAATTTATAAATAGAGTTATTATATACAAATTATTTAGTTAGTAGAAGTAATACTTAGTTATCTTGTTTCTCTAAGGCAAACGTCTTTAAGTATTACTTTATTATTTAGTTCTAGCGTTTAGTTTACCTATCTATTTATAAGTAAAAGGCTATACTTAGCTTGCGCTTTACTTATAATTAGTAGCATATTTCTATCTAAAATGCTAAAGTAAAGATTAAACCACAATTAGATACAATACTCTTCTAAATTTTATACTTTAAAATAATATATTTAAAGTAAGATTCTACAAACTATTTTACATCTTCTATTTTTAATATAAGTATGTAAATTGCTATCTTTAAAAAGCAATTAATAATGACAAAAATTACATTGAACACGTAGCTTAAACTATTTTTTGCTAGTAGTAGCCCTATAATAGAATTAAAGCTTACTTTTTTAAAATTTTCATTAGAAATAAGTAATAGTAATAACTAACTATATTTGCTATATCTTAGAGCCTTGCTTCTTTAGCATACTGTATAAGTCTTTACGTAATCTTAAACATCATAGCTTAGCTCTAGCTAGTAATATAGCCTACTAATAAGCTTATAAGTTCTATGTGCGCTAAAATAACTTGCTATATACATATTATAATTTTGTAATAGAATTTTCTGCCTAATAGCTTATTTTAGTAAAACGTAAATTCTGCCTTTATATTTTAAAACTTTTTTATTATTAACGCGCTATACTTACGCGCTACTACTATTTTAAGTGTGTGCTGCTTACATAAAGTCTACAACTTACTATAAAGTAAAGGCGTTCTTTTATTACAACTAGCGTAGATTATTTATTAGAGCTTCTAACTTTACTATCATAAGTTTGCTACTAACTAATACTCTAGCTAAAAAGCGTAGTACACATAGTGTACACTCTATAGCACTAGTAGTTTAGATACCCTCTATTTTATAAATGTTAGCTATATGCGTTTTATATACGCTTTTCTAGCTGTACTAAGTTATAAATTTTTCTGTTCTACTATGCTCTACCTTTGCTAGAAGTTTATTCTGCAGTATAAGTAATAGTTAAGTTAACAATAAGTTCTTCTATTTGTAATCTACTTTTCTTAATAGTTTATCCGCAGGGTTTATACGCCCTAGGCGGGATTTAACTTTAAAATTAAAGGCCTCTAAATATAGAGCCTAGCGTGCTTAACGCTAGTTTAGCTTTTATACAGCGCGTAAAAAACATAAATTGTTATAATATATAAATACCTAAATAGTGTGTTAAGCGCTTTTTAGGTAGTGTTACTATTTTTTAAAACTTTATATAATAGCTAAAAGTTTAAGGTTATACACTTTAAAATTTAGTTTAGCGTTTTATAGTTTTTATAAGTAAAACGTAATAAAATACTACTTTTTATTCTAAAAGAGTTAGGATAATATACTTAAAATAGTAAAAGTTAAAGTATTTATCTTAACACAAATTATACGTATATTTTTAAAGTAGTGTAAGATAAGCGTATATATAAAGCGTTACTTTAGCTTTATAAAAGCATTCTATATATTCTTATTCTAGTAGAATGCTTATTTCTCTTTTAAGATATCTGTCAGAGGTGCTATTTCAACAGCATAGTTTTTAATAAAATACTAATAAAAGTTTATAAATTCTAGAAAAAACTGCAGCTCTTTAATACTAGTAAGTATAGGCTATTACTTAATAGTAGCAACGCACGCTAGATCTACGCAAATGCTGCTTCTTATAATAATAAATTCTAGAAAATAAACTTTGTTTAAAGTAATTATACACTTTTTAAAATTTACATATAACTTTACTTTTTGTAAAGAGTTAAGTACAGCGCGTATAGTACAGCGCGTATAGTACGCTAGTATAGCGCAATGTTGTTGTTATAAGTATAAATAAGAATATTATTTAAATAAACTACGTAGATAGAATCTAAGTGCTATTTTAAAGCTTTATTAATATAGACTTAAAAACCTGCTAGGGCGTTTGTGAGCCTAAAGAGTATAATATGATATTTAAAACATCTGTATTATATCTTAAAAGCAGTCTTCTACTCATCTCCTACCTTAATTCTTAGACAATAGTAGGTATTTTTAAGATTTAGTGTAGTGTAGTAGCATACGCCTAACAGGCAGTCTAGTATTTTTTTAATTAAAAAGAGTGGGCAATAATTTTTTATAATAATAGTGTTAAGACCTAAATAACTTACGTAAAGGCAAAAAGTCTTATTTTCTTTAAGTATCAATAATATTAGAGCGCCTTTAGAGCTAGTGCTAAAGTAAATCTATTTTTTTTTAGTGCTTTCTTAATATATTTGTAGAGTACTTAAAGCTTACAAAAGCAAAGTATAAAAAAACTTATAAAAAGAATCTTTTTCTTATTAAATAGAAATTACGTAATTTAAGCTTTATAGTTGTAAAAAAGTTTGCGTAGTTTTAAAATATATTAAGTATACGCTATACTTGCGTTATAAATACATTTAGCACATATACTTTAGGCTTAATACTTACGCTATTACTTTAAAGTACTTTTAAAAAGTAAGCTTTTAACTTTATAAGTTCTGCGTTCTTTAGAAATACTTTAGTAGCTACTAAGTTAATATTTTTTTTTATATATTCTTAACGCTACATCTGCATTCTACAGTTGATATAAATACCTTTCTAACTTAAAATGAAATTACTAAGCAATAGTAGTGCGCTCTTTTTATTTACTTTATATGTAGTAACCATTGTAATACGCTTTACGCTATTATTATTTATTAAGCGTAGCTAGAGCTTATATACTACGTATGTGTTCTGCCTTTAAAGTCTAATCTAACTTAGGTAAAGAAGTTCTATATTTTGAATAGGTTTTAAATTTATTTTTATAGCTAATTTCTAACTAATAAGGCTAATATCTGGTTATAAGTCTAAAATAACTTTAAGTTTCTTCTTTACTATAGTTACTAAACGTGCGTAGCATACGCGCTGCATCTTAAGTAAAATATTTATTAGTATATACTTTACTAACTTTAAGTTTATAGTAAAGCTTAACTTTTTTTTATTTAGTTTATATTAACTAAGAATTTGTTAAAGTTGCTGCTTTAGCACTTATTAGCGTAGTGGTTTTTTTTCTAGCACTTAAAGCATATAACATTATTGCTATTTTTATACTTTCTAAGTGCGTTTAGTATAGTAGCTAAAAGAAAGTATTTTTTAATTTTTTATAAAAGTATTCTAGTCAAGTAGATTATATATAATAAGTACTTTGTATAAATTTCATTTAAGTATAAATCTAAGTATAATAAAGTCTTCTCTAGTTGCAAGAATCAAATAGTAATTAGTAATTATATATTATAGTTTAGGCTCTAGTTTTGCAAATAAGTGCTAAACTCTTTATACTTTAATATATATTAATATTGATTTTTAAAATTATTAAAATAAGTTATAAATAATTAAATAGTTTAGTTTTTCTACTATATAGCGTGTATATGTATAGTTACTACTCTAAAGCTATAGTTAATAAAGACTAAAAGTAAGTTAAGTATATATTACTTAAAGTAGTTTTAAGTTAGCACTTCACTATTTACTTTGAAAAAATACTTATAGTAAGTATACTAAAGCATTTAAGAGTCTGCTCTAAGATACTATATTGCCTAAATCACTTTACTATTATTTTTTTTAAATTTTAATAGGACTAGCTAAAACACTACTTTATAAAAACATGTAAATTTATAATATTCTTTAAAAGTTTTACTTTAGTATTTAGCTAGGTTTTTAAGCTTTAACGCGCATTGTATATAAATAATAAGTATTACTTTTAGTACGTTCTGCGTGTAGAATAATATTATTAGTAGTATTAGTCTATTTAAGACTCCTCTTTGTTTAACTTTTTCTAGCTATACTACTTCTTTTCTTAACTTTTATAATTATTATAAAAATTAAAGTTTATTGCGTTACTTCTTTATAGCGTTAATGCGCTCTTTAAGCATTGCAGGTGCGTTCTAAGTATACTCTATAGGCTTCTTAGGCGTTGCGGGCTTTAATAAAGTTCAAGGGGGATTAGAGAGTTTATATACAGCAGGGCTCTAGCTTCTCTAATTACTTTAAGTATTAACTATCTCTAGACTATTAGCCTGTAGGAGGAGGTATTATTCTGTAAGGGGTGGCTTTAGGCAATAGTACTTGCTTTACACTACAGAAGTTAGTAAGAGATAGCTCTAGAATAATAACGTGTGTATATTTTAATTAATAATACCTGCTAGTATCCTTGCAGGTGAGGAGCCCCTTATAAGCACAATTGCAGGTGGGCAAGCTAATAATAAGCGAGTTTGGCGGATCTAGCCAGCACGCAACCATCCGTGACAAAATTAAAGTTTTTACTAATTACTAGAACTTTGCAGGACTTATAACAATAAAAAAACCTAACTAACAACAAGTTTAATAGGCTAAGCTACTAGCTTAGTTTAACTTTAAGATCACTTATTGCGCTAAAATACTTAATAGAGCAGCAAATACTCTAAGTAGAAGATTTAACTTACGCAAGAAGAATTATAGGGAACTATATAACGCTATATTTAGAAAGATACTAGACAGCAGTCTAAATTATAACTAGTTAGAGCTAACTAGAGTAGCTAAAGTCGCTAAGCAGGTAGAAATATTATAATAGTAGTAGTAGTAAGAAGCAGCTAGCTAGCAGTTTAAGCCTAAAAAATATCGCTTTAATAAACTACTATAAGATAAATAAGAGTACCAAGAGTTAGTTTAAAGAAATTCAACATATATACTTTTATATATAAAATTAAGTCTTATTAAAGAACTGCACAAGTCTCTGAAATTTTAACATATAGTAATTAAGAAAATAGTTAGGTAGCTAGCTAAGTTGTTTACAATACTACGCTTGCAAGTAAAAGTATAAAATGTCCTAAGTAACTATTTAGCTTATTACTAGAATAAGCTTAAGAGACATAAGCCTTATAGCCTATTACAACCTTTATAGCTACTAACAAAACTATAAAGTAGTATAATAATAAACTTTATAGTAAAGCTTCTTAAATTATTAAAACTAGAATTAGCTTAACTTTGCAACACTATCTTAGTAATTATTAATTAATTAACTAAGGCAGAAAAGTTTATGCCTATAAAAGAAGCTATCATAGTAGAAGGCTGTACGTATAAAGTTACAAAAGTACTAGTATTAGAGCATAAAATACTTAAAGAGTTTATTACTAATTGTAATAAACTATTTATGTCTAAGTATTAGGACATATTTCTAGCAAAATTAAGTATAAAGAAAAAGCTAGTAACTAGCTTCTACCTTAAAATAGACAGCTAGACAGAATAAACAAGCTAGACACTAGAATAGTATCTAAAAATATACGCTAACAAGCTACAAAACAACTAGGTTAAACTTTTATTAATAGCATAATTAGCTTATAATAGTACAAGTTTAGCACCCATAAAGTACTTACTATACTATATAAACTATAAATATAAGCTAGCTGCTTATTAAGATTTAAAAAACATTAAGAGTATTACAGTAGGCGCGAATAATAAAGCCTGCTTAATACAAAAGCTACACAAAGAATCAAGCAAAAATATAGCTTATAAAAACTTTATAATAGCTAAAGTAGCTAATAAGCAAAAGATTAAAGAACTTACTTTTAAGAAAAAAGACAAAGTCTTTCTATTACAACAGAACTTAAAAACTAAGCAACTAAGTAGAAAGCTAGATAACTTCTAAATAGAACTATTTAAAATTTTAAAAGAAATAGGCAATATAAACTATAAACTCTAATTACTACTAAGCATACGCGTTGACCTTATCTTTTATAAAGAACTTCTAGAAAGATTATTTTTAAACCCTAAGCTAGCTACTAACATAGAGCTTAAAGATAATAAGTACAAAGTCAAAGAAATTAAGAACCTGCAGAAAATTAGTTGTTAGTAAAAATACTTAGTTAAGTAGCAAGAATAGCTAAAAAGCTAAAATACTTAAGAACTATAAAAAAATTTAATAAACTGTAAGTTATAAGTCCTTAAGTGCTATTAGAGACACTTAAAAAAAAGAACTAGGTTCTCTAAAGAAAGAAGGTAATTAAAAAAAGAATTAAAAGAAGTGTTAGCCTATAACTAGCCTTAGTTAGTTAATAATTTAAGTAACAATAGTTTAGTTGTTAGAAAGTCTATACTAAAGGCAGAATTCCTCTTAGCTTGCTTTTTTGCATAATTCTAGACAGCAAGAATTACAAGATTAAAAAAACGCTTCTAATATATTACTTTAAAAGCTTACAACATAAAAAAGAAGCCTTAGTATCTACTAGAGCTTAATACTCTTTAGCTTCTGCAACTTTTAGCTCTTTGCGCTTATACTTTAACTAAACTTTTTTCTCCCTTTTTTTAAAAACAAACAAGCTGCAATTAGTACTAATAAAATCATACTTAGCATAATGACTAGAAGTTATCTCTATAAAGCAATAAAGCTTCTTCTTTTTACACTACTTATACTAGAAATTTATCTTTAAGCCTTCTTGCGCAACACAAGCTACATAAGCTCATTTCTAATTAGTTAAAAAATAAAGATAAGGACTATAGAATTTCTAAATCTTAAGCATAGTTAGGAAAACGTAGAAGAAAAAAAGCATATAATAAAATAAGCGTACTAAAACCTTATATATAGCTAGCGATTTAACACACGGCACAGGAAAACAATAATCTAGGGTATAAAAATAATATACTTAAAAGAAGAGATAATGTTATAAGTAACAGGAAAAATTCTTTTCTTAACGTAGAAGGTAAGTTAAGAGTTAACTATATATGTGCTAGAAAGTAACAATCTGCATAGAGCGCAGAGATGACGTAATTAGTATCTTACTAAAATCTAACATCTCGCTAAGAAGGCAGATGCTAGGACATTAGAAGACGTTAGGACATCTAAGGAATCTCTAAATGCTAGGAATTAGAGAAAGGACACAGATATTAGGACAAAAGTAATAAGTATAAAAATGTATTAGATCTTATTATTACACTTATTGTAATTAACTTAAATTGTTTATCTCTTTTATAGATAGTTAACTAGTTATTTTATTTTTACATAAAATTAGTATTAATTACTTTTAGTTAACATCAATAACTCTTTTCTACTTAAAATTACTTCTAAAATACCTCACAAACTACCCCTATACATTAGACTCGCCCTAACACAGACTAAGTCTAGATAAGTGTAGACTAACTCCGTGTAACAGTGTAGTTAACAAAATTTAAATAGTAAGTAGATAAGGTCTATGCGCTAAGCGCTTAGAGCAAGAAAGCTTAGACCACTAAGCGAAATTAGGGTTAAAAAATTTGCTAAGGGTACTAAAAAACAACACTAATTAAAACGTATTTAATAGCAATTGCTAGCCTATAGCTAGCAACAAAATTGTAATAGAAATAGAAAAGGAAAGTAAAGATATATACGTTACTATAGCAGAAGTCTGTAATCCTTCTTTATAAAAGCTCTTTACCTACTACTTCTTACCTTTAGGATCTCCCACACTATATAGTACTATATATAAATAACTTTTATATAAATAATATAATACTTAGACTATTCTTCTTCCCTTTTAATATAAAGACTAATAGCTTATAATAAGTAAAGTTAGACCTTACTATGTTACTATACTAGAAGCTATAGTAGTAGAGTACAAAGCTAGCGTTTACTATTATTAAGTAGCTACCTTTATTACTTAAAAAGGAGCTAGTAGCAATAGTCTTTGTAGTAGTTACGTTAGTATAGAGGTTAAAATATAACTATAGTTAAAATATTTCTAATGTATTTAGTGTTATAAATGTTAAATTTATAACAAGGACTATAAAAGGCTAGTTTAGCTAGTACACTATATAGACTACGTATGTTAATAGTTTAAGTGTAATAAAAGTATATTAATTTAGCAATCTTCTTTTAGGCGAAAATAACTTTAGTAAAACGACTTAAAACTAGCTTTGTAAAGAGCAAAGGCGTATTAAAATAGCTATTAAGCACTAAGATAAACTAATAAGTAAAAAATATTTTAAAGTTGCCTCTAAAGATAAGAGAGCTGTGTATAAAGAGTAATACTGTTATTATTTATTTATATCTAAGAATAGGCACTAAACACTGCAACTAGAATACTACTAGAATAGCAATAAGGTAACAGAAGTTGTAGTTAGCAATAAATAGTTAGCAGTAAATAGTTATTAGTTAAGAGGGTTAGTTAGAGAGATATTGCGTATTTTTGTTTCTGTCTAAATATGCTAGAGCGATAGACTAAATACGTGCTAGCAATGCCGAACAAGGGGGCATGAGCCCGGATACCTATTATTAGCAATAAATTTCTTTTACTAAAAAGGTGTCTACAAAATGTGTAGTTATATTAAAAGGTTGTCTTAAAAGGCCGAAGCTAGTATACTTTATTATAAGATTTTCTTTCTTAAACCTAACTAAACTAAATATAACTAATGTAAATAATAATAGAAATATATAAGACTTACTATTAATACTACTTACAGCGCGACGCTATTAATCTAAACTTATGATTAAATAAATAATGTATTATATATTCTAAGCTGCTTTCTAGGACTTTACTTACATTATTAATTATTTAGCTAATACTAGTTTTAACACTAATATAGAGAAACTACTACTAACTGCTAAATTTAACTTAAACTTGTTTTTTAGCTAACCTGTATATTACGTTAATATAAAAACTAATTAAGTTACCATAGTCTACTCTTCTAAAAAGATATTAAAAAAGACAGCATTTAATATAACTTGAGATTTCTTTATTACCACTAGGCAGCTACTATAAACAAAAACAGTAAATATTAAGCTATATTAAATATATAATATTTTAGTATTTTTTTCATGCTACGCACCTTTAAGCGCATAGACAAACTAGTTATAAGTACTACTAGCTTCTTTTAACTAAATAACGTATTACTACTAGAAAGACTTAACGCACTGTAGCTACTATACTAAAAATGCTAAAATATAGATTATATGCGTTAGGTTATTGAGTAAGTAAGATAAGATATATTAATAAATTTAAAATTTTTTACAATACTTGCTTCGCTAAACTACTTATAACTATAATACTAACTAACTTTTTTAAAAGAATTTATAACAAACTTATAAGTATAGTAGCTAAATACTACTTTACTCTTTTTGCTATAGAAAAGAATAAGCTAAACACAGAAAAAATATAGTTAAGTTTAATATAAGTACTTTATAAATAAATAACTTAAATATAATAAAGTAGCTGATAAAAATAAGTATAAAAGAACTAGTTCCTAGCTATTTATAAATAACTAATAGATATTGAAAACTAGTTTTATATAACTTAACGCAACGCACTACTAAACAAAAAATAAACTAGTAATTTAGATATTTTACTTTTACGCTCTGCAGTCCTTATAATTATAGACCTAGTTACTATAAATAAGCTTATTACTATTTTAAATTATAATAACTTTTAATTATAAGTACGACTAGACAACTTAAGTTACTGGTTTTACTACCCCCTACAACATACTGCTAAAAATAACTAATTTATTATAGTTTAAAGTAACGCGGTTTTTATTATGTATAAGCTTTAAGAACTAAAGTATATACTTAACATCATACTATAATTTAAAAACACTAATAATTACAACACTATAAAGCTACGTACTTTTAAAAAAAGTATAAAAGTACTTTATAAATTTATATGATTTCTTCTTAGCTACTAGCGTGCTAAGAGTAAATATTCTTAGTACTTAGCTTAGCGCGTTTAGTTTTTTTTTAATTATACTTTTGAAGCTACTAAGAACGCTTTGTTTAAAAAGAATCCTGTCTTTAGTTACTTATATAAAATTAAGATAAAATGCTTTAACATGTTGTACAAGCAAGTCGCTACCTTAAGTAAGTTGCTAACGCAAAATCCCCGCAAAATTTTAAAATTACAGGGGTCTAATTCTTAGCAACTACTATTTAGAATTCTCTAAAAATATCATACAATCACTGCATTTGTAAAAAAAAGTAGATTAATAGAATTTTAAAATTCTAGCTCTAAAAGTAAAAGAGATGTACTTAGTTTTGTGGTTTTATATTAGTATAAGTGGTCTATCTCTATAATTATTTAATAGAATTTCTTACAACTTCTATAGCTTACTGTTAATATAGATGCAGCGACTGTGTTAGATTTTTATAGATTTCTAATAAGTAGTTGTTAAGAATTAGACCCCTGTTATTTTGAAATTTGGCGGAAATTTTGCGTTGTCAACTCGCTTAGGGTGGTGACTCGCTTATAAAACACGTTATAGTATTTTTTAAAATTTAATGTAACTAAAATTTTTATACTATAAATAAAGCAACTATAGATACGCTAGTATACTTTTATATTCTAAAAATCACAACCTCTAATTAAAAAGCTTAAGTACACTTTAAAATTGAGTTTTTCCTTATTGCTAATAGGCTTAAAGTTCTATACTTTTTATATAGTATTAAGCTTAGGTAAAAGCTTTCTATATTACACACAGCTAGCTTTAATATATTGAATTATTTTTTACAAAACGTAATTAAATCTTTTAAACTCTTACTTGAATTCTTATTATATATTAATAACTACAATGTAACTTAGCTAGATAGCTATCTAGCTTAGCAAGCATAACGCAACTGTAATAAACTTAATATTAGTTTAAATATTACTTTTTTAGTAGATACTAAGTGTATAAATGTGTTAAAACTTTATAGTATAAGCTACTTTAGGTAAAGCAGAGTATTATTTAGAAAGCTTTAATTTCTTAAGCCTTTATCTAATAACCCAAGCTTTTTTTATTACAAGAAACATAGATATATAAAATATAAGTACTTTAAAAAGCTAGCTTTTCTTAAGGTAGAAGCTATTTATCAATATTACGTTTATGTATACGTAGAATATAAATTTAACTTAGATATTAAGTAAGAATACTAGGCTAAAAAGCTTTTTGACTTTAATAAAGTAGAAACCTAAACACTTTAAAGAACAGGCTACTTGTTAAAGAAAATTAATAGCTATAGTAAGAATACTAAGCTAATATTCTTATCAATATAATAGATTCCAAGTCTAATATATTACTTTAAAAAGTTTAAAATTAAAAAAAAAAACTTATTTTTAAACAGAGAAAAAACCTTGTATATTTTTCTTTTTACATATATATTAGTTGCAACTATATAGTTTAAAATAGCAATAGTATACTAAGTAATAATGGTATAAACAGTAACTTTATATTACAATGATTTTTAAATTAAACTTACGCCTTTAAACTAATTCTACTTGTTTGACTAATTTTTTATAAAGGCTATTGTAAAGAAGCTATAAAACTAATTACTTACTATGTTAAGTTTGTCTTTAAAAGAGATACTTATATTCAACAGATAATAGCCTACATAGGAAAAACTTATGTAAATTTAATCTTGTACTAAAATTTAAGTAGCGTAAACTCTACTAGCTTAAGCTTAGTTACTATAAAGACATAATTAAGTTTTCTAGTTAGTACTGTTAACTATATTGTTAGTTTGGAGACACTATGCTAAACGTGGTTTATAGTAAGCGTAAACAAATAGAAAATAAACTTTTTAGATATAACTATACTAATAACTAAAGATTAAAAGTACAAACTTCTATTAACTCTTACTTCAGTAGTACTACTAGACAGAATTCTAAACTAGAGCTTATAGAAATAGGCGTCCTAGGTAAAGAATATACACTTCCTTGCTATAATCTTTAAACTAGGCAAGTTTTTCCTAATAAGGTTAAAAGAAAAGTTCTTGTTTCTCGGCTTAAGCTTACTAATAAACTACTAGTTTGAAGTAAAATAGTCTTTCTTTATGCTATTTGCATATATACTAAGAAATAAAAGTTTAACTTTTACTTTATTACTATGTATAGCAAATAAATTACTTGGTTTTAATAAGTAGTTATAGGTAAAAACTTTGCAAAGTTAATATATCAACTTGAAAAAATTACTTTCTAAAATATTTATATACTTAAATTATTGGAAGAATACGTAATTTATATTTTAGTGTTTGATAAGAAGCAGCGTTTAAGTTACTACACTATTTAAATTATAACTATAGAATTAAACTGACTTTAAGCGCGAAATATTAAATTATTGTTCTTAACTATTTTTAAACCAATAAAAGAAGGCTATTGCTACTTATATTTTTAAAATCGAAGAACGCGAGTTTAATAAATAGTATAACTTACTAGCATAAAACGAATTTTTGATTATAACTGAACTAAATAGAGATATTCGTATTTATATAGACTTCTATAACCTTAATAAGGCTATAATTAAAAATTGCTAATCAATCTTTTTTTTTTTTAAAATGTTGACTAAGCTTAATAAAGCTTTTATTTTTTTAAGCTCTATACAATTTACGCGTTTTCTTAAATTCTGTATAAAGCTAAACTTTAAATAGCTTACTATATTTATTACTTAGCAAGGCATATATAAATAGAAAGTTATGCTATTTAGATTATATGATGCCCTAGCTTTTTTCTAGCGCGCTATTAATAGTGTACTTTTTAATTATTTTAATTAGTTTTCTACTATAAATTTAGATTACATCCTGGTTTTCTTGTAAAGAGAAAAAGAATATATAAAGTAAGTTCAGCTAGTTTTAGCTTAGATAAAAGCTATAAAAGATTTCATAAGCTTTCAAAAGTGCAAATTCTATAAAACTAGTATTAAGTTTTACATTAAAATTATTACGTATAAAGATGTTAAAAAAGACTTCGCCAAAGTCTCTATAATCTATTAATGAAAAATACTTTAATATATATAAAAGTTGCTTGCTTTTCTAGGCTACAAAGCATTTTATTAATAATTTACCAAAAGCTATTTATTCATTACTTTTCTTCTTTAAAACGTATTAAGGCTAAGGTCTTTCTAAATAAGAATCTTAGTAAAAAAAACATAATATTTATAAAAACTTATAATAAAATAATCAATACCAAAATGTCTTTAATATACTTATAGCTGCTTTTTATAAAAGCTTTAGACGAATGTACTTTAACTTTACTAAACTAATTTATATCTTTACAAACATCCTAGCTTAAGCTACTAGTAGTGTTATAAAATAACTTAATAAGTAAAACGTTTTTTAGCTAGTTATACTTTTCTTAAAAAAGTACTCTATTATAGAATATTACTATAATATCTACAGTTTAGAACATATAAGAATTTTTTAGGTATTTAGAAAATGTACTACTAAAGAGACATGAGACGATCTGGCCCGCTTATATAGGTGCTAGCGTGGCCGTCACGTGCAGCAGCTTACTAGGATTACCTAATTAACTAGATGATCCGCGTGTTCAACCGAGTGTCAATACTCTAACACACTCCTTAGGTTAGTAAGAAACTTTTAATCTAAGCTATAAGCAAGGAGTCAATCCTTACTAAATCACGATTATTAATTAAGAGGCCTGCTTAGAATTATTGTTCTACTGCCTAATCTTTTTTTCTGTAGTAATATTGTAGTAATTAAGCAAGTAGCTTAGTCCTATTGTAATATTAAAACATTAGATAGACCTTAAGAATTGCGTAATTAGTCTATACGCAATTACAATAAATACTAATTGCGTCTACTGCCTTTCTAAAACTTTTAGCCTTACTATAATATTAATTACTAAGTCTTCCTAATCTTTAACGCACCCTTATTACTATTAATATAGTAAGCCTTATTACCCTGCTGTTCCCTTACTAATCTGCTGCTAATCTTTCTAGTGTAGTCTTCCTCTAGTAGCAATAAGCGTAAGCGTCGCTTAGAGAGTTGCTGTTAATAACGTAAGAATAGTGCTAAGCATAAGCGTCGCGCGCGCGAAAGCCTGCACAACAATAAGATTTAGAGAGTAGCTAATCTTTAAAATAATAAGAGTTTGTTGCTACTGCCTCTAAATCTATATGCTAATCGCAAGACTTCTGGCAGCTCTACTTAGAAATTGCTTCTTTTACCTGTTAAGTTAAGTCTGCTGTCTAGTCTTTATTTAAACTTTAATTAAGATAAGAGCCTAACTAAGTAATTAAGCTAGCGCAAGAACAAGACAGCTTAAGAGCTAAAGCAAAAGTTATAGTAGCTTACTGCTTAAGTAGTGTTGCGTAAACAGCAATATAACAACAGTAATAGGCTAGAAATACTTATAAGACAGTTAATAAGGCGTAATGCGCCTCTAACTTCTTAAAAGAAAGCGCTAGCAAGCTTTTTAAAGATTGCTGCTAATCTATTACGTCCTTGCGTTCCACCGTGTAAGCGCTGCATAAAAAAGATGCTTAATAGTTTGTTTGCTAAGCGCTGCTTTAACTAAGTTTAGACTAGCAGTTAAGGTAGCACTTACTGCAGTAGTTACTCGTCTTATATATACTATATAGTTAATAACAATCTTGCTAATTACTTTATAGCCTTGTATAGAAATAAAAACGTAAGTTACTAATTATTTAAGCTTCTTGCTTAGCTTACTAACTAGTTTTAAAGAATAGAACAATAATAGGTACTGCGTTAATAAGTAGCAGTTGCTTAGCAACATTATTACTTGCTATAAAGAGATTAATAGTAGCGCTACGTTAACTAGAAAGCCTTCTGCGTAAAAGCCTCTAAGTCTCTAATTGCTGTAATTAAGAGATTCTGTTAAAAGGTCTTAGCGCTTAGCTCCCGCGGCCTGCTCTAGTAAGCATCTTTAACTAAGAATATAATGTTAAGAATTATTTGCGCTAGACATATACTGCTTAGTAGGCTATAAGTCTAAATTAAGGTTTTTTTTTTAGTTAAGAGCCTGCTACTTATACTTCTAGTTAACCTGCAGTTTAGCCTACTTAACAGCTAGCTTATAATCTATAATAGCTGCAGCAATAACAAATTTAGTTATAGTAATAATAATAAAATCCTTCTTGTTAATTATTAGTTTAAGAACACTATGCTCGCGGAATGCTGCTTCTTTCTAGTTCTTATAATTGCCCTTGCATGCACTGTCCTAATTGCTATAGATCTTGACTACAAGAGTATGCTAGTGTAAGTAGGCAATTATCTCGCGACTTAATATATAGAAGTAATAGATTAGATTCGCGTCTTTATGCTACTCGCCTGCGCACTTTAGCTATTTAAGCTAGAATAGTAAACAACGCGCTTAAGCTTGCTAAAGCTTAAAAGGCTAAGCAAGACTTGCTAATAGAGTCTAGCAAGTATAATTATTCTAATACTTACTAGTAAGCTTGTTTCTAGTCCTAGTCCTAGTTTTTAGTTAGTTTAGCTTCTAATCTCCCGCTTATCTTAAGCAACTAAGAGGAGACTTAGCCTAGTATATAGATGTTGCTGCTTAATACAAATTCTTTGCTTGTTAATTATTATTGCTTTTAATTAACTGCTTAACTTGCTAAAGATTAAGCAACTGCTTAAACTTCTTAAACTGTTGTTAGGTAAACGTCTTAGTTAGTCTATTAGCTAGCATAATTGCTATTTCTAAGTATTTAATATAAAATAATCTTTTAGCAAATTCTTGCTACAGCTACATGTTTTATATATTTATATGTCTTAAACAAGTGCTAATTTACTTTTTTTTTTTAATAACAAGTTTAATTATTTATTAATTATTACACTAGACTTTCTAAACAACTTCTAGATTAAGAGACAGCTTGCAAAAGAAGCGTTTAAGGGCTATAGCTTCTTTAGTAGTATACTTAAAGGCGAGCTGCTTAGCCTTAGTAGTTAATGTAGTTACTATAGCCTATTAAGCTGCCTTCTAAAATATTAAACTACTATACAGAATTGCTATGTATCTATAAGATAATTAACAAGTTTTCTAATTATTTGTAAAAAAAGCATCGCCTGCAATTATTAAGTCTAGGCTAATGTAGTTCTTATATTAGATTGCATCCTATCTTGTCTAATAAAGGTACATAATTACCTATTTAATAGCTTTTATATGCTAATTACTAAGGTTTGTAAAGAAGTGTAAGAGCTTTAAAATTAAGTAAGCAACATCTAGTTGTAGCATAATAGCTGTGTATAGCACTAATCTAACTTTTTCTTAATAGGCCTTTATCTCTTGCTTAGTTGCTTCGCCAGTATTCTTAATTAGCTCTTCTAACAGCAGTAGAGTCTTTAGAAAGCTGCTATCCTCTAGCTTAAACTTCTTTATAATTTTATTAATATACGTATTGTGTACAAGCGTAATCGTTCACTTTTTGCAATCTCTAATTACTTAGATACTAAGGAACTAATTAACTAATCTTTGTTTCTATATCTTATACTTGTTTATAATCTTTAACTAAAAATCTAACGCCTACTGCTTATAATCTTTTGCAAAGAGCAGTAGGATGTTATCTATATAAAACAAAACTAGGATCCTCCTTTCTTAATTAAAAAACAGGCAGGGCTCCTTTAGTAAGGCAATTAGTCTAATCTCCCTTAGTAATCCTAAGAACTCTTTATACTACAACAGTAGCGAGTCTTATAATCTATAAAGTGAGCAGTTAAGCTGCACGCACTTTCTAGGCTTTTTAAAGCTATCTAGCATTTTACAAATTACTAAGTTGTCTGCTGTAATTAGCACATTAAGAAATGCTCCTACAATATTATATTGTCTAATCTCTAGATTATTTTTAGCTGCGATCGCTATTGCTGCTTAGAAGGACTTAGCTGCTAACGTAGCAGTATAAGTTAAATTAATTAAGTTCTTTTTTTAGAGATTACCTTTTATAACAGTCTACGCCTTACATTTAAGAAAGAAGCTGTCCTAATTAAACTTATAGGTTTAAACCTACTTTATAAGTATTAGATAATTATCTGCTTCTTCTTTTAATATCTTAGTCTAAGTCTTATTCTTACTTAACTAATTAATCTTTTTCCTGTAGGCATCCTTAAACAAGGCCCTTATAGAATGCTAGAGCAACTGCTTCTATAATCCTAGCGGTTTAGGTAGATTGTCGCAATATAGTTAAGCATTTCTTATATTTAGTTTATACTTAGTAAGCAAAGCTACTATAACTACATAATTAAAAGTCTTATAGCTTGCTTAGTCTTCCTAGGTTACTTGCAAACCTAGCAGGTAAGTATTACAAAAATTAATCTATAATAAATCTTTATAATTTGCAATTAATGTGTTAACACTACCTATGCTTTTACTCTTTAGTTAATTATTAAAATCTTAGGTTGCGTCTTTATACTTACGCCTGCCGCCTAGCTTGCGTAGTAGAAAATAACAATTTATAAGCTAATCTAGGCTTTTGCTAGCAATCCTAGCACTATATTTAGTAATTAAAAGTTAAGCTTATAATTTCTTACTTTATCTGCTATCTAAGACCTAGGATCTTAAACTATAAAATAATCTATAGTCTACAACTTGCTCCCTTTAAGCAAGGGTCTTATTTTAATTAGCTAGCGTATTAAAGTCTTTAGGCACAAACTGTTAGACTAGTAATAAGTTATTAGGCTTATACAAAGAAGACTCTTTACTTCTAGATATTAATAAATTAGCTTCTTTAGGCAAGCGCACTGCTGTTTAACTATTAAATACCTTGCAATTAATTGCGTTATTGCTCTCTAGAGTCTTTAGTTTAGAAATTAGTTCTAAAGTAGGAAGACTAGTATTTTGCTGCTAATCTAAGCAAATTCCTAATAATACACAGGCCTTATACTGTATTTACTTAGCGTCTTCTAATCTACTCTTATACTTAGTAGGCAGGCCTTCCTTACTACTTAAGATAGTAAATAGATTACTCTTAAGGTTTTTAGTAGTTAGCTACATTTCCTAATCTACTCTACTTTAAAAGGCTAGGAGAGCTCGTAAGTTATCTCCTAGATTAACTAGCTCGCTATTATAAAAGATCTCTACAATTTTAATTACTTAATTTTTTAGTAGCTCTTCTTTACAATTTCCTTTGTAGAACAACTATTTATTAAAGATAACATTACAAGTAGTAATTACCTAATTAAGAGTTAGTACCTATATATAGTATATATTAGAGGCTTAATAACTAACTATATAACTAATATAGCCGCAAGGATTAATTTTAAATCCTTAACAATTGCGCCTAGCTGCCTTCTCCCTGTTTAATAGGTAGGCTCGGCTGCATAAATTCTACTCTAGTCTAGGCGTAGATTAGCAGTCTAATATCTAATTATAAGTAGTTAATAGTATTAGAAATATTTCCTAAACCATTCTTCAAGCACCTAATTAGGGGATAAGTAGCTATAGATCTTAGTAGAGCTTATTCTATGCAAGTAAGCCACCGCATCTATAATTACTAGCTAGAGCTTAGCTAGTAGATTTGCACTTATACGCATCTTAATAGCCTTTGTAATTAGCTCTTAGCCTGCTCTCTCTGCTAAGCTATTAGGCTTATAAGTGTATAGCGGTGGCGTTTTAATTACAATCTCTTTTTTTATTACCTATTTCTTATATCTTAATTGCCCTCTCTAAGGCAGTATAGCAGTGTCGTTATCCTAATAGATTTCTACAATTTTCTGCTAATATTTCCTCTTAATCCTTGCAGTAAAGCCTTTAATTACAGGCATAATATTATTTAGTGTCTTTTACTAGATATTATTATTATACAGTTTGCCTAAGTAGTCTTTCTTAATAATTAGTGCCTATTTCTTAAGTAGTTAACTAGGTAGGAAATTAAACAAATCCTATAAGATCTTGTAAAAAGGTTAAGGCAATCTTTTTTTTAGTTGTTGTAAAATTACTTGTAAGGCATAAGCTGTTGCGCAGTAATTATATTCTAATAGCTTCTTGCTAGTAATTTTAACGTTCTGCGCTAAGCGGACTAGAGCTTTAATAGCTCGTTGTCCTAGGTGTCCTAATTATTAATGCTATAGATCCTTATTACTAGTGCGCACCTAAGGTTTCCTTAATCGTGCTACAGCGTTTACTAGCAGTAGTTAAGCAATATAACAAGAGAGTTGCTTGTATTTAACAAATAAAAAATTAAAGTAATACTTTAGGTTAATTAAGACGCCGTTTTTCTTAATTATTCTAGATCTTATAGTATAATTATACTTTAAGTACTAAATGCCTACTTACTTAAGCTATGCTTTAGAGACGATATTAACGTAGAAGCCTAGTACAAACTTAACGTTAGTAAGTAGAAGATTAGCTATTTTAGGGCTAGCCTTACTATACAAGACGTTCTTAAGCAGCCTGTTTCCTATTCTAGCAACTAGAATAGATTAAGTGCCTGCCTTAACAGTCTTGTCCTTAATATCTTCGCGATAGGTGCCTAGTACTAGGTAATTAATACTATTAACTAAGTAGACTGCTACTCTACTATCTATAATTGTATAAAAGAACAACGCATAAGAGGTAAAGGCTGCGCTAAACATGTTTAGACTAATTTCCTTAATTAAGTCTCTTAAGTCAATTAGCGCTAAAACTAATAAGCTAGAGTATGCTCTACTTAGTTTATTAGCAGCTAATCCGCTAGTGCTAGCCTTCTAGCCCTCCTTTTTAATCTAGGTCTAAAGCGCTGCCTATCTGTTACTATTCTATTGCTTAAAAATCTTCCTTCAATCGTTGTCTATTAGTTTAATTAGTATCTTATTAGTAAGCATTAATCTTATAACTGCAGTTTAAAGTTAGAAGCAGTTGCGTAGTATTTAAGAGTGCTTACTTAGCTTACAGGGGCAAAAGTGTAATTACTTACTACCTTTGCTTAGCTATAAGACTTTTAATAATTAAGCTGTTCTTAATCTAGATCTAGTTTGGAATACTGCGTGTTTTTTTTTCTTTTAAAAAAGTAATTAATTAATCCTGTAATAAAACACTAAAAATCTTTTCTAAATTATTAAGAGTTAATTAAGCCCTACTAAGCGCTATTACTTATAAAGCTTATTGCGCTTCTTGTGCAACTAGTCTAGTGCAATCTTAGTGCCTAAGGCGTCTAAAAAATTAGTAACCGCTAATAGCCTAACAACCTTAAAGAGCGAGTAAATTATTACTTGTCTATACAGGAGCTGCCACTTAGTAAACTAACGCTTATGGCCTATTTGTCCCTAGCGCGCCTTATCTAGGTAGGGTCTATATTGCGCTCTAATTAAATACTAAGTATTTTAATTTATAAAAGCAAGATCCTTCTTTAAAATCTTTACTAAAGATTAAAGACTAGTAAGGTTTTAAGTAATTATACTTATTAAAGCGTTTAAAAGTAGGTCTAGATATATAGTCTTACTAATCTAGCCCTTTACATTAGTAATTTTAGCAATCTTTCTTATTTATTAAGTAGTGTGTACTTTATACCTATTAACTAGCTTATTATAATTATCTTTTTTATACTTAGCATTAATTATATAAGCCTTGTATTTACATTAAGTAATATTATAGTCCTTTTGTTCTTAAGCGCTTTCGCTAGGTAGTAGAGCAATAAGCTCTTTAATATCCTTAGGCAACTTAGGATACTAAGGCTCCTAGTAATCTATTAAGCGCACGTCTAGGAGATTAGGATTAACCTAATCCTAAATGCCTTTCTCTAAGTAGTGCAGTCTTAATAGAGCAAACTAGGTTAGCTAGTCTAATTAAGCTTTGAAAATTACTCCTAGGGCAACAAGCGGTGTATTAGAGAGGTCTATCTTAATAAGATGCTTTGTAGAATCAAGACGTAGATTATTGTTAAAGTAAGGGCGGGATTAGTTAGTTAGTAGCTGTGTTAATAATAACAGTAGCCTGTAGGTTGTAGAATAGATTAGTAGAAGGTTGATTGTATAATTAAGTAGGTGAGAGGTACAGCAGCCGCAGCGATCTGCTGGCCGTACTGTAGGAGAAAATAAAGGAGAGTAAGTTAACAATTAAACAGTTGACCTTCTAGCTTGCTAATTGCGCAGTAGGAATTAATACTATAATTAAGCGGCCGGGCTTATAACTGTAAGAGCTAAGAAGAGGCAACTAATATTAATTAAATGGAGTGAAATGAGTGTATTAATTTCCAATAACTACTGAAGAGACATGAGACGATCTGGCCCGCTTATATAGGTGCTAGCGTGGCCGTCACGTGCAGCAGCTTACTAGGATCACCTGATCAACCAGATGATCCGCGTGTTCAACCGAGTGTCAATACTCCAACAGAATATTATAAATTTCACTTATAAAATTTAGACATTTTATTTATACTATTTTAAACTATAAAAACAAAGAAACATCAATATTAAGTAAGACGCTTACTAGATGTTAAGCTTAATAATTACTTTTTTTATCTTAGTTTAACTTTGAAATTATTTATAGCTTTATAACTAATAATAGTAAAGCTAATGATTTTAGCTAAAAACTATAGAATGTTTAATTAAACTTAGACAACCTTTAACACGTGCTAAATATAGTTATTCTAGGTTAAAAAGTATTATTTTTTAGTATAAAACTTACAATTATAATAGCTTTATAAGCTTGTACTTTAGCTAGTAAAGATACAAACGCCATTGTACAAAAATAATAATATATACTAAGGACTATATTTGCTTACAAAAATAATAGTGCTAACTCTAAAAAACAACTTCTACGTAAAAGTAATAATTATTTAACTTTGCTTGCTCATAAACAAAACTCTTAACTTATAGAAAAGCTATTAAATCAAGCTTATACTAATAATAAGGTTGCTAAAAAAGCATTTTTAGCAATTAACTTTTATAAACCTAAGCCATCTTAATAGTTCTACAAGCTTAGATACTATTTTAGTGCTATAAATATTACTTTTATAAGAATAGAACTAAGCTGTTGCTTATTTATTAATAAGAATAAATTTTATATCTCTATAAATATACAACTTTAGCGCTAGATCTTTAATTTTTATTATAACTACTGTCGCAACGTGTATATATATCCTCTAGCAAGAGTGCAATGTACTAATCAGTTGGTATTTTGTTTCCGATAGTTATAAGCCTGGTGACGGTGAAACTGCAATAAGCAATTTTAATGTAGTTGCTTACCTAGGTGGGTGACTACAAGCGAGAAATAGCAGCAAAAATAAGCCTAGAGGATATTACTACACAGACACGTGTTGCATAGAAGTGTTCACCTTGTACGTGTAGGCTATTGTGCCTTCTCTAGGCCATAGTGCCTTACTTTAGGCTGTCGTGCCTTATTCTCTTTCCCCCGCTATTGTAGCGCTAAGAGAAGAGCTTTTTGCTCTTTGGTAGATTACGTAGCTTACTGCTAGTAATCTAGAAGGTGTGTCGCAACGTGTATATGTATCCTCTAGCTAGAGTGCAATTTATTAATTGGTTGGTATTTTGTTTCTGACAACTACAAAATTGCAGTTTCTAAAAAACTTTAATCTACTTTTTATCTAATATAAAATTATTACTACTAGCTTGATATACGTTAGTCTATTGCAAAATACTATAACGCTTATAGTATATACAAATAAACAAAGTTACTATAAGACAGTAAATATAGCTATTTACAACTGCTGCCTTTCTTATACTAATAGTAGTTTAACTTTACTGTAAATTTTATATAAGATTTTCTCTTTTTTAGAATAGATAGTAAGGAGTTTTGTAATATCTTAGTTACTATAGATTGCTTTACTAGGATATGCTATTTTTACTTAACTTATAGACGTATTGAAGTAGAAGCTTTTAAATATTTTATTAATATATTTGAGTAATATAGCGTATTTATTAGTATTATTTCTAATTATAGTACTAATTCAATTACTTTATTTTAAAAAAGTATTTGCTAGCAGCTAAATATAAAGTGAACTATGTTTATAGCCTACTACCTAAACACAAATAAATGAATAAAATAAGTAAATTAGTTACTAAAAATATACTTACGCTAATATATTAACTACGCGTAGGACAACTAAGCTTTACAGCTATATATTACTAAGTTTTAAGTTAATAATACTATTAACTCTAGCATAGGCATATTTCTATTTTTTACTAACTTTAAGTATTACCTTTATAGCAGAATTTACTCTTATAAAAATATAAATACTAATTTGCTACGTCTAGCCTGCAACTAAGCTATTTAGGTAAAAAATAATAATAAACATATATGTAAATTAAGTTATGTATTTCAAGAAGTTACGCTTCGGCCTTTTAAGACAACCTTTTAATGTAACTACACATTTTGTAGACACCTTTTTGGTAAAAAAAAATTTATTGGTAATAACAGGTATCTAGGCTTATGCCCCCTTGTTTGGCATTGCTAGCACGCAATTAGTGTGTCGCATGTTTAGACAGAAATAAAGATGCGCAATATCCCTCTAACTAACTGTCTTAACTAATAACTATTTACTAATAACTACAACTTCTGTTGTCTCTATTACTATCCTAGCAGTGTTATAGTCGCAGTGTTTCTAGCATACGCTTATACTTAGATTTAAACATACAACAACAGCGTTACTATCTAAGCACAGCTCTTTTATTTCTAAAAGTAACTTACAAAATCTTTCTGCTTGTTATTTTGTCTTAGCTGCTTAATAGCTGTTTTAACATGCTTTTGCTTCTTATAAAGCTACTGCAAAGACTCTCTACTAAGGTTGTATTTGCACAGGAGGAGGTTAGTAAAATAATACACTATTACTACACCTAGACTATTAACATACGTAATATATTTTTTGGACTTACTACTAAATAAGCTTTTTACAACTTTTATTATAACTTTAACATCTATAATACTAAACGTATTAACAAAGTATTAATAAATAAGAGAATTTAACTTCTGCGTCTACCTAATTACTATAAAAGCTACTACTAAGAGATTCTTTTTAACTAACTAGAAAGGCTACTAAATAAAAGTAAACGCAAGCTTTGTAATTTACTACTATAGCTTCTTATATAGTAATTTAGTAAAGTTTAATTTTACTTAATATAAGCTATTAGTCTTTGTGTTAAATAAGAAAAAAATAGTTTAAGTATTAAATTATTTATATGCAAGTTGTTTATATGCAGTACTATATAGTATAGAAAATTTTAAAAGTAAGAAGTAGTAAGTAGAAAGCTTTTATAAAGTATTGTAGGCTTTTACTGCGGTAACGTACGTATTCTTACTTTTCTTTACCTCTTCTTTAGCAAATTTTTTAACCCTAATTTTGCTTAGTAGTTTAAGCTTTTCTACTCTAAGCGCTTAGCGCGTAGACTTTATCTACTTACTATTTAAATTTTGTTAACTATACATAATCTTTTTTTAACTTTTGCGACTAATTAGTAGAGAGCAGCTGCTTTTCACTTTTTTAGAAAACCTATTTTGACTATAACAACAACCATCACCTTTAATACCTTAAAAAAATAAATAATAATTAAAATAGTCTTTAGCGTTATGCTAAGTAAGCTTTAAAAATTTATTTATTTAATTTTGTATACTTAGTGTTCTTTAAACTTGCTTATTTATAAAAAGGCAATATTAATAAATATATCAATAAGCTATTCTATATAAGCTTTACTATTGCTATTTACAACTTCTACTAGCACTAGTTAAGCTAGTGCTTGATTAAATAAGCTTTTAGTAGCTGCTAGCTATAAGACTTGTAAATAAAATACTAAACATATACTGTTATAAATTATTTCTATGGGCGAGTCTAGTTTATAAGCACATTTCTTATGAATAACTCTTATTACTAAGTAATAGCTAGCCTAGTAGTCAATAAGCTTTCTTAATTAATATAAAATACTCTAGTTCATTATCAAAATATAAACTTAACTCCTATTATTGTAAAGCAGTATAGTATAAAATATTATATTAGCTTAAGTTACTTACTTTTACTAAGCTTATCAAAGCTGCTTCTTTAAATGCGTAACTAAATCTGTATATAAGTTTATTATTATTTCTTGCCTAAATAGCCTAGTTATAGGATAAATATAGCAAATTAGCATTTATATTTTTATAAAAGTAAATACTGCTGTAAGAGTAATACTTAAATTTAGTAAAAATCAAAGTTATACCTATGCTAAAGTTTATAGTATTATTAACTTAGAATCTAGTAATATATAACTATAGAGCTTAGTTATCTTATACGTAGTTAATATATTAGCGTAAGTATATTTTTAGTAACTAATTTACTTATTTTATTTATTACTTGTCTCTAGGTAGTAGGCTGTAAACAAGATACGCTTAATATTCAGCTCCTAGTAAATATGCTTTCAAAATAGAGTATTAAAGTTAACGTGGTTCACAAGCGAGCGAGCGTATCCTTACTAACGCGTTAACGTCAACACAAAAACGCGAGATGCCTTAACAACACAACGCTTAATCTACTCATTCTTAAGCAGATCTATAGCTTGCTCTTTTTAATATTAATTCTTAACGCGTTTAAAGTAGCTATTATACTGCCTAGATTTATAATCTTTTTAAATTTACTCTTAAGTATTAACGCGCTAGAAAATGCTTTTAATGCAACTATAAACTAAACTTAAAGCGCTTAAATAACTTAGAAAAAAAAGCTATAGTTAAGTGTATTCTTAAAAAGTCTACGTAAAAATTTATACTTATAAAGCTTAATATTTATGTAATAGCTAATAAACTATTAAATAAGCGCGCTAGTAACCTTATTAGCAAGAACTAGGTTAACAACTTTATTAAGTAGACTTTTAAGCTCTATACGCGCTAGAGCTATTTTTATAATTACTAGTAAGCTGCCTATAAGAACCTAGTAGCTATCTAGCGCTAGTTTAACTTAGTTTAGGCAACAAAGCAGAAGTAGAGTTTTATAAATAATAATATTTATAACTTTAATAAACCTAGCTTTATAATAAGCAAGATTTTATTATACTTAGTTATTATAAGCTTAGAAAAATATAGTAAAAAAAAGTGAATATAGCTAGGTAACTATAAGTAAGTTATTATAATCTAAAGCGTAGGCGTGTGAAGTTACTAAATACTACTTTTTATTATTTTTTTAAGTAAGGTGCTTATTAATATTTAGTTTAAAAATCTACTTACTAACTGAGTTCTTTAAGTTAGTCTTAATAGCTAAATAAATAATTAGTTTACTTTTACTTAGTTAAAGCATTTTAATACTTATATAAAGAGCTGTACTATAAGTAAGTATTAACTACTTATTATTAATAGCTATAAGAGCTACTACTTTGTTTATTTTTAAGATTTTTATTAAAAAAAAAATTCTTTTTATATTTACGCACTTATTTTACTTCATATAGCTTTTTAATATTGCCTGCTTCTTAATATTGAAGCGTAAGTATAGTAATACTATTTTAGGCTTAGCACTAAACTACACTAACTATATTAGTAAAAAAACTTTTCTACTAGCCTTTAAGGCTGCTTTTTACCAGTTTATTATAAAGGAGAATATCTAAGCTAGCTTTAAAGGCGCTAGTCTAGTTCTATATAACTTATAGGCAGTGCTATTAAAGCTTAACATAGTAGTGCAAATACTAAAACAATTGCTATAATAAGTAGTTACTTAAAAAGCACAGACACTATACAACGCGTAAAACTTAAAGCTTAAAGTACTTTTATTTAATAAAAAGTAAAAAACTATTATAAGTTTTTTATAAATTTACTTAATAAGCATGTTATACAGCTAAGTAAAGAGGCTTAGTAAATAGCATATAAAATAACACTTATAATAATAATAAATAGCCTTTAAAAGGCTCTAGATAGAGCAAATAAGTATGAAAGCTGTGAGCAGCAATATATATAAATAAAAGAGACTCTTACTATTAGTAAAGTATAAGAAGTATTAGCTAAACAAGTAAGTAGTAGTTGTAGTAATAGTAAAAGTACATCTAAGAGAGTGCAAGAAGAGAGGCGGTATAGGCTTTATAAGCAAACTAAACACAACGCTTACACCTATGCAGTTAAAATAGATAGTGCAAGTAATAATAGTAATTAATTTAGTATATTGCAATAGTTTATTAACTGTAATAAATGTGCGTAATATTATGTTAATGTTAACGCGTTAGTAAGAATACGCTCGCTTGCTTAGTGCGCTCGCTCGCTTGTGAACCACGTTAGTACTTTAAGGCTAATATTTCTATTTTATTTATTTTTAAGATATTAAAGATAGTGGTTGTTGTTTTAGTTAAAATAGTTTTTCTAAAAAAGTAAAAAGTAGCTGCTCTCTACTAATTAGTTGCAAGAATTAAAAAAAGATTATATATAGTTAACAAGATTTAAACAGTAAGTAGATAAAGTCTACGCGCTAAGCGCTTAGAGCAGAAAAGCTTAGACTACTAAGCGAAATTAGGGTTAAAAAACTTGCTAAAAGCACTAAAAAACAACACTAATTAAAACGTGTTAAACAGCAATTGCTAGCCTATAGCTAGTAATAAGATTGCAATAGAAGTAGAGAAAGTAGAGGAGAGTAAGAACACGTATGTTACTGCAGTAGGAGCCTGTAATACTTTATAAAAGCTCTCTACTTATTACTTTTTACCTTTAAGGTTTCTTACACTATATAGTACTATATAAAAACAACTTATATACTAACAATATAATACTTAGACTATTTTTCTTCCTATTTAACACAAAGACTAATAGCTTATATTAACTAAAGTTAAACTTTACTAAGTTACTATATAAAAAGCTATAGTAGTAGATTACAAAGCCCGCATTTACTTTTATTAAGCAGCCTTCTAAGTTAGTTAAAGAGAAGCTGTTAGCGGTAGCTCCTATAGTAATTAGGTAGACACAAAGGTTAAATTCTGTTATTTATTAATACTTTATTAATGCGTCTAGTATTATAAGTGTTAAGATTATAATAAAGTTTGTAAAAAGCTTGTTTAGTAGCAAGTTTATTAAATACGTTGCGCATGTTAATAGTCTAGGTGCAGTAATAGTATGTTATTTTACTAATCTCCTCCTGCGCGAATGTAACCTTAGTAGAGAGACCTTATAGTAGCTCTATAAGGAGCAAGAGCGTGTTAAAACAGCTATTAAGCAGCTAGGACAAACTAACGAGCAGGAGGATTTTGTGAGTCGCCTCTAGGGATAGGAGAGCCGTGCTTGGATAGTGACGCTGTTGTCGTATGTTCATTTTTATTTTATATAAAACATTCCTCGACCTTAAAATCTAGAGAGATATATTATAAGTAACAAGAAGGATTCTCTTCTTAACGTACAAGCGATAGTTAAGAGATAACTAACGTGGTTCACAAGCGAGCGAGCGTATCCTCACTAACGCGTCAACGTTAACACAATATTACGCACTTTTATTATAGTTAATAAACTATTGCAATATACTAAATTAATTATTAGAACTGCTATTATTACTTGCACTATCTATCTTAACTACGCAGGTATAAGCGTTGTGTCTAGTCTACTTGCAACGCCTGCACCTCCTCTCTTCTCGCACCCTCTTAGACGCACTTTTACTATTACTACAACTACTACCTACCTATTTAGCTAAACTTTCTGTACCTTGCTAATAGTAAGAGTCTTCTTTATCTATATATATTACTACTTATAGCTTTTCTACTTATTTGCTTTATCTAGAGCTTTTTAAAGGCTGTTTATTTTTTTCTATAAGCATTATTTTATATACTATTTGCTAAGCTTTTTTACTTAGCTGCGTAACTTGCTTATTAAGTAAATTTATTAAAAACTTATAGTAGTTTTTAACGTTTTATTAAATAAAAGTATTTTAAGCTTTAACTTTATACGTACTACGTAGTATCTGCGCCTTCTAGGCAGCTACTTATTATAGTGATTATTTTAGTATTTATACTACTATATTAAGCTTTAATAGCACTACTTATAAGTTATATAAAACTAGACTAGCGCCTTTAAAGCTAGCTTAAATATTCTTTCTTATAATAGACTGCTGAAAAGTAGCTTTAAAGGCTAGCAGAAAGGTTTTTTTACTAATATAGTTAGAATAGTTGCGTGCTAAGCTTAAAATAGTGTTACTATACTTACACTTTAATAGTAAAAAGTAAGTAATATTAAAAGGCTATTATAAGTAAAATAAGTACGTAAGTATATAAAAAAACAAAAATTTTCTTCTTCTTAAAATTTCAAAAATTAATAAAATAGTAGCTTTTATAGCTATTAATAATACGTAGTTAATACTTACTTATATTATAGCTCTTTATATAAATATTAAAATGCTCTAACTAAGTAAAAGTAAGCTAATTATTTATCTAGCTATTAAAACTAACTTAAAGAACTTAGTTAGTAGGTAGATTTTTAAACTAAACGTTAATAAGCATCTTGCTTATATAAATAATAAAAAATAATATTTAGTAACCTAATATGCTTACGCCCTAAGTTATAGTAACTTACTTATAGTTACTTAGCTATATTTTCTTTTTTTTACTATATTTTTTTAAGCTTATAATAACTAACTATAATAAAACTTTACTTATTATAAAGCTAGTTTTATTAAAGTTAAAAATATTACTATTTATAATACTCTACTTCTGCTTTATTGCCTAAACTAGGTTAAACTAGCGCTAGATAGCTACTAGATTCTTATAGGCTGCTTACTAGTAATTATAAAAATAGCTCTAGCGCGTATAGAGCTTAAAAGTCTACTTAATAAAGTTGTTAACCTAGTTCTTAATAATAAAGTTACTAGCGCGCTTATTTAATAGTTTATTAGCTATTACTTAAATATTAAGCTTTATAGGCGTAAATTTTTATGTAAACTTTTTAAAAATACACTTAACTATAGCTTTTTTTTCTAACTTATTTAAGTACTTTAAGTTTAGTTTACAGTTGCGTTAAAAGTATTTTCTAGCGCGTTAATACTTAAGAGTGGATTTAGAAAGATTATAAATTTAAGTAGCATAATAGCTACTTTAAATACGTTAAAAATTAATATTAAAAAGAGCAAGCTATAAATCTACTTAAATATAAGTAGATTAGGCTTTGTATTATTAAGGCATCTCGCGTTTTTGTGTCAACGTTAACGCGTTAGTAAGGATACGCTCGCTCGCTTAGTGCGCTCGCTCGCTTGTGAACCACGTTAGCCTCTACGCTAAAAGGCAATAATCTACGCAAAGCGCTAATTACGTAATTGCTATCCTACTAAAGCTAGCTATCTAGAATAGCTATGCATAAAGAGATAGTAACGCTATTACATACCTCTCTTTTAGAAAAGACATATAGAATAGTAGAATAACAGTAATAAGTATAAGAATGTATTAGATTTTGTTGTTATACTTATTATAGTTAATTTACATAGTTTATCTCTTACATAAATTATTAACTAGTTATTTTATCTTTATACAGAATTAGTATTGCTTACTTTTAGTTAATAATAAAAACTTTTTTTTACTTAAAATTATTCCTATGATACTTTATAAACTACCTTATACATTAGCCTTGCCTTAATATAGACTAAGTATAAATAAGTATAGACTAACTTTATGTAATACTTTAACTACCTTAGAATTTTAATAAATAATTTAACTAATAAGTTACTTAATTAAGATTTATAATTGCGTCTTAAGACATTACTTAAAACAATATAGCTTAATGTCTAAGACTTTTTGCACTCAATTAACTAATGATAGAAAATTATAAAATGCTTAATGCATCTAACTATAATACTGAAGATAACACTAGTGCCTAGGAGATTGGGAATCTTAAGTAATAGGCCTATATCTAGGCACAGCAAGTAGCTTTTATAATAAATATAATGAATTAGCTTTTGAGTTAGCTAATAGCTACTTTTAATAAACAACTTTTTGCTATAAAAAAACTGTAGATAGTATTACCTAGGAAGTATAAAAAGGAATAAAGAAAACTATAAAAAATCTTTACTTATACTAATTTATACCGCAAGTATAAAAAAGACCTCAGTAATTAAAAAAGTATATTTATAGTAAGTATATATATAAAGAATAAGGCTTTTAATTAAATGTAACTTTATACAAATAACTACCTACTTAAAGTAGAATATAAAAAAATTAAAGCTAAGATGTAGGCTTTATTTATAAGTTAAACAGAGTTTAAATAAAAAATAACATTTTTATTTTTAATATAGTAGATCCTAAGAACTAAGCTAAGAAGAAGATTACTTGCCTAAGGTAGACTATGTTAGTATTAGTATATATAGCAGAATTTAAACAACTATAAGTATAAATTAATTGAAATAACAAAGCACTTTAAATAGTATCTAAGGTAAGCTAAGCAACAATATTAAAAATAGCCTTATATACTATAATAAGCCTAACACACTGTACGCGCTAGTTAAGCTAGCTACGCGTATTAATAAAAGGCTTTAGAAAAGATATAACTAAAAAAAATACTTTTAACTTAACTTAACTAATATAAAAAGGCAACGCAGTAGGTATAATAAAGATAGCAACGCTATTATAACTAGTAAAATGTAGAAAAAGTCTAAAAATAAAAAACACTTAGAAAAGAAAGCAAGATAGCTTTTTTAAAAAAGAACACTAGAGGCGTTATAATAATACGGCATATTTTTAATATAGCAAAGTTAGACACTTTAACTTAGACTACAAGGAAGAACTAGTTAAATATGCAGCTTTCAAGATTAGGATAATTAAATAAAGAACGCTATACTAAGTTTAAATAGAACTAGATAATAACTTTAGTAACTTAGACTTTTATAAAAAAGCACGCTCGATAAATAGCTAGAAGATTGTACTATAATAAAAACGAGATAATTAAGCTTTTACTATAAGTAATCCTAAGATGATAGATTAAAAAGTCAAAAATAAAGTTGTACTAAAATAATTAGCTAACAACTAATATTAAGTATAAAAAGCAATAACGCACTACGTTAATAAGTATATAATTTAAAAAAAATTATAATTACTAGCAAAAATGCTAAGAAAGTTATGTATTAAGTAATATACTAACAACTCTACTTTAATAATCTAGTAGCTAAAGTTAAAGACTTAAAGGCTAAAAAAGTAAAAAGTAGTAAAGAGTATAAAAATTTATATTAGTATAACTGCAAGTTTAATTGCAAGTTTAATAAAAAAATTAAAAAGAGTATATAGTAAACTAAAACTAGTGCTACTACATAAACTTATAAGTAGACAAGTGCCTAGTAGATAAGTGTTACCTATATAAACTTAAAAAAGTAGAAATCTAGTACTAATTCTTATAAACGCAATAAAGAAATAGATGTAAATACTATTAGTAGTAACTTAAAAAGGCATAATAAGTTGATAACCATTACTATATTATTCTATTATTAAATATTTATAAGGCAGCACGCTGCCTAATTTACAGAGCAAAAAAGCTAAAGCTAAGAAAATAAGCTTTAAAGCAAAAAATACTTTACTGAAACCTTTATTAAAGCTTCTATTATAATAATAGTTGCTTAATATACTATAGCACTAAGTATAGTATAGGCTACTTGCTTAAGAAGAGGAAAAGTAAGCAGGCAAAAAACTAAAATGCTGCTAGAAATAAAGTTATACTAGTAAGAGTATACTTAAAACAACTTTAAAAAAGGTATAAAATAATAATAGTTAAGTAAAGCAGTTTCTTATAACTATATTTATATATAGTTAGAATATATAGGCGCTTATAAACAGCAGGGCTACACAAATAATAATCTCCCTAGAAGTAGTAGAAAAATATAATATACAATACTAGGTTAAGAGAAAACAAATTTTAATAGTACTAGCTAATAAGAAACCTATAGAATATATAGACAGCATAATGTAGTTTGAAACTAAATTAACAAAGCTCTAAATACCAGGCATAAAGTGCTAGATAAATATTAATATTATAAATTTAATAAGATTAGATATATCAATTAGTTATAACTAGCTAGATGCCTATAACCCTACTATTAACTAGCTAACAAAATAATGCTTAGATGAAAACTTATATATAAAGTAACTAGAGTACGTAAAGAAATACGACTAATAAATTAAAGCTTAACTTAAAATAAAAGACTTAGTAAAATCTTAATATATAGAGTTCAAAGAATCTATGCAAAGGACCTTTAGAAAATAGAAATTATTTAAATAAAGTAAGTTATAACTATAAAGAAAAAACTTTTACTACTAAAAATACTAAAAAGGTTTTATACTAATAAGTTTGGGAAACTCTTTAAAAAAACAATGCTATAGAGCTAGTAGACTATTAAATTTAATTTTATAAGATTATTCTAGATAATAGAGCTAAGCTAAGCCTAGAACTAATATACTTAATACTGCTTAAGCATAATGCTAAGCTAAAGAATTATATTTAAAAGAATTTAAAGAAGAGATTTACCGAACTAGAATTAGGTCTCATAGCCTTAATTATCTTATTTATAAAAAAGCCTAATAAAAAGTAGCAACTGTGTGTCAACTTTAAGGAGTTAAATAGTATAACGCAGAAAAACTAATATTTTTTACTACTACTAATAATAAAGCTTATAAATTAACTCTCAAGAGCTAAGTAGTTTACAAAATTTAACGTTTTGAAAATATTTCACTAAATTAAGATTTAAAAAAGTTATAAGTAAATAATAGCGTTTAAAACACAAGATAAACTATTTAAATATACAGTTATGCTTTTTAGGTTAATATACACACTAGCAACTTTTTAATTAGTTATTAATAATACATTCTACAAATACCTTAAAGTCTTTGTTATAGCATACCTAGACAATATACTAGTATACTCTAGTAGAATGCTTAAAAAATATATAGAGTATATTAAGTAAGTACTTAGAAAGCTTAAAGATTATAAGCTATACTTATAGCTAGGGAAGTGTATATTCTACATTAAGAAGATAGAATTCTTAGGCTTTATAATATTTATATAGGGAGTAAAGATAAATATATATAAAATTACGGCTATAAAGGAATAGCTAGTACCTAAAATAGTTAAAAATATATAATCCATTTTAGATTTTGCTAACTACTACTAGAAGTTTGTTAAAGATTACTTAAAGATTACTATACTTCTTTTAAAAATTACAATAAAAGAGATAAAATTTACTTAAAATAAAAAATAATAAAAAGCGTTTAATAAAATTAAAAAAATATTTTTTAAAGTACTTGTACTAGAGATATATAACTTAAAAGAAATTGTAAGTCAAGACTAACGTGTTAAATAACGTACTTAGAGCTGTATTAATATAGTAGTGCATAGACAAGAAATAAAGACTAGTATTTTACTATTTAAGAAAGTTTTTTAAAGTAGAACTTAACTATAATATATATAATAAGAAGCTACTAGAAGTAGTTAATTTCTTGAAATAGTTGGAAGTCTATTTACTAGAACTACTATACTAGATTAAGGTTTTTACAAATTACTAGAACTTAGTAAAGTTTTTAACAGTAAAAAAACTTAACTAATATTAAGTTTAATAAGCTAAGTTGCTAGCTTAGTTTAACTTTAAAATAACATACTGCGCTAGAAAACTTAATAGAGTAGTAGATACTTTAAGTAGGAAATTTAACCTACGTAAGAAAAGTTATATAAAACTATATTATACTATATTAAAACAAATGCTAGACAGCAGTGTATATTATAACTAGCTAGAACTAGCTAAGGTAGCTAAGGTAGCTAAGCAGGTAGAAACACTACAGCAGCAGTAGTAGCAAAAAGCAGCTAGCTAGTAGTTTACGCCTAAGAAAAATAGCTTTAATAAACTACTACAAAATAAATAAAAGTACTAAGATATAGTTTAAAAGGATTAAATAACTTGTTTCCCAGGTTGGTGGCTAACCCGGTATGTAGCTAAGCGAACACTAAGCGCGACACCTGCGCTTTAACTTCGCGTTATGTCTTAACCACAAGCGTGTTATTTATCCTATACTAAAGCTAATATACAGCTTGCTATTTCTAATCTTGATATAAGACATGTTTAAAGCATTAATTAAGCTGTAAAGCTATAAAATATCCTCTAAAAAAAAGCTAGCCTAATAATACAACAAGAAACGCACGCAACATAACTAGGTAGCGCACGTAAAGCGCATAAATACATTAAAAAAAAGGCTGTTATAAAGCATATTCTTAATAAGTCTATAAAAAAATTTACTTTTACAAAAGCTATTGTTTAAAGAATAGCTAATAAACTACTATATAAACGCAGTAGTAAGCTTGTTAAGAAAAACTAAGTTAATAAGTTTATTAAAAGGAGTCTTTAGTTCTATACGCGCTAGAGCTAGCTATATAATTACTAGCGTACTACCTATAAAAATCTAGCACTTATTAAGCGCTAGTTTAGCTTAGTGTAGGAAATAAAATAAAAGTAGAGGATTAGAGATACTAATATTTATAACTTTAATAAGACTAGCTTTATAATAAGTAAGATTCTATTATAAATAGTTATTATAAGCTTAAAAAAAGAGAAAAAAAGAAAATAATTTAGCTAAATAATTTCAAGTAATTTCTTATTATTTAAGGCGTAAGCACTGTAAAGTGTTTACTTTCTTTCTTTATTATTTTTATAGGTAGTATACTTATTAACGTCTAGTCTAAAAATTTACCTTATAATTAAATTCTTAAAGTAAGTTTTAATAGCTAAACTAATAACTAACTTGCTCTTGCCTAGTTAGAGTATTTTAATAAGTATACAAAGTAGAGCGCTATAGGTGCGTACTAGCTATTTATTATAAATAGTTATAAAAGTTATAGCTTGCTTAAATTTTAGAATTTTTATAAAAAGAAAAAAACAAATTTTATATACCTCTATACTTGTTGCATTTACTATAGCTTCTGAATATTAGCTGTTTCGTGCTGTTAAAGCACATGTATAGTAACTAAATTTTAGCTTTAGCACGCAACTGCATATACTTTATTAGCAAAAAAACTTTCTTTTAAGCATTTAAACTAGCTTTTAAGCAGTCTTTAGTAGTAAAGAATATTACAATAGGCTTTAAAAGTGCTAGGCTAGTTCTATATAACTTACAAGCTATTCTATTAAAGCTTAATATAAAGTTATAGACTCTAGAATTATTACTACTAAGGCAGGCTGCACAAAAAGCGCAGACACTAACTAACGCTTACAAAATTAAAGCGCAGGCTATACTTATTTAATAAAAGATTAAAAACTGTTATAATTCCTCTACTAGCTTATTAAATAAAAAGATTTACTAGCTAAGTAAAGGCGCGTAGTAAATTATATATAATATAGTGTTATTATGAGAAGGACAAGCGCGTATATAAAGCGCAATTAATAAACTTATAAAGCGTTAGTAAAGAAAACAAAAGTATATACAAATAAAGAAGACCCTAATAGTAAGAGAAGTAAGTAACTTAATCGCTAAGAAGAATAGTAGTAGTTGTAATGCTAGCAAAGAACCTACGCGTAAGGTGCGTAGTGTAACGCACTACAGACGTTGTAGTAAAAAAGGACACAACTCTTACACTTATAAGGTAGAAATAGAGAATCTTAAGGATAGCGGCAAGTTTAAAGAATAGTTTAGCTTACTATATTTTTTTAATATATTATGTTTGTAATGCGCGAAGTTAAAGCGCAGGTGTCGCGCTTGGTGTTCGCTAAGCTACATACCGAGTTAGCCACCAACCTAGAAAACACGTTATATACACTTTTATATATAAAATTAAGTCTTATAAAGAAACTATACAAGTATTTAGAATATATATATATATAGTAATTAAGAAAATAGTTAGGTAACTAGCTAAGGTGTTTATAATACTAACGTGGTTCACAAGCGAGCGAGCGCACTAAGCGAGTGAGCGTATCCTTACTAACGCGTTAACGTCGACACAAAAACGCGAGATGCCTTAATAATACAACGCTAAATCTACTTATACTTAAGAAGATTTATAGCTTGCTCTTTTTAATATTAATTCTTAACGCGTTTAAAGTAGCTATTATGCTACTTAAATTTATAATCTTTCTAAATCTACTTTTAAGCATTAATGCGCTAGTAAATACTTTTAATATAACTATAAACTAAACTTAAAGCGCCTAAATAAGTTAAAAAAGAAAGCTATAGTTAAACATATTCTTAAAGAGTCTACGCAAAAATGTGCGCTTATAAAGCTTAATATTCAAGTAATAGCTAATAAACTATTAAATAAACGCGCTAGCAACCTTACTAATAAGAACTAAGTTAAAAGCTAAATTAAGTAGACTTCTAAGCTCTGTAGGCGCTAGAGCTGTTTTTATAATTACTAATAAGCTGCCTATAAAAACCTAGTGTCAGATAAGGCCTGGGCAACCTTGAATATCCTGCACAATGATCAGTAGTTCACTGATTATATCTACCCTTTTGTGGTTGTTTTGGCGTAGTGGTGCAGGGCTGCGTTCTGACACCTAGTAGCTATCTAGCGCTTGTTCAACTTAGTCTAAGTAATAAAGTAGAAGTAGAGTATTATAAATATTAATATTTACTATTTTAATTAAACTAGCTTTATAATAGACAAGATTTTATTATATTTAGTTATTTTAAGCTTAAAAAAAGATAGCAAAAAAAAGTAAATATTACTAAGTAACTATAAGTAAGTTACTATAATTTAAAGCGTAGGCGTGTTAAGTTACTAAATACTACTTTTTATTATTTTTATAAGCAAAGTGCTTATTAATATTTAGTTTAAGAATTTACTTGCTAACTAAGTTCTTAAAGTTAGTCTTAATAGCTAAATAAATAATCAGTTTACTTTTACTTAGTTAAAGCATTTTAATATTAATATAAAAAGCTATACTATAAGTAAGTATTAACTATTTATTATTAATAGCTATAAAAGCTACTACTCTATTAATTTTTAAAATCTTTTTAAGAAAAAAATTTTTTTTTTTTCATATATATATATACTTATTTTACTTATTATAGCTTTTTAATATTGCTTACTTTTTACTATTAAAGTATAAGCATAGTAATATTGTTTTAGGCTTAGCACGTAACTATACTAACTATATTAGTAAAAAGACTTTCTTACTAGCTTTTAAAGCTACTTTTAAGCAGTTTATTAAAAAGAAAAATATTTAAGCTAGTTTTAAAAGCGCTAGTTAAGTTTTATATAACTTATAAGCAGTGCTATTAAAGCTTAATATAGTAGTGTAAATACTAAAATAATTACTATAATAAGTAGCTGCCTAGAAGGCGCAGACACTACGTAATATATATAAAGCCAAAGCTTAAAGTACTTTTATTTAATAAAAAGTAAAAAACTACTATAAGTTTTTTATAAATTTACTTAATAAGCAAGTTACTTAGCTAAGTAAAATTGCTTAGCAAATAGTAAATAAAATAATGCTTATAATAATAAAAAATAGCCTTTAAGAAGCTTTAAATAAAGTGAATAAGTAAAAGAGCTATAAGTAATAATATATATAAATAGAAGAGACTTTTACTATTAGCAAAGTATAAGAAGTATTAGCCTAGTAAGTAGGTAGTAGTTATAGTAATAGTAAAAGTGCGTCTAAAAGGGTGCAAGAAGAGAGGCAGTGCAAGTATTGCAAGTAGACTAGACATAATACTTGTACCTACGCAGTTAAGACGAATAGTGCAAGTAATAATAGCAGTTCTAATAATTAATTTAGTATATTATAATAGTTAATTAACTATAATAAAAGTGTGTCGTATTATGTCAACGTTAACGCGTTAGTGAGGATACGCTCGCTCGCTTAGTGCGCTCGCTCGCTTGTGAACCACGTTATACTTATAAGTAAAAGTATAAAATGTGTTAAATAACTATTTAACGTATTACTAACATAAGCTTAAAAGATATAAGCCCTATAGCTTGTTACAGCCTTTATAGCTACTAATTAAACTATAAAGTAGTATAATAATAAACTTTATAGTAAAGCTTTTAAAATTATAAAAACTAAAATTATCTTAACTTTGTAATACTCTTTTAGTAATTATTAATTAATTAACTAAGGCAGCAAAGTTTATGCTTATAAAAAAAGCTATTATAGTAGAAAGCTACGCGTACAAAGTTACTAAAGTACTAGTATTAAAGTATAAAATACTTAAAAAGTTTATTACTAATTGTAATAAACTATTTACTTCTAAGTATTAAAACATATTTTTAGCAAAATTAGGTGTAAAATAAAAGCTATTAACTAGCTTTTACCTTAAGACAAATAGCTAGACAGAATAAACAAACTAGACACTAGAATAATATTTAAAAATATACACTAATAAGCTACAAAATAACTAGGTTAAACTCTTACTCATAGCATAATTAGCTTATAATAGTATAAGGTTAGTAACTATAAAGCACTAGCTACACTACGTAAACTACAAATTTAAGCTAACTACTTATTAAAATCTAAAGAATATTAAGAGTATTATAGTAGGCGTAGATAATAAAACCTACTTAGAATAAGAGCTATATAAAGAATTAAGTAAGAATATAGTTTATAAAAACTTTATAATAGCTAAAGTAGCTAATAAGTAAAGGATTAAAGGACTAATTTTTGAAAAAAAAAACTTTGTTTTTTTATTATAACAAAACTTAAAAACTAAGCAACTAAGCAGAAAACTAGATAACTTCTAAGTAAAACTATTTAAAATCCTAAAAAACAATAGGCAACATAAACTATAAACTTTAATTACTACTAATTATATGTATTTACTTTACCACACATTTTGTAGACATCTTTTTGGTAAAAAAAGATTTATTGCTAACAACAGGTATCCGGGCTTATGCCCCCTTGTTCAGCATTACCAGCACGCAATTGGTGTGTCGCATGTTTAGACAGAAACGAAGATGCGCAATATCCCTCTAACTAACCCTCTTAACCGATAACTATTTACTGCTAACTATTTACCGCTGACCGCAACTTCTGTTGTCCTGTTGCTATCCTGGCAGTGTTGCAGTCGCGGCGTTTAGTGCCTATTCTCGGATGTGAATAAACGACAACAGCATCACCATCCATGCACAGCTCTCCTATCCCTAGAGGCAACTTACAAAATCCTCCTGCTTGTTAGTTTGTCCTAGCTGCTTAATAGCTGTTTTAACACGCCTTTGCTCTTCGCAAAGCTACTCCTAAGTCTCTTTACTAAGGTTGCATTTGCGCAGGAGGAGATTGCTAAAGTAATACACCTTTACTGCACCTAGACTATTAACATGCGCAGTGTATATAGTGTACCAGCCAAACTAGCCTTTTACAGTCCTTGTTGTGACCTCAACATCTATAACACTAGACGCATTAAAGATGTCTTAACTATAGTTACATTCTAACCTCTGCACCAACTTAACTACTACAAGGACTATCGCCACCAGCTCCTTTTTAACTAACAGAGGTGGCCGCTCAACGACAGTAAACGCCAGCTTCGTAATCCACCACTATAGCTTCTAGTATAGTAACTTAGTAAGGTCTAACTTTACTTAATATAAGCTATTAGTCTTCGTGTTAAAGGGGGAGAAAAATAGTCCAAGCATTGTATTGTTTGTATGCGAGTTGTTCGTATGCAGTACTGTGTGTGACTTTTGCGACTAATTAGTAGAGGGTAGCTGCTTTTTACTTTTTTTAGAAACCCCATTTTGACTACAACAACAACCACCGCCTTTGACACCTTAAAAAATAAATGTATTTACTTTGTTTTTTACAAAAAGCTTTTAGAAAAAGCATTTTTGAATACTAAGCTAGCTACAAATATAAAGCTTAAAAATAATAAGTATAATGTTAAAGAAATTAAAGACTTATAAAAAATTAGTTATTAGTAGAAATACTTAGTTAAGTAGCAAAGATAGCTAGAAAGCTAAAACACTTAAGAACTAAAGGAAAATTTAACAAACTGTAAGTTATAAGTACTTAAGTGCTATTCAAAACACTTAAAGAAGAAAGAACTAGATTCTTAAGGGAAAAAAATTAATTAAGAAAAAATTAAAGAAAGTATTAGCTTATAACTAGCCTAAGTAAGTTAACAGTTTAAGTAGTAATAGCTTAGTTACTAGAAAGTCTATACTAGGGGTAAAGTTCCTTTTAGCTTGTCTCTTTGCATAATCCTAAAAATATAAAATAGTAAGATCTTAATTAGTAAACAATTGCTTTTGCGCTTTAGTTTTTAAGAACTCTAGCTTACTTTAAGCTAACTAAGCCTTTAAACGCGTAATCTTAAAATGCTTTTTATAGTTTTTATACTTTTTGTAGTAAATTTTTTTTTACTTTTCTTTAAAAACAAACAAACTGTACTTTGCTTTTATAGAAATATAACTAGCGTAATAGCTATTTGCAGTGTCTACAAAATAGTAGAATTCTTTACTTTATATTACTTATAATAAAAAGCTATCTCTAGACCTAGCTCTTTTACATAATTAGCATAAGCATAACACTTAGAAATAGAATTCGATAAACAAGAATAGCGGGAAGACAGAACCTTAAGTAGAGTTAAGAAGGCGTAAAGGGAAATAAGCGTATAATAAAATAGGCATACTAAAACTCTATATGTAGCTAGCAATTTAGTACGCAGTATAGAAATACAATAATCTAGAGTATTAAGACAATACGCCTAAAAAGGGGGATGATGTTATAAGTAATAAGAAGAATCATCTCCTTAACGTATTTATTTTTAAGGTATCAAAGGTGGTGGTTGTTGTTATAGTTAAAATAGGTTTTCTAAAAAAGTAAAAAGCAGCTGCCTTCTACTAATTAGTCGTAAAAGTAAAAAGAAGATTGTGTGTTGTTAACAAAATTTAAATAGTAAGTAGATAAAGTCTACGCGCTAAGCGCTTAGAGTAGAAAAGCTTAGACTCCTAAGCAAAATTAGGGTTAAAAAATTTGCTAAAAGTACTAAAAAATAACACTAATTAAAACGTGTTTAACAGCAATTGCTAGCTTATAGCTAGCAACAAGATAGCAATAGAGGTAGAGGAGGTAGAGAAGAGTAAAGACACGTACATTACTATAGCAGGAGTCTGTAATACTTTATAAAAGCTCCTTGCCTACTACTTTTTACTTTTAAAATTTTTTACACTATATAGTACTGTATACAAACAACTTGTATACAAGTAATACAATACTTAGACTATTTTTTTCTCTCTTTAATATAAAGACTAATAGCTTATATTAAGTAAAGTTAGACCTTACTAAGTTAGTATACAAGAAGCTATAGTAGTAAATTACAAAGCCTGCGTTTACCTTTGTTAAGCGGCCTCCCTAGTCGGTCGAAGAGAAGCTGTCGGCGGTAGCTTATATGGTAATCAGGTAGACGCAGAGGTCGAATTCTGTCATTTATTAACACCTTATTGATGCGTCTGGTATTATGGATGTCAAGGTCACAATAGAGGTTGTCTCCTTAACGTATAAGTAATAGTTAAGAGACAACTAGCCTCTACGCTAGAAGGCAATAATCTGCGCAGAGCGCTAATTACGTAATTACTATCCTGCTAAGGCTAGCTATCTAAGATAGCTATACATAAAAAGATAGCAGCGCTATTATATACTTTCTTCTTAAAAAGGATGTACGGGATAGCAAGACCAAGGTAATAGGTCTAAGAATGTGTTAGATCTTATTATTACACTTATTATAATTAACTTTAATAGTTTGTCTTTTACACAAATTGTTAACTAGTTATTCTATCTTTATATAAAATTAGTATTGCTTACCTTTAGTTAACATTAATAACTCTTTTCTACTTAAATTTATTCCTACAATACCTCACGGACTACCTTATACGTTAGCCTCGCCCTAACACGGACTGAGTCTAGATAAGTGTAGACTAACCCCGTGTAATAAGATAGTATTTTTGAAAACTATAATTTACTATATAATTAAAGCTAAAAGGTAATATCTTTAATTACTAATAACATCTTTTGTAGTATTAAAAATACGCTTAACACTAATACTAGTAATTAAAGTTACTAATATATTTTTTACAATTTAAAATAGCTAAGAATAAGTATTTTTATTTTGTTGCTACTACTTTAAGATATAAAATAATATTTATTGTTTAATGCAAAGAGTGCTAAGGTAAAATTCTTTTTCTTATTAAGTAATGCTTTTTTTCTTTTCTCTTTTCTATGTAAAAGATATTTGATGTGACCACACATTTTGTAGACACCTTTTTAGTAAAAAAGGATTTATTGCTAACAACAGGTATCCGGGCTTATGCCCCCTTGTTTGGCATTGCCGGCACGCAATTGGTGTGTCGCATGTTTAGACAGAAATAAAGATGCGCGATATCCCTCTAACTAACTGTCTTAACTAATGACTATTTACTAATAACTGCAACTTCTATTGTCTCTGTTGCTATCCTAGCGGTGTTGCAGTTGCAGCGTTTCTAGCATGTGCCTATACTTAGATGTGAACATACAACAATAGCGTTACTATCTAAGCACAGCTCTTCTATCTCTAGAGGCGACTTACAAAATCCTTCTGCTTGTTAGTTTATTCTAGCTGCTTAATAGCTATTTTAATACGCTCTTGCTTCTTGTAGAGCTACTATAAGGTTTTTTTACTAAAGTTGCATTTGCGCAGGAGGAGATTAGTAAGATAATATACTATTACTACACCTAGACTATTAACATGCACAATGTATTTAATAAACTTGCTGCTAAATAAGCCTTTTATAACTTCTATTATAACCTTAACATCTATAATACTAGACGCATTAATAAGGTGTTAATAAATAACAGAATTTAACCTCTACGTCTATCTAATTACTATAGGAGCTACTACTAACAGCTCTTTTTTAACTAACTAAGGAGGCCGCTTAATAAAGGTAAACGTAGGCTTTGTAATTTACTACTATAGCTTCTTGTATACTAACTTAGTAAGGTCTAACTTTACTTAATATAAGCTATTAGTCTTTGTATTATATAAAAAAAAAATTAGTTTAAGTATTATAATGTTTGTATACAAGTTATTTATATGTAGTACTATATAGTGTAGGAAATCCTAAAGGTAAAAAGCAGCAAGTAAAGAGCTTTTATAAAGTATTACAGGCTCCTGCTGCAGTAACGTACGTGTCTTTACCCTCCTCTACCTCCTCTACCTCTATCGCAATCTTGTTACTAATTAGTAGAGGGCAGCTGCTTTTTACTTTTTTAGAAAACCTATTTTAACTACAACAACAACCACCACCTTTGATACCTTAAAAAAAAAAAGTAAAAGATATTTAACTTAAAGTAGAAAAGCTATTAAAAGGCAATTAAAGAGCAGGCTATTAAAACTATTTTAGAGCTAAGTGTTCTTTTTAAAAGAGAAGTAGAGACTAGTATTTAATTTACCTTTCTACTAGTGTTATATAAATTACAGTGGGGTGACAAAAAAAAAGAAATCAAGAAAGTTATAATTTTCAAAGCTTTATAATTCAATAATTAGAAGGGTTATACGAAAAGAAGTTAGTAATTTGGAAAGCCAAGAGCCTCCTCTTGAAGATAGGCTGCTTAGTAAGCTACTTAGTCAGCACAATTGCGCCTGTAATCTCGCTTAAAATATGTTAAAAAAAGCAAAAATAGATTTTAGCATATCTTTTTTGTAAACGCATAAAAAGAGCTAAAAAAAAAGTTTAATTAGCTTATGTAAGCATAATGTAAGCAAATTTTAGAGTAATATTTTCTTTTTTTTTATAGTTTAATAAAAGGATAAAAAAAATAGAGGTTGCTTACGTAAGCACTAATTATGTAATAACTTAATAAAAATATAGTATATTTACTTCTTTTATCTATCTTAACTTTCTATTTTTATATTATCTCCTCTATAGCTTACAATTTCTCTTCATTCAAACAACAAGTTTATACTTTATATTTATACAGCAAATTTATCCCCTCTATTAGTGATATACTAGAAAAGCCTTCTAAAAGTATTTATAATACTTTTTAGTAAATTAAATAAAGAAAAACACTTTTTTATCTATTATTAGCTCTAAATAGGGTCGTCCTTCTAAAATCTTAAAAAAAGCAAAAAGAGTGCCTAATAAAGACCTTACAAGAAGCCCTATAAAGACAATTTAACATCTTTTAGGAGAAAATAGTATAAATCTTTTAATAACAAGCGTACAACGCTTTCTTAAAAAAGAGACATATTATATTTATAATTTTTAAAAAAAGACGCTTTTAGACATACAAAAAGCTTATAATTGTTAAATTTACGCTAAGTAAATACTTAAAAACATTAGAAATATAAACTTTTATAAAGTTATATTTTTAGACGAGTCTGCTATTAAGTGTATGTACGGTGCTAGAACAGAATACTATTAAACAAAGCATAATAATAAAATAGAAAAAAAAATTGTTTTCATAATAAATATAAGTAAGTTCTAAGAAACTTTAATTATTAAATAATAAACTATATTTTATTTGTAATATTTTTGTAATTTTAATATATTTTAAGATTACTTACTAATCTAGTTATAAGTTAAGATATTTATATTTAAGTTTAGAGTGTAATTTAGATAGGTAGAAGATCTAAACTAGTAGTAATTAAAAGCTTTTTAATTACTACTTCTTTTAGGAATTTAGACTATATTAAAAAGATCTTAATTCCTATAGTAAAACCTGCAACAACAAAAGGTAAGTTATATATACTTTATTTTTCTATTTTAAGGCTTATTTTTTATATCTAAACTATAAAGTTAGAGTTTTTTCTTATATATTTAAGCACCTTACTAACTTCTATATAGGCTAAAAGTTTTAGCAGAATAACGCTAAAATTTATAAAACTCTTAAAATTTTATGTTAGTTTTTTAAGAATAAGATATTATTTTTTAAGTAATCTGCCTATAGTTCTAATGTAAATTCTATAGAAAACATATAGGCTTTACTAAAGAATGCTTTAGCTAAAAGGCCTATTGCTCCTTTAAGTATAGGAAATAATAAGAAAAGTATTGTAGTTTTAAGGCTGCTATAAAAAAGAAATAAGATTAATTACTTTAAAAAGTGATTAATAATTATATTTTATTAATACTAAGGCGTTATTTGCAAGTAAAAGAAGCTAAGGGCTAGTACACTAAGTATTAGTACGCTATTGTAGTTATTTATTTAGAAAAAACTTAAAAAACAAGCTCTTTTTTATTACTTAACAGTTAATTTTACAATTACCTTTAGACTAATACTAGAACAAGATTAGCTTGTGTTATTAATTATATGTAAATTATAGCGATTTTTACACATTCAAAAAAAAGTTAGGCTGTAATATATTCTTAAGTTTTAAAACTAGTTTATTCACTGCGAAGATTAAGAGCAATTATGCTGACTAAGCAACTTACTAAGCAGCCTATGCTAAAGAAGAGGTTCTTGGCTTTTTAAATTACTAACTCCTTCTAGTATAGCCCTTGTAGTCATTGAAATATAAAGCTTTGAAAATAATAACTCTTTAGATTTCTTTTTTTTTGTCACCTTTCTGTAAGATAATTAAAAAACTGTTTATAATATATGTGCTTGTCTTAAAATTTCTATGTAGAATCTTAGTTAGCTAATTAGCACTCTTATATAATAATAAACTATAATAACTATACTTTATAAATAGTAAGCTTTTAAGTTAGATTTAGAATAGCTACACAGTTAAATAGAAACTCTTGCTTAGCTAATATTTTTGCATATTACTTACTTTATTTTTTTTTCTTTATCTATAGCAGCTTATACTCTTATAAGCTACTGTTAGAGTATTGACATGCGGATCACCTTGTTGATTAGTTGATCCTGGTAAGCTGTTCACATGATGGCCCCGCTAGCGCCTATATAAACGGGCCAGATCGTCTTAAGTCTCTTCAGTAGTTATTAAACACTTTTATTATAGCACTTAGTTAATTAATACACTCACTTTCTACTTAAGCAATTAAACAATTGCTCCTTTTTAGCTCTTACAGTTATAAGCCTAGCTGCTTAATTGTAGTATTAATTTCTACTGCGCAATTAGCATGCTAGAAGGCTAACTACTTAATTATTACTTTACTCTCCTCTTTATTCTCCTACAGCATAGCTAGCAGATTGCTGCAGCTGCTATACCTCTTACCTACTTAATTATACAATTAACCTCCTACTAATCTATCCTACAACTTACAGGCTACTGTTATTATTAACACAGCTACTAACTAACTAATTCTGCCTTTACTTTAATAATAATCTATGTCTTAATCCTATAAAGTATCTTATTAAGATAAACCTCTTTAATATACTGCTTATTGCTCTAGGGGTAATTCTTAAAGCTTAATTAGACTAGCCAACCTAGTTTGCTCTATTAAGACTGCACTGCTTAGAGAAAGGCATCTAAAATTCAGTTAACCTTAATCTCCTAGACGTGCGCTTAATAGATTACTAGAAGCCTTAGTATCCTAAGTTGCCTAAGGATATTAAAGAGCCTGTTGCTCTACTACCTAGCGCAAGCGCTTAAGAACAAAAGGACTATAATATTGCTTAATACAAATATAAGGCTTATACAATTAATATTAAGTATAAAAAGAATAATTATAATAAGCTAGTTAATAAATACAAAGTATATACTGCTTAATAGATAAAAAAAGTTGCTAAAATTACTAATATTAAGGACTAGATTAGTAAAACTATATATTTAAACCTACTTTTAAACGCCTTAATAAGCATAATTACTTAAAACCTTACTAGTTCTTAAGCTTTAGTAAAGATTCTAAAAGAGGATCTTGCTCTTATAGATTAAAATACTTAGTATTTAATTAGAGCGTAATACAGATCTTACCTAGATAAGGCTTACTAAAAACAAATAGGCCCTAAGTGTTAGTTTACTAAGTAGCAGCTCCTGTATTAATAAGCAACAATCTACTTACTCTCTAAAGTTATTAGGCTATTAGCAGTTACTAATTTTTTAGATGTTTTAGGCACTAAGATTGCACTAGACTAGTTGCGCAAGAAGTGTAATAAGCTATTATAAATAATAGCGCTTAGTAGAGCTTAATTAACTTTTAACAATTTAGAACTAATTTTTAGTGTTTTATTATAAAATTAATTAATTACTTTTTTAAAAGAAAAAGGACACGCAGTGTTCTAAACTAGATCTAAATTAAGAACAGCTTAATTATTAAAAGTCTTACAGCTAAGTAAGAGTAGTAAGTAATTATACTTTTACCTCTGTAAGCTAAGCAAGCACTTCTAAATACTATATAACTACTTTTAACTTTAAACTGTAGTTATAGAATTAATGCCTACTAATAAGATACTAATTAAACTAATAGATAACAATTACAAGAAGATTGTTAAGCAATAAAATAGTAATAGATAGGCAGCGCTTTAGACCTAAATTAAGAAGGAGGGCTAGAAGGCTAGCACTAGTAGATTAGTTACTAATAAACCAAGTAGAGCGTACTCTAGCTTATTAGTTTTAGCACTAATTAACCTAAGAGACTTAATTAAATAAATTAGTTTAAATGTGTTTAGCGCAGCTTTTACTCTTTATGCGTTGTCTCTTTGTATAATTATAGATAGTAGAGCAGCAGTCTACTTAGTTAATAGCATAGATTAACTAGTACTAGGCACTTATCGCGAATGCGACAAGGACAAGACAGTTAAGGTAGGCACTTAGTCTATTCTAGTTGCTAGAATAGGAAACAGGCTGCTTAAAAACGTTCTATATAGTAAGGCTAGCTCTAAGATAGCTAATTTTTTACTTACTAATGTTAAGTTTGTACTAGGCTTCTACGTTAATATTGTCTTTAAAGCACGGCTTAAGTAAGCAGGCATTTAGTACTTAAGATATAATTATACTATAAGATTTAGAATAATTAAGAAGAACGTTGTTTTAATTAACTTAGAGTATTACTTTAATCTCTTATTTGTTAGATACAAGCAACTCTCTTGTTATATTACTTAACTACTACTAGTAAACGCTATAGTATAATTAAGGAAACCTTAAGTACGCACAAGTAATAAAGATCTATAGTATTAATAATTAGAACACTTAGGACAACAAGCTATTAAAGTTCTAGTCTGCTTAGCGCAGAACGTTAAAATTACTAGCAAGAAGCTATTAGAATATAATTACTATGCAATAGCTTATCCCTTATAAGTAATTTTATGTTAGCTAAGAAAAAGATTACTTCAACTTTTTTATAGAATCTTATAAGATTTGTTTAATTTCTTAACTATTTAACTGCTTAAGAAATAGGCATTAATTATTAAAGAAGACTACTTAAGCAAACTATACAATTATAATATTTAGTTAAAGACACTAAATAGTATTATGCCTATAATTAAAGGCTTTACTGCGAGAATTAAGAGGAAATATTAGTAGAAAATTGTAGAGATTTATTAGAATAACGACACTGCTATACTGCCTTAGAGAGGGCAATTAAGATATAAGAAATAGGCAATAGAGAAAGAAATTGTAATTAAAACGCTACTGCTATACACTTATAAGCCTAATAGCTTAGCAGAGAGAGCTAGCTAAGAGCTAATTATAAAGGCTATTAAAATGCGCATAAGTGTAAATCTACTAGCTAAGCTTTAGCTAGTAATTATAGATGCAGTAGCTTACTTGTATAAAATAAGCTCTACTAAGATTTATAGCTACCTATTTTCTAACTAAGTGCTTAAAGAATAGTTTAGGAAATATTTCTAATACTATTAACTACTTATAATTGGATATTAGACTACTAATCTACGCCTAGACTAGAGTGGAATTTATACCTATAGCTGCCGAGCCTACTTATTAAACAGGGAGAAAGTAGCTAAGCGCGATTGTTAAAAATTTAAGATTAATCCTTACGGCTATATTAGTTATTAAATTAGTTATTAAGCTTCTAATATATACTATATATAGATACTAACCTTTAATTAGGTAATTACTACCTGTAATGTAACTTTTAATAAACAGTTGTTCTATAAAGGAAATTGCAAGAAAGAGCTACTTAAAAATTAAGTAATTAAAATTATAAAAAAAATTTATAATAGTAAGCTAGTTAATCTAAGAGATAACTTGCAAGCCCTTCTAGCCTTTTAAGGTAGAGTAGATTAGGAAACGCAGCTAACTACTAAAAACCTTAAAAGTAATTTATCTACTATCTTAAGTAGTAAAGAAGGCCTACCTACTAAGTATAAGAGTAGATTAGAAGATGTTAAGTAAATAGAGTATAAGGCTTATGCACTATTAGGAATTTGCTTAAATTAGTAGCAAAATACTAGTCTTGCTACTTTAGAACTAACTTTTAAACTAGAGACTTTAAAGAGCAATAACGTAATGAATTACAAGGTATTTAATAGTTAAACACTAGTGCGCTTGCCTAGAAAAGCTAATTTATTAATATCTAGAGGTAAAGAGCCTGTTTTGTATAAGCCTAATAACTTATTACTAGTCTAATAGTTTATGCTTAAAGACTCTAACACGCTAGCTAATTAAGATAAAACTTTTGCTTAAAGAAAGTAAGTTGTAGACTGTAGATTATCTTGTAGTTTAAGATCCTAAGTCTTAGATAGTAGATAGAGTAAGTAATTACAAGCTTAACCTCTAATTACTAAACGTAGTACTAGAATTACTAGTAAAAGCCTAAATTAGCTTATAAATAGTTATTTTCTACTATGTAAGCTAGGCAGCGGGCGTAAGTATAAAAACGCAACTTAAGATTCTAACAATTAACTAGGGGGTAAAAGTACAGGTAGTGTTAACGCATTAATTGCAAATTATAGGAATTTATTATAAATTAATTTTTATTATACTTACCTACTAAGTTTGCAAGCAACCTAGGAAGATAAAGTAAGCTATAAAACTTTTAATTATGTAGTTATAGTAGCTTTGCTTACTAAGTATAAACTAAATATAGGAAATGCTTAACTATATTACAATAATTTAATTAAACTGCTAGAATTATAAAAGCAGTTGCTTTAGTATTTTATAAGGGCCTTATTTAAAGATGCCTGCAGGAAGAAGATTAATTAGTTAAGTAAGAATAAGACTTAGACTAAAATATTAAAAGAAGAAGCAGATAATTAACTAATACTTATAAGATATAGTTTAGACTTACAAGTTGAATTAAGACAGCTTTTTTCTTAAATATAAGGCGCAGATTGTTGTAAGAAGTAATCTTTAAAAAAAAGACCTAATTAATTTAACATATACTGCTACGTTAGCAGCTAAGTTTTTTAGAGCAGTAATAGCTATTGCAGCTAAAAATAATCTAGAGATTAAGTAATATAATATTATAAAAGCATTTCTTAATGTATTAATTATAGTAGATAACTTAGTAATTTATAAAATGCTAGATAGCTTTAAGAAGCCTAGAAAGTATATATAGCTTAACCGCGTACTTTATAGATTGTAAGACTTGCTACTGTTGTAGTATAAAGAGTTCTTAGGATTACTAAGAGAGATTAGACTAATTACCTTACTAGAGGAGCCCTACCTATTCTTTAATTAAAAAAAAAAGGATTCTAGTTTTGTTTTATGTAGATAATATCCTACTGCTTTTTATAAAAGATTATAAGTAGAAGGTATTAGATCTTTAGTTCAAAATTATAGACAAGTACAAGAAATAAAAACAAAGATTATTCAAATAGTTTCTTAGTATTAAAGTACTTAGATATTGTAAGAAGCAAATAATTACGCTTGTGCACAATACGTATATTAACAAGATTACAAAGAAGTTTAAGCTAGAAGATAGCAGCTTTCTAAAGACTCTACTGCTGTTAGAGGAGCTAATTAAGAATACTAGCAAAGTAACTAAGCAAGAGATTAAAGCCTACTAAAAAAGAGTTAAATTAGTGCTATACACAGCTATTATGCTGCAACTAAATGTTGCTTACTTAATCTTTAAGCTTTCATACTTCTTTATAAACTTTAGTAATTAGCATATAAAAGCTGTTAAATAAGTAATTATATACCTCTATTAGACAAGATAGGATGCAATCTAATATAGGAACTATAATAGCCTAGATCTAACAACTGCAGGCAATGCTTTCTTTGTAGATAATTAGAAAACTTGTTAATTGTCTTATAGATATATATCAATTCTATATAGTAGTCTAATATTTTAGAAGGCGGCTTAGCAGACTACAGTAACTATATTTACTACTAAGGCTAAGCTGCTTGCCTTTAAGCATACTACTAAGGAAGCTATAGCTCTAAAGCGCTTCTTTTGTAAGCTGTCTCTTAATCTAGAAGATGTTTAGACAGTCTAGCGTAATAATTAACAAACAATTAAAATTATTATTAGAAAAAATAAGTAGATTAGCACTTGTTTAAGACATGTTAATATCTAAAATATATAGCTGCGGCAGGAATTTGCTAAAAGATTATTTTAAGTTAAATACTTAGAAATAGCAATTATGCTAGCTAATAGACTAACTAAGACGCTTACCTAATAATAGTTTAAGAAGTTTAAGCAGTTGCTTAATTTTTAGCAAGTTAAGCACTTAATTAAAAAAAAAATTAACAAGCAAAGAATTTGTATGGAGCAAAGACATTTATATACTAGGCTAAGTCTCTTCTTTATTACTTAAGATAAGCAGGAGATTAAATGCTAAACTAACTAAAAACTAAGACTAGGACTAAAAACAAGCTTACTAGTAAGTATTAAAATTATTATACTTACTAGACTTTATTAATAAGTCTTGCTTAGCTTTTTAAGCTTTAGTAAGCTTAAGTGCGTTGTTTGCTATTCTAGCTTAAATAGCTAGAGTGTGCAGGTAAGTAGTATAAAGACGCGAATCTAATTTATTGCTCTTATACATTAAGTTACGAGATAATTACCTACTTACACTAGTATACCCTTGTAGTTAAAATCTATAGCGATTAGGACAGTGTATACAAGGGCGATTATAAAGACTAAAAGGAGGTAGCATTCTGCAAGCATAGTGTTCTTAAACTAATAATTAATAAGAAGAATTTTATTATTGTTACTGCAACTAAATTTATTGTTGCTATAGCTATTATAAATTATAAGCTAGCTGTTAAGTAGGCTAAACTGCAGGTTAACTAGAAGCATAAGCAGTAGGCTTTTAACTAAAAAAAATAACTTTAATTTAGTCTTATAGCCTGCTAAGCAGGGTGTGTTTAGCGTAAATAATTCTTAATATTATATCTTAAGTTAAAGATGCTTACTAGAGCAGGCCGCAGGAGCTAAGCGCTAATACCTCTTAACAAAGTTTCTTAATTATAATAATTAGAAGCTAGGGGCTTCTGCGCAGAAGGCTTTTTAATTAATATAGTGCTACTATTAATTTTTTTGTAGTAAGTAATAATGTTGCTAAGTAGCTACTACTTATTAATGTAGTATTTATTGTTGTTCTATTTTTTAAAACTAGTTAGTAAGCTAAGCAAGAAGCTTGAATAATTAGTAACTTACGTCTTTATCTCTATATAAGGCTATAAAGTAATTAGTAAGATTGTTATTAACTGTATAGTATATATAAGATAAGCAACTACTATAGCGAGTACTACTTTAACTGCTAGTCTAAACTTAGTTAAAGCAGCGCTTAGCAAACAAACTATTAAGTATTTTTTTTATGCAGCGCTTATACAAAGGAACGCAAGAACGTAATAAATTAGCAGCAATTTTTAAAGAGCTTATAGGCGCTTTTTCTAAGTAGTTAAAGGCGCGTTACGCTTTATTAACTGTCTTATAGGCGTTTTTAGCTTATTACTATTATTATGTAGCTGTTTACGTAATACTGCTTAAGTAGTAAGCTGCTGTAACTTTTACTTTAGCTTTTAAGCTGTCTTGTTTTTGCGTTAACTTGATTACTTAGTTAGGCTTTTATTTTAATTAAAGTTTAAATAAAGACTTAACAGTAGACTTAACTTAACAGGTAAGAGGATTAATTTTTAAGTAGAGCTACTAGAAGTCTTGTAGTGCGCATACAAATTAAAGAGCAAAGGTAATAAACTCTTATTATCTTAAGAATTAGCTGCTTGCTAAATTTTATTATTAAATAGGCTTTAACGTGCGTAATGCTTATGCTTAGCACTGTTCTTATGCTTATAATAACAACTCTCTAAGCGACGCTTACGCTTGTTGTTATTAGGGGCGGACTACACTAGAAAAATTAGCAGCTAATTAGTAAGAGAACAGTAAGGCAACAAGGCTTACTATATTAATAGTAATAGAGGTGTGTTAAAAATTAGAAAGACTTAGTAATTAATATTGTAGTGAGGCTAAAGGTTTTAGAGGAGCAGTAGACGCGATTAGTATTTGTATTGACTGCGCACAGACTAATTAAGCGATATTTAAGGTCTATCTAATGTTTTAATATTACAACAGAACTAAGTAAAAACAACATTACAATATTACAACAAAGATAAAAGATTAGGCAGTAGGACTAAGATTGTAGACCTCTTAATTAACAACGTTAATTAAGTAAGGATTAACTCCTTCCTTACAGCTTAGATTAATAGTTTCTTACTAACCTAGGGGGTGTGTTAGAGTATTGACATGCGGATCACCCTGTTGATTAGGTGATCCTGGTAAGCTGTTCACGTGATGGCCCCGCTAGCGCCTATATAAACGGGCCAGATCGTCTTAAGTCTCTTTAGTAGTTATTGGACACTTTTGTTGTGGCACTTAGTTGATCAATACACTCACTTTCTACTCAAGCGATTAAACAATTGCTCCTTCTTAGCTCCTACAGCTACTCTATAGTACAACTTTCTACGTTCTTATTAAAATTATTAGACATTTAGTTTAAAAAATTAAAAAAAATTGTATATAAGCTAAATATAATAGACTTAAGGCTTTTAATTTTTACTTAAAATGCTTATAGCATCTTTAAACTACTTAAGCATTTTTGTAATTACCTTAATATAGTGCTACTCAATAAAAAAGAGTTAGAAACGCTTAAAGTTATAATAGTTAATTTCTCTTTTATTGTTGTTAGAGTTAATAACAACATAAGTACTACTTTCTACTACTATTTTCTATACTACTTATATATTAATATATTTTAAAAGCTCAAGCGCGCGCTTGTGTATATTATATATTAAGTTTTATTAAGTCTTTATATTGTAAATAATACAAAGTTGTTCTCTTAGTAGTAAATGTTCTCATGTAGTAAAGAATTACTTGTAATATTATAGTAACGCGTTAATAGTAATGTAAAGAGCTTAGACCTAGATAGTAGTTAGAATATAATAATTAGATATAATAAAAGTATAAATAATTTATAAACTATATTTAACAAAAACATCATATATTTAATTTCCTTAACATGTTACCTGCTTAAGACCTCTCTAGGTCCAACCTCTATAGTAGCAGCTAGTTAGAGATGTTAAATTATTTCTTAAAATACTAAGTTCATAATATAAGCTAGGCATAGAATAGTATTGTCTAAGACGTTCTAGCTAATTTTCTTATTTACTAGTATTATTTAAATTATTAAAATAAGTACTGTATAATTACTAGCATTGTTGCAAGTAATAGCTAAAAGGCATAACCTAGTACTAGTGTCTAAAAGTACACGTAGTACTTTTATAGCTATCAAAACTCTAGTATATTGTCTACGTATTAGTATAAATTTAAGTAGTTTCTCTTAGAATTATAAGTTTAGTATAATATAATAACCTTTAACTATCAAAAATCTAAGATAATTAGCTGTAAACTATATATCTAGTATAATTAAAATCTTAGTTATAAGGCCTAATTTATTAAGAAGAGAGTCTTTTGCTTTATTAAACTAGTTCTAAAATATTAACTTAAATTTATAATAAGTAATTATTGTAATCTATAGCATAAAAAATTGAAAAAAACGCGTAAATAATAGCTGCTTAATAGTTTATAGTAGCTAATTGCTATTAATAACTACTTAAATAAGCTCTTTCTTAAAGGTATCTTAAGTAAATTTAAGTATTAAAGCAGGTGTACTACCTTTTTAAAGCTAAATATATATAGAGTTTATTGTGCGCAGACTATTGTAAATAGAAGTTAAGGTACTCTAATAATTAACTATATTCATATTGTTTTTAAGGTGTTAGTCTTTATTTTTGTTAGCCTTAGGTGTCGCAGGATTATTCCGTAGTTAAGACAGAATATATAAAGGTGGCTAGTTATAATATAGGCAGCTTCTCTAAACTTTAACTAAATGCTACTAGTGCGGGTAGCATAGTTCTAGTAGAGAGATTTGCCATTTAGATTTTAAGCATAGCTAGTTGTACTCTACTATTAATCTAATTAGTTATAATTTTATTTCTTTTTTCTTATAGAGCTTCTTAAGGTAGGTATATTAATAGATTTAACTTTTTCTACTCTTTTCTTAAAATAACTTAGTGTCTATTTATTTAAAATTAGTAAAGGTTTTGTAGAAGCTTATGAATATATTTAGCTATAATATGTGTATAAACAGCGTTTAGTTTAAGAATGTAATAAAAAGCTAAAATAAATTATTGTAATTGCTGATGTTTAGTACATAGATATCTACTCTACAACTTTAATAGTATATAGACTATAGGCCTTTAGTAGATAGGGGTATAGCTAAACTAAGATTAACTTGTCTCTCTAATTACGTACTATATTAGGCGCTTTTAAATTAAACTTTATTAATTCAAAAGACGTTAGAATAAAAGCAGTATAGTTATAAAGTTATGTAATAGATTTTATATTATATAAATTCTATTAATTGGCAATAATAAGCGCTAATTAATGCTAATAGCTTAGCATAAGAACTCTACTGTAATTAATCTAAAAAGCTTTTAAAGTCTGTAGAATTGCTAGATTCTATATTTTTATTCTAATTTTTGTTTTTAACTTTAGCTTGTAATTCTTACTACTACTTTTTAGTTTTATACTAACTTTTACATTAATTATAGTATACATTAAAATTAAAATTATAATTAACTTTATTCTTACATTTATTGCTATTGTGTCTTTTTATATATAGCTTGTTGCTATATAAAATAGTATTGTTGCTAAGTCCTAAGAACTAAAACACTAGCAGAGGCTTAAATAGTTTATACTAGTTAGTAAATATACGTAATAAAGAAATATGTTAAACTTACTTCTAATCTTTCTTAGTAGTAATAGCTAATTTCTCTAGACTTATATCTTTAACAAAGTCTTACTATTCTTTCTTAGCTAATTTGCTTTTAAAAGTATCAGTATAAAGCTTTGCTAATCTATTATTATAAGTATAACGTATAATTTTCCTCAGAATACTACTAGAGCTAAAAATTTAAGTATATATATAACTCTAGCTGCTATTGTTAAAGCTCTTTATTACTTACGCTGCTTTGTCTAGAACTTTTGCGTGATGCTTTATATTAACTTTATACAGAGGGGTGACAAAAAAAAGAAATCAAAAAAGTTATTATTTTCAAAGCTTTATCTTTCTATAACTTCAAGGGCTATACTAGAAAAAGGGAGTCATTTGAAAAGCCAAGAACCTCTGCTTTAGAATAGACTGCTTAGTAAGCTACTTGGTCATCATGATTACTCTCAATCTTCGCTGTGAAAATACAGGCTTAAAAACTTAAGAATATATTATAATATAACTTTTTTTTTAATGTGTAAAAATCGCTATTATTTACATATAATTAATAACACAAGCTAATCTTATTTTTATATAAGTTTAAAGGTAATTGTAAACTTAACTGTTAAGTAATAAAAAAGAGCTTGTTTTTTAAATGTTTCCTTAATAAATAATTACAATAGCGTACTAATACCTAGTGTACTAGCCTTTAGCTTCTTTTACTTGCAAATAACGCCTTAGTAATAATAAAATATAATTATTAATTACTTTTTAATGTAATTAATTCTATTTCTTCTTTATAGCAGCTTTTAAGACTACTATACTTTTCTTATTATTTTTTATACCTAAAGAAGCAATAGGCCTTTTAGCTAAAGAGTTTTTTAGTAAAGCCTATATGTTTTCTATAGAATTTGATTAAAACTATAGGCAGAATGCTTAAAAAGTAATATCTTATTCTTAAAAAACTAACATAAAACTTTAAGAGTTTTATAAATTTTAGCGTTATTCTGCTAAAACTTTTAGCCTATATAGAAGTTAGTAAGGTGCTTAAATATATAAGAAAAAACTCTAACTTTATAATATTAATATAAAAAAATAAGCCCTAAAATAGAAAAATAAAGTATATATAACTTACCTTTTTTATTATAGGTTTTAATATAAGAATTAGAATCTTTTTAATATAGTCTAAACTCCTAAAAAAAGTAGTAATTAAAGAGCTTTTAATTGCTACTAGTTTAGATCTTCTATCTATTTAAATTGCACTATAAACTTAAATAGAAATATCTTAACCTATAACTAGATTAGTAAGTATTCTAAAAAGAGATTAAAATAACAAAACTATTATAGAAATAATATGGTTTATTATTTAATAATTAGAGTTTCTTAGAACCTACTTATATTTGTTGTAAAAACAATTTTCTTTCATATTTGATTTTGGTGCTTTATTTAATAGTATTCTGTCCTAGCACTATGCTTATGCTTAATAGCAGACTTATTAAAAAGTATAACTTTATAAAAGTTTATATTTTGAATGTTTTAAAGTATTTGCTTAGCGTGAATATAGTAATTATAAGCTTTTTCAGTATCTATAGGCGTCTTTTCTAAGAAATATAAATAAAATAGTTTTTTTTGGAAAAAGCATTCTACGCTTCTAATTAAAAGATATAAACTATTTTCTTTTAAAAAATATTAAATTATCTTTTTAAGGCTTCTTGTAAAGTCTTTATTAAGTCCTTTTTTTGCTTTTTTTAAGATCTTAGAAGAACGACCCTGTTTAGAGCTAATAATGAATAAAAAAGTAATCTTTTTCTATTTAATTTAATAAAGAGTATTATAAATACTTTTAGAAAGCTTTTCTTGTATATTACTAATAGAGGAGATAAATTTGTTATATAAATATAAAGTATAAACTTGTTGTTTAAATTAAGAGAAATTGTAAGCTATAGATTAGATAATATAAAAATAGAAAGTTAAGATAGATAAAAGAAGTAAATATACTATATTATTATTAAGTTATTACATAATTAGTGCTTACGTAAGCAACCTCTATTTTTTATCCTTTTATTAAACTATAAGAAAATAGAAAATATTACTCTAAAATTTGCTTACATTATGCTTACATAAGCTAATTAAACTTTTTTTATTTAGCTCTTTTTATGCGTTTACAAAAAAGATATGCTAAAATCTATTTTTGCTTTTTTTAACATATTTTAAGCGAGATTACAGGCGCAATTGTGCTGACTATGTAGCTTACTAAGCAGCCTATCTTAAAGAGGAAGTTCTTGGCTTTCCAAATCACTAACTCCTTTCAGAATTGCCCTTCTAGTCACCAAAATATAAAGCTTTAAAAACTATAACTTTTTTAAATTCTTTTTTTTTATCACCCAACTGTATTAGGAAATAGAGGTGGATGTATAAAGAGTGATCCTTTTAAGAAGTAAGTCTAGGATTTTTAAGCTTATAATTATCTATCTAACAACAATTAGTCTGCAATTTAACCTTAGTCCTATCCTTCTAACTATAGAAGAATACGCTGCGGTAGCTACACTATTTAAGTATAACCTAAGATACGCTTAACGCAATTTCTTCCCTACTACTAAAGATTACACCCTAACTAGCCTCTTTAACATAACACTTAGTAAAGCTTCTAAGAGCGTATACACATTCTAGAGCGAGCTTTAAGGACGTTACTCTAACAGATTCTTAGGTACACATACTGCTAGCTACGTAAAAGTTAGTAGTAATACTACTAATTTCTTTAGCAGTACAAACAACTCTATATTGTTTATGCACTACGCTATGTTAGACTGCGTGTAGTAGATCTAGCAGGCGTTGCATCTAAACTAGGCAAAGACAGTAGATAGTACAATTACTGTTCTAAACAACCTACCTAGTCAGGACACTACGCTGCAGGATGTTATTAGCACAAACTTCCTAAACATGCTAGACAGGCCAATTAGAGATTTGCTAGGTTCGCTAAATAGAGAGCTATTCTGCTACGTCTACTTATAGTGCTTAACAAGCGTGTATGTAGTTAGCTTTTAATTTAAGACATACTAAGTAAATGTTATAGAACTTCTTGTCTGTGTTTAGCTATGTGCAAATACTTAGGTACTCTCCTTAGACTTACAACCGCTACCATAACTAATTATAGAGACACTTTTACACTAATCGCAGTTATTAGTAAACTGATATAATCTAACAAGTAACCTACTTAAAGTTCAACCTATAGTAATTAGAATTAAATTATTACAATTAGGCGTAAACACAGCAACATGCAAACACTTACTACGCCGTCCTTAGAGCAGCGCTTCCTAACACTCCGCAACCCGCTAATTAGTTCTATTACTACAAGCTATTAACTACTACTATTAAATACCCAACAACTATTTTATAAAAACTGCCCCCATTACTTTCCTACAATAAATAGATAAGAAACAAATAACGCAGCCTATTTCTATAATAGACGTAGGCATCGCCGGCTAGACACTAAGTCGCAGCCTCCTCTACTACGGCATTCTAACTATTATCTACAAAAAAAGCATTCTCTATACTACGCTTTAACTACGCTATTACTCTCTACGCAACTGCCTACTAGCCCTTCCTCTAAATTTTAAATTTCGACGACACCGCATTTAAGAAACGTGTCGCTTTTAATGCTAAAGTCAGCGGTATTAGGGAAATCGGTAAGCATGTAGATGTACCTAGCCACGCAGGTTTAAGGTGCACAGACGCGTAAGTATCCAGGACGCGCAAATATCCACCCTACCAAAACATTACCTACCTTCGACGCGTTATAACTCCACTAATATAGACCTAATTTAGGAGGCAATTGCAGAAATTAAATTGCGCAAACTAGGCGCATCTTTTAGCTATTGCTAAGTTGCAAAAAAGTATAGCATTAGCTATTCTGCGCTTGCTTAAAGACACTAAGGCAAAACCTAGCCACGCGCGCTTGCCTATTTTTCCTTTTACTCTTAACGCAAAAAGGAGCTTATACAATATATTAAATCTCTTACTAAGAGGCGTACACTACCTTTGCGTTTAATAGTACGTAATCTCGCGTTGTTTTTGCTTAGTAGGAACGTTTTAGAACGCTAAGTTTCTAAGTTTTTTTATAGGAACACTTCTTATCTTATTTTACGCTAGTAGACACCTTTAGACTACAGGTGTTATAAAGCTAATTTAGCAACTAAGTATAAGTTATACTTTAAGCTATTGCATAATAAAATAAGAGAATATAATATATAGCTTTTTTATATTTTTAATATATTTAAAAGGAGCTTCTTACGTAAAATTCTTAGCAAGTTAAAAAGAATTTTTAGTAAAAAGTAATATAAAAAAAAAGCTATTTTAAGCTTACAAGAAAGCTCTTAAGGGTAAATTATAGTTTAAGCTTAAATTAATTTAGATAGTATACTTTTTTCTTTATTCTTTATTTTTTACTTAAATGCTAGGGCTATAAAATTAGCCTAGGTAGAGGCTATTAATTTAAATAAGCACTTAGTTTTTGTTACTTTATTACTCTTTACATAACCTACTAATAATATAGTCCTAGCTTAGCTTAAAAAAGTTTTTAAAAGAAAGACTATATATAATACTTAAACTAAGTACTAGTTAGTCTTTGTTAATAGCTATTTATTTTATATAACTATAAATTTTCTAAATTATTGCAACAACTATAAAATCTTAGTTATAGTATATTTTTGTTATTTAACTTATAAGCTTTAGCCTCTTAATATTAAAATATTTAAGCTTTTAGCATTAGCTTACTTAAAGAAGTTATTAAACTTTCTTTATTAAAGCTATTAAATTCTTTTTTTAGCAAAAAAAAATTCTTTAAACTCTTTTAAAAAGCTTAAAGTATAGCTTTTAAAAAAAACTATTTTAAACTACTTTAAAGTAACTAGTATTAACTTACTAAATGCTAAATTGATTTTTTAAAATTTTTAGTAAGGAGCTTTTAGTTTAAATAAAAGCTTTTTATTTATTTTTTGTGGAAGTAATTAGCTTAAAAAATTAAGTATATTATAGGCTAGAAAGTAAAGAATTTTAATAATAAAAAAGTAATAAAGCTTTACTAAAGCCTCTATTATCTTTTAGCTTAAAATAGTATACTTAGAAGAGAAATTTGAAGCTTAAAGAGTACTTTAAGAATTAAAAAGAGATACTAATAAAAAGCTATACGCTATAACTTAATAGCTATAAAAATTAGTATAGTACAGCTTTTTTTTAGTTACTTAAAAAAATTTGCTAAGCCAAGAAGAATAAAATAAAATAATAATAACAACACTAGCAATTATAACTGTAAAAAGCTAAAGAATTTAGGTTAAAAAGCCAAGCTTAATTATATAAGCTTTAAATAGCTTAAGAGAAGCATATTTATTAAAAAAAAAGCTTAAAAAAGTAAGAAAAAAGAAAAAAGCTACTAAAGTAGCTTAGAAAAAGCTTTAAAAGCAGCTTGTAAAGCTAAAAAAGCTATATAATTATTTTAAAAAAGTAAGTATAAAGCCTTATAAGGCTCCTCTTAGAAGTAGAAGTATTAAAAATATATTATTATTAATTTATTTTATATATAAGCTTAGGTAGCGAAACTAGCTATTCTAACTTAGACTACCTGCTACAGCCGCACTACTAAAGTACTTTACAAATTTAGATAGCCTAAATCAATTACATATATATAATTACTATAACTCTATAAAATCTTATAATAATAGCTTTTAGTAGTAGTTATACAGCCTTATCTTTAATAATAGAAATTTTAGTAAAGTAGATATTTGCGCGTTCTAGATACTTAAAGTGTCTATGCGCGCAATAAAACAGGTTACGTAATAATACACCTTACTAAAAAAGCCTATTGTAAAATATGGCTGTACAACAACAACTAAAAGCTATTATTATTAAATTCTATAGAGTTGTAGTAATTATATATATACAATTAATTTAGGCTATCTAAATTTGTAGGGTACTTTAGTAGTGCGGCTGCAGTAAGTAGTCTAAGTTAAGATAGCTAGTTTTGCTACCTAAGCTTATACATAAGATAAATTAATAATAATGTATTTTTAATACTTCTAATTTTAAGAAAAGCCCTATAAAGCTTTGCGCTTACCTTTTTAAAATAATTTTATAGCTTTCTTAGCCTTTTAAGCTGCCTTTTAAGCCTTTCTTTAAGCTATTTTAGTAGCTCTTATTTTTTTTTACCTTTTTAAGCCTTTTTTTCTTAATACGCTCTTTTAGGCTATTAAAAGCTTATATAATTAAGCTTACTTTTTTAACTTAAACTTCTTAGCTTTTAAAAGTTATAATTGCTATTATTTTTATTATTATTTATATTATTCTCTTTAGCTTAGCAAGTTTTTTTAAAAAACTAAAAAACAGCTCTTTAATAGTACTTTTTAAGCCTATTAAGTTAAAGCATATAGCTTTTCTTTTAGTATCTTTTTTTAACTAAAAAAGCTTCTCTTAAGCTCTAGTTTTTTTTCTAAGTATACTATTTTAAGCTAAGAAGTAGTAAAGGCTTTAGTAAAGCTTTTTTACTTCTTTATTATTAAAACTTTTTACTTTCTAGTATATAATAGACTTAATTTTAAGCTAGTTATTTCTACTAAAAATAAAAAAAAAAGCTTTTATTTAAACTAAAGGCCTCTTGCTAGAACTTTTAGAGAATAACTTTAGTATTTAGTAAGTTAATACTAGTTGCCTTAAAAAAGCTTAAAATAGTTTTCTTTTTAAAAGCTATACGCTAAGCTTTTTTAAAAAGCTTAAAAAAGTCTTTTTCTACTAACAGAAGAATTCTATTGCTCTAATAAAAGATGTTTAATAACTTTTTTAAGTAGGCTAACGCTAAAGGCCTAAATATTTTAATATTAGGTAGCTAAAGCCTATAAGTTAAATAAAGAAAATATATAGTAACTAGAATTTTATAGTTATTATAATAATCTAGAAAATCTATAGTTATAAAAAATAAATAGCTATTAATAATAAGTAATTAGTACTTAGTTTAAGCGTAGTATGTAGTCTTTTTTTTTAAACACCTCTTTAAGCTAAGCTAGGCCTATATTATTATTAGTCTATTTAGAAAGTAATAAGGTAATATAAACTAAGTACTTATTTCAATTAAAAAAAAAAAAAAAAAAAAAAAAAAAAAAAAAAAAAAAAAAAAAAAAAAAAAAAAAAAAAAAAAAAAAAAAAGTGTACTATCTAAATAAATATAAGCTAAAACTATAATTTACTTTTTTAAACTATTTTATAAGCTTAGAATAACTTTTTTTTATATTGCTTTTTACTAAAGATCCTTTTATACCTACTAAAGATTTTAAGTAAAAAGCCCTTTTTATTTATATTAAAGATGTAAAAAGGCTATATATTATATTTTTTAATCTTATTATGTAATAAGTTAAAGTATAAGCTATACTTAGTTGCTAAATTAGCTTTGTAATAATTATAATCTATAAAAGCCTACTATTATAAAATAAGATAAGACGTGTTTCTGTAAAAGAATCTAAAAACCTAGCTTTTTAAGACCTCTCTACTAAGTAGAGATAACATAAAATAGCATATTATTAGACGCAAAGGTAGTGTACGCCTTTTAGTAAGTAATTTAATATATTGTATAAGCTTCTTTTTGCGTTAAGAGTAAAGAGAAAAGTAGGCAATTACGCGTAGCTAGCTTTTAGCTTAGTGCCTTTAAATAAGCATACAGTAGCTTATACTAATCTTTTTTACAACTTAGTAATAGCTAAAAGATGCGCCTAGTTTGCGCGATTTAATTTCTTTAATTGCTTCCTAGATTAGGTCTATATTAGTGGAGTTATGACGAGTTTTGTGTAGGTAGTTGTTGTGGTGGGGTGTATCGTTACGCGACCTGTTTTATTGCGCGCATAGACACCTTACGCGTCCGTGCACCTTACGGGCCAACGCGCAGGACGGGCCAACGCTCACCCCACCAAAACAACACCACCACTTTAACACCTAATAACTCCACTAATATAGATCTGATCTAGGAAGCAATTAATTAAATTTATTTGCGCGCACTAGGCGCATCTTTCTTGTATACAAAGTTTATAGAAAAGTATAGTGTAGTACAATCTACACTCTTTTAAAGACACTAAGGTATTTTAACTTTACGCAACCTTAAGTTTTAAAATTAAATAGCTTTTTACTTATAATAGGAGCTAGAGCTCTTACAGTATATTAAACAGCTTACTAGGCAAGGCCTTCTACCTATACAAGCTATAATAGAAAATTTTACCTTATAAATTGCAAAAAAAGAAGTTAGAATATACTAAGTTAATTGCTTTGTCTACTAGTACTTTAATAAGCTTATTTTAAGATAGACAATAGGCATAGATAATAATTACTACAAGGCTAATTCTAGAAAAAAGTATAGCCTATACTTTAATTTCTCACACAAGAAAATTAAGCAGTACTATATTAAGCCGCGTTATATATATAATATAAATAAGAAGAGCTTTCTTCTAAGTATTTAAGGAAAATTAAAAAGAATCTTTAGTAAGCCTTTATATAAGTAGGAAAAAAAAGTACTATTTAGAATAGCTTACAAGAGTAAATAATACACCTAGCTTACATTTATACTAATAGATTTTACTTAGCGCCTACCTTTATATATTAATCTACTTTAGAATTAATACAGGACACTTAGTTACAAGCTTTTAATTTTAAAACTTATTAAGTTTAAATTACTTTATTATTTTTTAGCTAGATAAATAATAATATTAGTTTTATGTAGCTTAATTAAGTGTTTAACTATAATACTAAGGTGAAGACTTAATTCTTTTATTAATTACTTATCTTAGACAGCTATAAATCTTACTTTACTATAAATTCTATTAAGTAATATAATTAAAATAAAACTTTTTTTGTAGTTTATCCTTCTTATTTAACCTACACGCTATAGCCTCTTAATATTACTTTATTTAAGCCTCTCTTATTAGCTTACTAGGCTAAGATATCTAGATTTCTAGAGAGAAACTAGGGCCTTACTTTAATAAGTAAGAGGAATTTCTTTTACTTTTTTTACTAAGCCTAGCAGGCCTTCTTTAAGGAAATAATAATTCTAAAAGCTTTTAAAGCTATAAGCCTCTTATCTTTTAATTTTAAAGTTATATTAAAAAAGTTTAGTATTAAGAGCTCTTTAAGTAATAGTAAGTTTTTAGGCTTAAGTACCTTAAACTAAAAAAAAGTTAAACGCCTACTACGCAAGGTAGTAAAAAATTAAAAGAATAAATAAGCTTAAAGGCTAAGCTAAGTTTATTACTAAATTTTAACTTAAAAGACTTTTTTTAAGTATAAAGTTAAGGGCCTACGCAAGGCTCTAATTAATAAAAAAACACATAAAATATAAGAGAAGCCTCTTCTACTTTAAGAGTCTAAAGAGTACTAAAGTAAGGCTATAGTTTAGTCTTTAAAAAAGGTAAAAAAGGCACGTAATTACTAGTAGCTCTAAGAGCGTAAGAAAGAGCAGGTACAATACTAAAAAGCTAAAATAAACAGGCATTGTAAGAAGATAAGGCAGGTAAAAAGAAAAAAGAAGAAAATAAGGCAATAGGCAAGGGCTGCAGCTTAATTAGTAAGGAAGAAAAAAAAGGCTAAGAGGGCTGCTAAATAGGCCTCTAGGGCAGCTGCTCGCAGAGCTATAAAACAACTCTAACAATCTATAAAAACTTCTTAAAAGAGTAAAAGAAGCAGCTTTAAGGCTCTTAAAAAAGTTACTTAAAAAAAGAGGCCTATCGCGAGCCCTACAAGTAGTGGAGAGCCTTAAGGTAGTATACAGCTTAACTAGCGTCTACCTCGCGCACAGGGCGCGCGATTAAAACTCTAACTTAATTTCTATAGCTATATATATTATTTAAGCCTTATAGATCTTACTACTAAAAAATCTTGCGATAGTAGCTATTATGTGAGGCTCTACAGCCTCAAGTTTGGTGGTGGTTTTAGTATTTAAAACTGCGCGTTGGCCCGTCCTGCGCGTTGGCCCGTCCACCTCAGTACACAACATTAACATTAATAGCAATAGCAACAGCAACAGCAACAGCAACAGCAACAGCAACAGCAACAGCAACAGCAACAGCAACAGCAACATCACTATTACTATTATTACTATTATTCTGCGCTAACAGAGCAAAACTTGAGCAATTACTCCGCAAAGGTCTTAATATACGCTAGAAACACACACTTAAAAAGTATTAAAATAACCCTCTCTCCCCCCCCCCCCTAAAGGACACAACCTGCGCTTCCACAACAGCAAAATCACAGTCTAGCAGGAACCTTATTACAGGCGCAGACAGCGTGCATTCCGCTCTAGGGGAAAACTCAAGCTCCCAGCTTTCATCGCGGGTGTCCGTCCTCCCCTACGCCGCTTTCAGTGGGAAGAGAAAAGATGGCGAGGAGGGAAGTTCGACGACGAGTTTGGCGGCGCCGTGGAGCCCGGCAAAAGAAGAGAGGGGGGGGGGAAATGTCTGGGAAGCAAAGGAACGGAGAAATGTCGCGCTTAGCGTTTGTGTGTGTGTGTGTGTTTTCAACGAGAATGACGGACAAGGACGTAAGTATAGGTTAGATATGCTTCGCGTCCTGTGCGTAGTAGTAGTAGTAGTAGTAACGCAGATGCGCTGCATCATCCTCACGGGTCGAGTGAGGATGCGCACAAGATTCCTGAGGCGTTGTTCCAACAAGTCCCGGGGTTTGAGACGCCTCAAGCCTCCGTTTTCTGGCGTGTTTGATGCGAGGAAGATGCGCGAGGATGAGATACTGCATTGGCTGATGCGATCGGCGTCCACGCCGTTGTCGGATTTGCGCAACCTGTTGGCAAAGAGTCGAGTGTGCCTAATGGGCGGTGCAGTTCACGCAGAGCCTATCTTGGGGGGTAACGGAGCCAATGCCGCGATTGTGGACGCGTTGAAGCTTGCGGATGCTATCTCTAGCGGTGAGGCGGATAGCTGGTATGATGTACGGTATCCGATATAGGTGCAGGGCGTTGAGGAAAGCCGAAAGAGCATTGGAAGAATGCATAGGTCGTCGACACAGGCGAGTGCGAGTCTTTGATGTGAAGTGCTGAAAAGGTATCCGCAATCTTGTAGTTCGATGATCCCTGAATACATCTAGAGCACTTTTTGATGTGGAGAGCTCATCAAAAAAGAGCTCAATAATATTAGCAGTGAGTAGTCATTGGAGAACAGCATAGAGTAAAACATGTAGACAGGAAGCATCTTTGATATTTTGTAGTTCGAGAAATCTGGGCAGCCAGAGCCACCACGCAGTCAGAAAACCACCAAAGGTATGTTAGCACGAATCTTAGACTGGTCATTCAGACCATAGCCGTACGTCGAAGTCGTCGAAGCCGTCTACCAGCCACCACCGCCACCCCAGGAAGCCTCACCTCCAGCAGCAGCAGCAGTATTAGCACCGCCATCATCATCACCACCCCAGCCACCACCAGAGTCTCCGCCGTCCTCAGCGACCGGCTGCTTGCAGCGCTGTTCAAGTTAGCCCCTGAGACAGTGCACGTAAAATGATGGCATTAAACGTACCTTGATGGTATGGCCCATCTCGTTGCAATTGTTACACTTGACCTTGGACCAGTCCTTGGGTTCGGGGCAGTCGCGAGAGAAGTGACCCGTCTTTTCGCAGTTGCGGCAGACAGCTTTGTCTGGGTTCTTAGGCTGGTCGCAGTCCTTGGCCATATGTTCTGTAGAGTCGCAGTTGCGGCAAGCACGAGCGGCAACGTTGGGACACTATCAGTCGTTAGTAAATGCTAGAGTGATTCGCGGATCCATACTACTGACATCCTTGGAAAAGTGACCGGTCTCGTTGCACTTGCGGCACTCGACGCCCTCAGCAGAGCGGGGCTCAGGACACTCCTTGGAGTTGTGGCCCTCCCGCTTACAGTTCTTGCAGGCATAGGGGTTAACACGCTCCTTGGGGCAGTCACGAGCACGGTGGCCGACTTCCTGACAGTAGACGCACTGGACTTCGGGTGCGGTGTTCTCGCGCTCAGTCTGCTCTTGCTTGCAGTGCTTACGAACGTGACCAAGCTCACCGCAGTTGCCGCACAGCGGTACACCACAATCCTGAATGTAGCCGCATGAGGTAAGACGCTCCAGGTTCTGAGCAGGGCTCTCGGGCCAGCCTTGTGCCATCTTGGCGCGGCGAGGTTTAGCAGAGAGCTGAACGGACAAGACAAACTTGCAGTCTGGGTTACCGATGAGGTCGATGATGGTCATGTTGGGGGCGATCTCCTGCTGCTTGGCAATGAGGAAAATAGCGAGGTTATCCTCACGAAGAGCTTGTTCGACAGCGGCAAGGTTGAACTCTTCCATGGTAGCACGAGCGTATGCCTTCAAGCAGACGCGGAATGTATCGAGGTCCTTCTCTTTGGCAGCATCGATCAGAGCAATCCAAGCACCCTCAGCGTCCATCTCAGGAATGCCAGACCAGTCGACAATGCGGCGAGACTTGCAGTCGACAGCGCGATGACCCTGTTGGTCGCAGAGCTTGCAGGTTCCGTCAAAGGCACGCTCGACACGCTCATTGGTACAGTCTGCCTTGTTGTGACCGACTTGACCGCAGTTGAAGCACTCCCCCATGAGACCGCCGCCGCCCTCAGGCTGGTCAGGGCAGTCGCGGGCAAAGTGACCGACCTGCTTGCAGCTATCAAATATGTCAGTACCGCAATAGCTGTCGGGCTGGGTGTTGCTTACATTCGGCAGCCGTCATCGCCAGCATCACCTCCGCCTCCACCAACGTCGGCACCGCCTCCCCAAGAGTCGCCAGCACCAGCATCGGCACCAGCATCACCACCGTTCCAGCTGTTTCCTACTGGGGCCGGATCCCATGACGATTCGCCGCCGCCTGTTGTCATATCAGCATAAGTTTGAGGTAGTGACGGCACGTTACGTACCTGCAGTTGCACCAGTATCCCAGCTCATAGCTGCGGTTGCTAGTCGGTGAGGTTGAGGTCGATTTCGAAAGTCTAGACGACGATACGGTCAGCATATGCGAAAGATGTAGGGTTAAGACAGTCATCTTGGGCATGTCGCCCCAGTGCCAGTTGCAAGACTAATCGCCTCGTGAGAGCAACGAACCTTAATAGAGTAGAGTGTCAGGAGAGGAGTGCTGATAGCACGCGATCGGGCTGCAATAAGATTAGGCGAATGCGGTCGGTCGAGCGACTGCGGGGGAAAAGGTGGAAGAGAGGAGAGTAGCGTGGTTGAGAATCGTGTTGTGGACGTGACTGCTCTGTTGGTATCTGGTAAATAGGCGGCAGGCCCGTGCGGAAGCTCAGCAATGACGGCCTAGGTGAAGGTGAGGTAGGAATTGTAGATTGCTGTCGGAATCGGCAAGGACAGAGGTATCGCGTATGGTCTGTTGTGCGATATGCCGAGCGTGGTAAGAGAGGATGCGAAATGTTGGTTGGTGAGATTGTAACATGATCAAGGCCGACTGGGGACGAGAGTGAGAGCAATGAGAAAGAGCAAGTGCGACCAAAAAAAATCATGAATAAACGAAAAATCACGAATGACCAGAAGTTCCTGTAAACGTTGAACAGGCATTTGGCACATGAAATACGTAAATACTCATCCTGCACACCAAGATCGCGTGCTTTTCCAGAAGCTGGTATCATGTCATGAACCTCACAACGAAGATGCTAAATGCCTTCACGGCAGTACCCGTGACCCAATTCTTCACCTGAACGCCTGGCAATGACTCGTAACTCCCGGCTGTTAAGGTTATGGCCGATTATACGCCACGGAACTGTAAATAGTTAGCATATGCTTTGTGTGTAGTTGGCAGCGCCCGAAGGCCTTCGCTGTGTCACTTACCATTCGCACCACCAAGAACCACATAGCTCCGATGAACCTGAACGCAGCCAATCCGGCAACACTGTACAGCACTACCGCCAAGTAGATGGTGGCTACATCGTTCTGCTTCTGCTGAGCTTCGTCGGGACTACTGACGGTAAGCTCCAGGCCACCAGACTGCAGGACCAAGGCGGTCAGGCCCAAGTTGCAGAACATCCAGAACAGTACGACACCTGATCGGAAACCCTTGTAGTAGTCTTCTTGCTTCTCGCTGGCTGAAGGCACCTTCTTCTCTTCCTTCCACTTGGCGCTGAAGACGCGGAGTTCTGTCTCGTACTGTGTATTGAGATCGGCATCGTCAGTTGGCGCCTGGATATCCGCTTTACCGTCAGCCTTGGTGGTGACTGAAGGAAGCTTCTCCGCTTTGTCGTCTCCTTTTGTACCCCACGTGATGTCGTGCGTATTGCAGAAGGCGTAGACGTTCAGAATGTTGATGTAGGTAGGTGTCATGAGCAGGTACTGGAAGAAAGACGTGAACATATGCCATGGGTCCAAAAAGATGATGGAGACCAAGAACCACATCACATACGTTGATAGTAGCGATATGATCAATGTAGCAAAGATCTTGTCCTTGAAAAGGTCTGCTGCGTTGAAGCCACCGTTGGTTTTGATCTGTCCCTGTACCGAGCGAACGGTGATGAAGATGGAGGCGAACATGAGATAAGCCATGATGATACACCAAAAGTAGACCATAGACATGTACCACTTGTTGGAACCCTGCGGCCGATTACCGAGTGAGAGTATGAAACATGTTATTAACACAGCAATGTAAAGCCATTCGAAAACGATGAAGAGCACTTTGCCCACGGTACCGAGTTCGTTTTGCAAAGAAGCAGTGAGGATGCGAAAGACCAGGAAGAAATTACCAAGAGCGAACCAGGCGAAGATCATGCTAATGGTTTGGTAGACAAACTCAACGAGGAACATGGTCTTGCGCATGAAAGAGTGATCACTTCGGAAGATGTCGAAAGAGTGGGCCAGGGCGTAGACAGCAGCGAAGAAGGATCCGTTCAACCAACGACGACGTTGACTGATGAATTCGGCCATGGTGGTTGGTACATCCGTTTCTCCAGTAGCAGACTTGACGTACTGCAGGATCCAATGACAATTCCTCTTGGAGACCAGTTCAAAACACAGAATACGATCCTCAGCCAGGTACATGTTGGCTGTGAAGATGCCAGCGTTGGCGCCGTGCATCTTTTCACCGGCAAAGTACTTCTCCAGCGGTCCTTGTCCAGTCTTGTCGTTCTGGAGCGCAATGTAGCGGTAGGCAGAAAAGGCACCGGGAAGGACAGAGATGAAACCAAATGCTGATTCAAGAGGCTTGTCGAGAATGTTGCTCATCTTGTACTCAAAGTTCTGCGTCGCTACCAAGGGGTTCAAGAGCTTCTTACCATGCACCAACATGGCTTTGATCTCACCACAAGCACCTGCGCACATGGGTTCGAGATCAAAGGCCTTCCATAGCTGGTAGACGGAGTCTTTACCAGGCTTAGTACCAGCATCAATAAGCACACAGACGTTGGGATCCAAGACAGTTCCGAAGGCCTGGAAGAACCATCGATGGGAATTGATCTTCTTTTGGTTCTTTTCCTTCAAGCAGAAGAGCATCTGGACTGGCGTGTTGCCCTTTTTGACACCGACGACGCCCTTCTTGATGTCGAGCGTCATCTGTGTAGTGTACTCGTAGATATGGGCAGTCACGTCCTTGCCGTTGACTTGCTGCTTGGCAATGCCGTCCTGGTAGACACCGAGCGCTGCTAGCACGGCGCGGGTCCTCGGGTTGATCTTGGCACGACCATCGCTAACGACGCAGACTACGATCTTCTTCCACGCGTCCTTGCCCCACGTCTTGCTGTTGGTTCGCGAGTTCATGTACTCGATGTTCTTGATGACACCAACCATTGTGCGCGCGAACAGCTCATCCTCCTCGTTGTACATGGTAATGACAATGAACAGCTCAGTATGCCTTGGCTTTGCAAAAAGCTTCTGGCGCAAGGTGAAGCGCTCGGCGTCGAAGTCTGCAGGGTCGCATGTGGCGGCTGAGTAGCGCATGTGGGTGAATTCGTCACGCTCCGGGGGCTGTGCGTGTGGGACCTGATTCAACAACCGCGGTGGAATTGGACAATCGAGCACCAAATTGCCCTTGAACAATTGGACCTCCTTGACTGTCTTCCATCGCTTGATCGGGGCTGGGCTGGGTGTGGGCGCAGGCTCATCTTGGAATGGGTTCTCTGGGTCCATGTCGTCTGCATCATGGGGATCTGGACCGTAAGAATTGGCTCCGTGTATTATGGGCCTGTTCATGTCCTCATCCTGCCAGTAATGCGTGGGTTGTGTACCGTATCCGGCGCCTGGACTCTCGTCATGCCGAGTTGGGTCATAAGGCTGATTGTAGTATGCATCGTGATGCGCTTGTGGGTCAAGAGAGTAATTCGAGTCTTGTCGTTGGGGTCGTGGGTCGTAATCATCATGATAGTTGCCTGCTGCGTAGGGTATGTTTTCTACTGAGTACTGTTTGGCATGTTGGTCAGCGGAACACGGCGCGTACTCTGTTCCCGAGGCGCAATACGCACACTTGGTTGTAATGGCAAGCGGTCGCCGGAAGCTGCTGCTGGGTTGGGTCCCATGGGGATCTCCAAGATGCCCGAGGGTTGTGGTGAAGCATAGCGGTCTTCTAGTTGATAGCCACGGAGAGGCTGGCCGGGCGAAGGGGTCCGCCCAGCCGGTCTTCGTGGATCCATATCGTACGGGTCGTCGCTACCGCCTTGTGCGCCTAAGCGGTACGGTTAGCTTGACTGACTGCTGAGGCAGCTCGTGGTGGAAAGGGTTGTAAGGTGGTTTGCGAAGGTGACAAGATGCACTGGTCGCTACCATCCGACCTCGAGTCCGCCAAGTAATTACTCACCGAGTCGGTTGTAAGACATGGTGTGTTATTTCCCGTGGATGGTGCGCCTTCAATCTTTCTGCGGCAAAGCGACGGGCGGATGAACGGGCCCAAACACGAATCCTAGGGGCTACCCAGTAAAAAGGCCAAAAGGTGCGACTGTTGTTGTGTGCTGTCGTATGGGTGTCGCGGGAACAGCGACTGGTATATGTCTGGGTTTCAGGTGTGTCTGGTGCGTTTGGTGGGTCGGCAGTGCCCCAGGGTTGTTTACTGTAGCAACGAGCGGGTACGCGTGGGCGATCAGATGATGTAACACCCCAACGCAAGCGCAAGTAAGCGGCTTCCAGAGATTGCGCGACTGGAGCCTCGGAGCTTATGGAGATGAGGATATTGGGATTGAGATTGAGATTGAGTTCAGCTCACGGAAGACTGACTCCTGGAGGGTTGGCCCGTTCAAGTGCAGCTGAACCGCCGCCAAGGAAGCTCTCGCTGCGCAATCATCGAGGGGTGCGCCACACTTCACAGCCCTGCTCTTACGAAGCCTCCCACATCTATTTCCATCCAAGCGTTACATACACAGTAGTAGACGATCAGGGAAGAAAAAGCCGTGCCGACACGACGCCTGATGTCATCGAGTACATGCTGATGACTCCGGCAACCCCACCAAGGCCGAAGGGACGCGTCAATTGCGCATGGCACTCGCGTACAAGGTGTGGCTGTCGCAGTGCAAAAGTGGCTCAGGCATTGTGTCCCACTCCACGCTACTCGTCTGGCATTGGCATCATACATGGCTTGTCTTGCGGCTATCGTGCATTGATGATGGCCTATTGTCGTGGTCGCGTTTGATGTCCGTACCTGTCGATCTCACGTCATGTGCGGCGAGTCTACATGCTCAAAGAGAGAAATTCCAAATGCATCTCGGCTACTCTGCTGCAAGTAAGCGCGTTGCGAAAGATTGCTCTACCTGACAAGCCTAATCCCGATGATACGCCGTCCCCACATCTTCTCAGATGCCGCGTATCCTCGCGTCTCCACAACGCTCAATCGCAAAGAAACCTCACACCCACCGAGCCTACCCACACACGTCTCGAGCGCCTTCCCCACACCACAGCCATGAACGACTCCAACCCGCCTGGACCCGTCTCCGTCCTATTCGTCTGCCTAGGAAACATCTGTAAGCACACGCCCTCCGCCTTGTACCCTTCCTGCCCCACCAACAGCACAGCACAGCACAGCACTAACACCCTCCCACTAGGCCGTTCAACAATGGCAGAAGGCGTCTTTCAATCCCTCACCACACCCTCACACCCCCTCATCTCGACAGTCGATTCCTGCGGTACCGGCGCTTACCACGTCGGTTCCAGCCCCGACTCCCGTACCATGGCCACCCTCAAGGCGAACAAGATAACCACCTACCGCCACTCTGCACGAAGGTTCTCTCCTGCCAGCGATTTTGAAAAGTTCGATTATATACTTGCCATGGATGACGAGAATCTAGAGGACTTGGAAGCGTTGAGACAGAGGGAGGTGAAGAAGAGAGGTGGGGGTGAGGAGGGTGTTGGGAGGGTTATGCTGTTTGGTGAGTTTGGCGGGAAGATGAGGAAGGGGAGGCGGAGGGAGAGGGGCGAGGAGATTGTGGACCCGTATTATGGGGGTGATGATGGGTTCAAGACTGCGTATGAGCAGTGCATGAAGTTTGGCAAGGTATTTTTGGAAAGGCTCGAAAAGGGAGACTTGAGCTGAGAAGCGGTGGATGAATGGGACGCATCACGGGTAAGGGGGCGGCTGCTGTGTGGGAATATGTAGGGTGGAGTGGTTGTGTTTAGATACCCTATAGACTAGCCATAGGCTACAATGCATGTACAATTCCATTTGACTCTCGTCATCCACATTACAACGCGTCATTCCTCCGGGGTATAATTCATCATCACCATCGTTCCGTTACGAATTCCGCTTGATCTGCCTCTCTAGATCCAGTAGTTTCTCTACCGTCTTTCCTCGCATGAAGTCGGTCAATCCCAAACTGTATGCATGTTAGCCCCGCACTCAACCCTCAAGGCTCCCAGTATGATACTCACATGCCCTCTCTCGTCACAACTCGATATGTTCCGCTATTCTGCCAGCCTCCGTCGCCTCCACTAAAGTGACCATTGCCATCCACCTCTATGCTGCCGAAGATGTCTTCTGGCCACGCAATGCGCCCGTAGTCTGGTGGGTTCCTCAAATCACTGATATGTATCCAGCCTCCATGACCTGCACCTCCCATGCCACCTTGGTGGTTCGCGCCGCCTGCGCCATCGTTCGGGTGCGAGAGGTTGGAGCCGCCTGGCGACGCGTAAACGGCGGCTTGTGATTGTACGTAGGGGTCTGATATGGCGTGTGTGGCAAACACAGAGGATAGGATAGGAAGGAAGTGCGGGTTCTCGGTAAAGTTCTGCGGTGTTGGTGGGAGACCGGTGCATGTGCCTATTGCGAGTTGTGGTGTTGGAGGTTCGGTGGGCAGCAGCGATAGCAATCGTTTACTCGGATCGAACGGATCCTTGAAAACGTACTGGATTGTGCTGGTTAGTATTTGGCATTGGGAAAGCGAGAGTAACATACAATGTGTGGATTCTCCGGTAACGTCGAGGCATGTCGCGCGCCTCGAAGACGAAGTGTTTGCGAAGCAGGACGTAGACGGCGCGCAGAATGCACGAATGTGTTCGCAAACAGCTGATACAACACGGGACACATGGCGATATACAACTGTAAGGTATAAAGTTTGTTTACTATCGCTACTGGGAATGAAGCTGATATGAATCGATGCTCGATTACTAACCATGACGAGGACTCGAAAGTCCGCACTAGCGGCTTTGCGTCTTAGTCTCGCGACAAAAGTACCCCAGCCACAGCGATTATCCATTACCACCTATCCGGGATAGTTTCAGCAAATTTGCTACGAGTCCTAGATAGTGCCGTAATCCTGCATGGACCCTCGGATAATCACAACCCAAGCCTCGACCGCCGGCCGTGATGGTCCCCTAAACCACTGCTAGCGCCACCCCACTAGCCATGCAAAATGTTCGCATCGACGAATGGGAGTGCAGACACAGTTGGTGGAGGGAGACGCGAACGGTGTATCGGCTGAAGTAAGTTGGGAAGGTGCTTCGTTGAGAAGCATCTTTCCACCTTCGACTCATGATTCTTTCTCGTGCCGTCGCAGTTCTACACCATGGCTTCGAACGGTGCGGAGATAGCACCTGTCGAGAAGAGGGTCGGGGAGACGAGTGTCGCGAAGCAGGCAGGGTTGCACCAGGATGTTGAAGTCGGACCTGAAATGGTTGATATCGATAGAATCGAGAGAGTGTATTCGTATGTTGCTCATTTCTCATCACGGGTTTTGCTGACGGCCATTCAGCAAGCTCGACCGCCGGATACTTCCAGCATTCTGGGTCCTCTACTTCTTATGCTCGGCGATCCGCTCCAACATTGGACTTGCTCAGACCATGAACCTGTCCGAAGGCCACGATCTTGGATCAGTGCTCAATATCACACCGAAACAAGTCTCGACTGGTCTGGCGCTGTTCTACGTCTGCTATGTCATCTTTGACCTTCCTTCCAACCTCATCATGTCGAGGGTCAGCCCGCACGCCTGGATGAGTCGCATCGTCACCTGTGTTGGCATCATTGGCATGTGCTTGACTGCTATGAACGCTGCCTGGAACCTCTAGTAAGTGACAACATGGATGTGACATTCCGTTCACGGACTAACAATGACTCAGCCTTCTCCGACTGCTACTGGGTATCGTCATTGCCGGCATGTGGCCCGGTATGTCGTACTATCTAACTCTCTTCTACCCTCCGTCTCGCACCGGCAAGCGCATTGGGCGCTACTTCACAGCATCCCAGATGTCTGCGGCGGTCGTCGGTCTGGTTTCAGCTGGTTTCCAGAAGATGGACGGAGTAGGTGGCCTAGTTGGGTTCCAGTGGATGTTCCTATTGTACGGTATTGTGGGCTTCATCGTCGGAATATCGCTACTTTGGTGGCTTCCCGACAGACCACTTCCCCCAGGCCAAGTCCGTCAGCGAACCGGACTGTCAAAGTGGCTGCCACAAGGCAAACCGGCCCTGGAAGGCGAAGACGCGCGTATCCACTACGAAGACTTGACCCGTGTCTACAGCCGCAAGCTGTGGACCATGAAGGACCTCTGGCACGTGGTAATCGACTGGAGGATTTACCCGCTTGTCATCATGTACTTTGGTGTAGTGGGAGTAGGCAACGGAACACAAGCTTACGCGACCGTTATCATACGCGGCATCAACCCAAGCCTCACAGGCATCCAGCTCAGTTTGCTTTCGGCGCCCATCTGGATTGTGAGTACCTCGGGCTACATTGTGTGAGTTGGGCTAATTGCAACAGATGGATCTCATTGCCATTCTGCTCGTGACGCCAATCTCGGATCGCTTCCATCACCACCGACCTGCTTTCTTCAGCGGCGCCGTTATGATACAGATCGCAGGTCTTTTGATGGCCACGTTCGCCAAAGACTGGTCGCGCTACGGTGGCGTTCTACTTATTGGCTTCGGGCTGGGGCCGACGGTGCCCATTTGCATGGCGTGGTCTAACGAGATCTTCCAGCCCCGCCACGGAGAGGTGGGTGTAGCAGCCGCCAGCGCACTCGTGTCTGGGCTTGGTAATCTGGGAAGTATTCTGACAAGCTACGCACTGTACTCTGGATGGCCGGAAGATGCCAAGGAGGGCCCGCACAAGTACCGCAACAGCAACTTTGTCATGATGGGCATACTCTGCGCCAGTATACTCAGCGCGGGCAGCATGGTCATGTTATTGAAGGTGTTCGGTAGCAGCAAGGGCAAACAGATTAGTAGTGCAAGCTCGACTAGTGAGGGCGAGGCTGCCTATGTTGACGGTGCCGCACGGCGCGAGGTTCAGCAGAGGGGTCTCGGAGGAATGTTCTGCTTCCGATGATGAACGGGTGGAGAATGGCGCTGCAGCGGGTGATTGGCAAGATGACACTCATGGAGAAGGCATTGATCGGAATGGGTTTCTGGAAATTGCCCATGGGGCACAGGGTCACGAGGACGTCGAGTGCTCGCGTGGAGGCGGGAACCAGCTCTACTTGATGCAAGTCAACATGTTGCTGCGGACTTGCTGTGACACAAGCGACAGAAGTACTACAATAAGCTGTACGTTGGCTCCAACTAGATATCCCGTTTGCTCGTACCATTGCGCTTGATGGCGATAGCCGACGGACCGCTGGCACAGCGGTTGTTCAACTCGCAGACAGAGCCAAGAGGGGCTTTCACGATTTCACGATACCCCAAGCCTCGTCGCTCTGCGCCTAGTCTGCTTCCCCGTAACTCCATCCTTTCTTCGCCTGGCTCCGCTTCCGGCGCCTTGCCTCGCCTCGCCTAGAAACCCGTCCAGCCTCTGCCCTCGACATCAGAAGCCCTCCGTGTCTCAGTAGGAGCGCGCCCCACCCCACTGCCGGTACAGCTGTCAGGAAACAGACATCAGTGACGTAGGCGCTCACTTCCTCTCACAACACCGCCCACGACTGTACGGGCGGCAAACTAGCCTTCCCAACAGCCGCGTCCATCTTCACATGCTTTCGACGCCACCCGCTCGTCTGGCTCAGCCCTGCATCGGCACACCTGCTAACACGACATGTGCAGTCCCCGCAGACTCTCAGTAGCTACAACCCCGGCCAAGACGCACGACAAGCCCCACTATACACCGGCCGTCACATCTATACCACGCGCACCATGTCCGCCGCAATCGACAACGAAGACCTGGAGGAGCTCTCCATCTCCATGCCCGCCCAACGGCGAGGAGCGGGCGCAGCAAGCACCACCAGGGCCCAGGACCATGCCGTCGCGCCGCCCTCTGCGCTTGGGACAGCTGTCCAGGAGAGCAAGAGCAAGGACTCCAAGGCGAATCAGCGGCTCGGACAGTATACTATAGTCAGGACACTAGGTGAGGGCTCGTTCGGCAAAGTCAAACTGGCGACGCACCAGGTCAGCGGCCAAAAGGTGGCGCTCAAGATTATAAACCGCAAGAGACTGGTCACCCGCGACATGGCAGGCAGGATAGAACGCGAGATCCAGTACCTGCAGCTGCTGCGGCATCCTCACATCATCAAGCTGTGAGTTGTTTGCACATCCGTAGCTTTCGCACACTGACCGCCTGCAGCTACACAGTCATAACGACGCCGACGGAGATTATCATGGTCCTCGAATACGCTGGTGGTGAGCTGTTTGACTACATCGTCAACCACGGGAAGCTGCAGGAAGCTCAGGCGCGGAAGTTCTTCCAGCAGATCGTATGCGCGGTCGAATACTGCCACAGACACAAGATCGTACATCGAGATCTGAAGCCAGAGAACCTTCTGCTCGATGACGATAGCAACGTCAAGATTGCTGACTTTGGGCTCAGCAACATCATGACCGACGGCAACTTTCTCAAGACAAGCTGCGGAAGTCCCAATTACGCCGCACCCGAAGTCATCTCCGGGAAGCTGTATGCTGGTCCAGAAGTCGACGTCTGGAGTTGCGGTGTCATCCTCTACGTTCTGCTAGTAGGCCGACTACCCTTCGACGACGAATACATTCCTACCCTGTTCAAGAAGATCGCCGCCGGACAATACAGCACACCGAGCTATCTATCCCCTGGCGCCACGTCCTTGATCAGGAAGATGTTGATGGTCAACCCCGTACACCGCATCACAATCCCCGAACTTCGACAAGATCCCTGGTTTACCAAAGACCTGCCTGCCTATCTTGAGCCACCTGCTCAAGACTTCTTTGACAGCGGAGCGGACCCGAACAAGGCAATTGACCCCAGGGCTCTGACGCCGTCAGCTGATGCTCCTCGCGTGCAGGCGCTACACGAGAACGTTGTCTCCAAACTTGGCAAGACTATGGGTTATGCAAAGCATGATGTGCAAGACGCATTGGCACGTGATGAGCCTAGCGCGATAAAGGATGCCTACTTGATCGTTCGGGAGAATGAGATGATGCGGAAGAACCGTAAGCCAAAACCCTACCTAAACACGTACGTGACTAACACTCTACTATAGCATTGTTGACGGGCCCTGAATGGGACCACATGTCGCCCCCTACTCACGAAAGTCACATGGATAGGTTCAGGCCTCAGTCGTTGAATGCTGCTTCTCGTCCACAGTTCATACCCCCATCAAACTCGGAACACGAACGAGCACGTCAAGGATCGAATGCTAGTAGCCAACTTGCGAATATTCGAAGTCCTGTGAGCACCGTTGCCATCTTGCCAAGCAGTCTCACAGAATATCACAAAGCCTACATGAAGGGTCACCCAAGACCGCTTAACAAAGTCCAAGAAAGTGATGGTCTCCCACCGACCCCGGAGCAGACCGAGGAGCAGCGGCAGATCTCAGCCAGAAGGCTAAAGCCAAACTTCCGCACCATGCCAGAAACAGGCAGAAATAAACCCGAGCCGATGACAAGTCTGCCGGCCAAGAAGCCGCGGGCGACCAAGTGGCAGTTCGGTATCAGATCAAGGAACCAGCCTGCAGAAGCTATGCTTGCGATATTCAAGGCTCTGAAAGCCATGGGCGCTGATTGGGAAGTGCCCAAGATACGCAGAGCAGGTGGCAGAAGCGGAACTCGCAGTCGCAGTGCATCTCGGACTCCTGATGACCGTTCACCGCCTAAATCGCGAAGCCAGTCGCAAGACTCGATATCGTCGCACTCGTCGCACGAAGACCAAGGAGCTAGGGTGAATTCACCACATCGTGAGCCGCTGGGTGTGCGTAACAAAGATGCAAATGAGCAGGAGACCAGAGGTCGGCAAAAGAGGCATTACAACCACACCAATGACTGGGGTTATCATGTTCCAGAAGATCCATGGGTCATCAATGCCCGCTTCCGCAAAGAGGGTATGTTCCCTCCTGGTGTCGCACATCCTTCTTCCACGCACTCGTCGCGCGTCGATCTCGCCAACAACCCTTCGGGTCTTCGTAGGCGTAGTTCCACCAACGCAAGCGTATCCAGTATTCACGGGGTAGAAGGCATGACTCCATCGGAGCGTGCGGCTTCCCGCGCGGCTTCCATTAGCGAAGGGCACCATGACCCCGACGAGGCAGTCTACATCTACATGTCCATTCAGCTTTACAGTATCGATCGCGACTTCTTTGTCGTAGACTTCAAGTGCGCAGGCTACGAACGTCTTGTATCCAATCTTGTCCGCGAAATCAAAGCCTCTCCTTCACGCAATACGTCAATTAGCAATCTCGCACTGTCCTCCAGTCATTCGAACCCGCATCAAGATGGCTGGGATGACGAACAAGGCGTGTGGCGCAGACTGGGTGAAGGTGAGCCGCTGCCCGAGGATTTGGCGAATAAGCTCCGCGAAGGAGGTACGGATATCCTCCGAGAACGAACGGAGCTTGTTGGTGCTGGACGGCAGGAGGGAGAGAAGATTGTCACCAGTCCTTTTCCTTTCTTGGATGTCGCTAGCACGCTTATTCTACAGTTGAGCGGAGAATAGTCATCATGTTATGAGACGCATGGACGACTTGGCTGCCGTTGAACTGGACTTTGAAGGGATGGGGAGGGAGAAAAAATGCGACATGCATACATAGCACAGGTCCGCAAACACACAAAGAATGAGGTGTCTAAAGGCTGATGATAGATGTACGACGAGGCTTTGATATCAGTGTAGTATAATTACGCCCCCCAAAACATCTTTCTTGAACATGCACCATATCCTCATCCTCATCCTCATCCTCATCCTCATCCTCATCCTCATCCTCATCCTCATCCTCATCCTCATCCTCATCCTCATCCTCATCATTATTAACCAATCCTATATTTACAGTTATACACAACAATCCAAGAGCGAAAGAGATTCCCGCACAACCCCCCCCCCCCCGTTTTTGTTACCTCAATCGTGCAATTTTCCCATTTCCACGCCCAAATTTGATCATCTTTCCAACTTCTTGCTTTCGCGCAACTGCCTGTACTAAGTACGCGCGTCTCAGAACAAAGGGGGGGGGTGAGAAGAGCGTAGAAAGCAGGGCCGTCTAGAGTAGAGAGAGAGAGAGAGAAGGAAGAAAAGACAAACAAACAGTCCAAGAGTTGGGAAAAAAGTATGTTATGAATTTGAACAGCAAGTGTCTTTTGTCTATCGCATGCCGCCTGCGCCAAAGCCACCAGCAGCGGCACCCATGGCACCTAGTCGTGAGGCGAGCTTTGGGTATTTTTCTTGTACCTAGACGAGGAGATTAGTGTTTGTTGTTTTGGAACGTATAGTATTTCAATTTTTACACAATGACATACCTCAAGTTGTGTCCTGGTTGCTTCGGCATAGCTAAGAGCGTTGACAATTTCGCCTTCTGTCCTTGACAGCTCGGCCGCACGCTCAAAGTACTTGAGCGCTTCTGTGACCTTGCCTTGTTGCAACAGCAGCTGTGCCATGGTCGCAACAGCAATGTCGCATTCTGGGTCGATGATGAGAGCCTTCTCGCACAGCTTCTCGGCATCGTCAAAGTCGTTCTTCCATTGGAAGAGCGCAAGCGCCTTGTTGATGAGGGGCAGGACGTTCATGCCGAGGGGCTTGCTCGTCTTCTCCATCTCAACGGCAGTGTCGAACTTCTCGATAGCTTCTTGGTACTTTTGCTGGTCGAGCAGCAGTTCTCCGTAGTAGTTGTATACGTCTGGCACATGGGAGAAATTTTTCATGCAGCGGCGGAAAGTGGCCATGGAGGAAGCGATGCTGCCCATCTTGTATTGTGTGACGCCGAGTTGGATGTGCGAGAAGATGAAGTCCTTGTCGAGGTCGATCGATTTCTGGTAGTCCTTTGCGGCCTCGCCGAACTCGGACTTGATGAAGTGTAGTTGTGCGCGGTGGTAGAAAATGTCGGGATCGCTGGAGTTCTGTTCGAGGGCTGCGGCGAAGTCAGCTTCGGCGGCTTCTGGGTTGGCAAGCTCCAAATGCATGCTGGCGCGCTTGATGAAGCTCTGTGTCAGTGTGGGCTGGAGCTCGATGCTCTTGTCCATGTCCTTGAGCGCGTCCTCATTGTCACCCTTGAGGTAGCTAAAAGTTCCACGCATGTTATACGCGAACGCCTCGTGCTCTCCAAGGTCACCAAGCTCGACTGCGCGGTCGAAAGCTGCTGCAGCCTCTGTGTATCCATCGCCGGTCTTTGTTGCCATGGCCTTCAGACCCTTGCGCAGCTGGCCCTTTCCGCTCTCCTCATCAAGCTCAGCGTCTTCTTCAAGGCCCTCTGGTGTTGGCTTCGGTCGGAAGCTCTGGAGGTAGTTTGTGACAAAGGTTGGGCTGGGCAGCTTCTTCTCCTTGGAGGCGAGAATAGCCTTACCCTTGGCATCGGCGACCTTCTTCAACAGACGTTCAACGCTCTGTGCGCTGCTCTCATTGCGGAAGCCATCGATGATGCAGCTCGCAGTGTAGTCGAGAAGTGCTTCGCTGTTGCGCTCGACCTGTTCGTACGCGTTGGCTCGTCGGTTGAGCGCCTTTACGTATTCGTTGTCGAGGTTGATAGCGGCAGTAGTGTCCTCGATGACCTTGTCCCACTCAGACCTGGCATTATAGCATGCGGCGCGGTTCGAGTAGAAGACGGGATCTTGCTTGCAGAGGATGGCCTTGCCGTAGAGGTCGATGGCGCGGTCGTAGTCTTTGGAGCCGTAGGCCTTGTTGCCTGCAGCTTTGAGTTTTGCGGCATAATCTTTACGGTCCTGCGGCGTGTTAGCATTGACGGACAACTGGCAATGTCTAAAGAGTGTCGCACCTCGTCTGATAGTGCTCCTACGCTGTTCTCGTCCACGTCTGGGAGCTGGTCTTCGGTTGTTTCCGCTACCGATGCTTTCTTCTCTATTATATATTCAGTCCAGGTTCTCATCAGAGTAGTGTATCCACCTACCAGATTCAGCAGACGCCTTCTCGGGGGCCGAGTCTTTCTCAGCCCTTTCCTTTGCGCGCTTGCGCTCGCGTTGCCTCTTGCGCTTTGTCGCCGCAGTGTCTGCCGCGCCATCTCTTGAATCATTGGAGAAGTAATAGACGGCACCACCAGCACCAACGACCAGCGTTATGCCCGCAATCGTGTAGACGACGCCCTTGTTCTCCGAAGCCCAATTCGACAGTCGGTCCCATAGCGAGTTGTTCGTGTCGACGGGAATCTGCACTGGGAAAGGGCCCGGGCCCTGCGGTGCAGGTGCATTGACAGGCGCCATGGCCGGTGTATTCGAGGGTGTATTAGGTAGATGGAGGTGTGGAGGGCCCGACGTCGTAGTGCTAAATGACGTTGGGCTGTTGTGTGTTGAGTCGCAGAAATTTGGCTAGGACGGACAAGGCTGGAGGTGCAACGACGCCCGCGCGGACGTCATATCAGCCGTGCCGAAGACCGTTTCAAGGGCCCACATCGGCCTCTAGCTTTCACTTATCCCTCAACTCTTCAACCATATGCATTGTGATGTGACATAGCAGCTAAGCAAGACGAAATTCATCTGCAGGGCTTTGGTGAGGGAACAGTTGTGTTCGACTCAGCCCCTCATTCCCATACTTGGACATGAAAGCGCCATTAAGCTTGGTTCTTGACTTGATCCATCAGCCTCATTCCAAAGTCAGATTTTAACAGCTGCGCTCAATCTAAAGAGCCTCTACTACCCGAGCTCTAGAGTGGCTGATGGGCATAACCACAGTACTGCCAAGACACGGTACCTCACTGCGACATTAAGAACGATGCTCCTGGAAGACAGCACCCGGCTGCATCTGGAGAAATGCAACATCTTCAGCAGTATTGATAGGACAAAGAACCGGCCTCTTCCAATGATCGTGCTTCATCAGTGTGAACCTCGGCTTAGGTATGTGAGTGCAAGCACATGTCCTATCAGCTGTCAACTGTTGAAGCATCTCCCAACATTTCAAGGTTGGGAGTTCAGAAAACACTTCAGGCTATCACGCGTAGTCTGCAAGTGCAAAATGTAGAGGAGTTGAACACCTCCACGATCACGTTCACTCAGGCTCACAGCATACTCCTCCTCTTAGCCAACTTTTGGTACTGCCGCGACGTTCTCGTATGTCCATCCTCCATCTCATAGTCCACTGATGCTATGCTGCCCTTCCTCACAGTGGCAGGGGCTCTGAGACTCTCTGCACCACTTGCTAGCCGAAGCTTTGCCGGTGCGGAGTCTTTCCTGCTTAACCGCCGTTTGATCACCTCGGCTATATGAGAAAAAAAGCTATTGGCAGCTTTAACCTCTCGTGGGACGGCTTCGTGTACCGAACCGTTGCTATGTGGATGCCCGTGGCCATGGTTGTGCACATGCGTGTGCCCGTGGTCACCGAGGAGATGTGACTTTTCGCCAGGCTCCATGTATAAATGGCTACCCTCATGATTGACGAACCAGTTCACCATGTACTGTTTTCCTTCTGGTCCACCGCCACAGGATCCGGCGAGGACGTGCGAGGGGGGCGAGTTGACGGCGAGAGCGAAGAGGTTAGGCGGTTCGCAGAAATCCGTCACCAGTCCGCGGTGTAAAATGAAGTAGATGAGGACGAAGACGTTCATGGCGAAGACAAGTGCAAGTATAAGTACCCATGCTCTGGAAGCACCAGGCATGCCGCCGGATGCGTATTGCTGGGCTTTAAGAGACGCTTTGAAGAATTGAGTTTGGTACTCGTCGAGCATAGGGTATGTATAGTTCTATGGACAGGTCAGCAAACCGGGTCGAGGTAGAAAAAAGGGGCCTGCGTACCCAGAACGTCACAAAGGGCGTATCTATCATACTCAACAGCAGGGTACATCCAGCCAAGACAGCTATGGCCTCTCCTATACTGGGTATCGCATTGCTTAGGTCCACTTTGAGGTTTTCAGGATCAGGATCGGCAGGCTTTAGTATCAACTGTGTCAAGAGTCTGGAAGTGCTCGCATTCGCATCCATGAGACCGGTGCCGAGTGAGAGACTGTTCGCCCAGTCGGTACCTATGTCGCGCCAATTAGCCACGCCCTTGGTGTTGATGCTGACTTCGTCTTCCGTCTCAACGAAAGCCATTTTATCATTGGCATCTTCGCAAATTGCTTCCATGGTAGAGCCAGATCCTGTGACATTGTGTCGTGTACTGCATCCCGGTCTCACTGTAAGGTGTATCTTGCATAGTGAAAATATGCCGGTCCCGTCTATAGCAACGTCATCTGGGCCACCCTGTCCCAGCAGATAAATCGCAGGTCGTCCCCAGACGTTGCTAGAATGATTCAAGATTGTGTTAAAAGACGAAGGGTATCTGCCGAAGACGGGAGGCGAGTTGAGCGTGGTTGTGTCGTTGACGTCCCAGCCGAAAATCTCATCCACCACAGTTTTGTTGAATGTGGTCGCATTGTCTCTGATACCGGGAACATTTCCCCACGAGATGAGGTCGACCGTTTCATTGTTGGGCCAGGCATCGTATACGATAGGCGCTAGTTCTGTCTTGTTCATGTTGACGCATAAAACGTTCAAGATTGGTGATGGTACCGAAGCACGCAATGAGTAAGTTCCTTCGGAGTTCAGCTCTTCAGGTTGCAAAATCCTGTTTCTCTGGTCACGGGCAGCAGCGAAAACACCCGAATGGGGCATTGCCATTGTTACATTGTTTATAGCCCTTCCATACTTCTTGGATACCTCGGTAGTATTGATGATGTCTATCCATTGTCCAGTGACCGTGGTGTTCTCATACAGAAGCCCAAAGCCCTGGGGTCGTAGTTCCTGGATTGCAGTACCGTTGCCGTTTCTGGCTGATAGATCCCAGTCCGAGAGGTAACGCTGAAAATTGTGGTATCCTTGGCCAGCATGTTCCATCTGCAGGCAAGTCTCCCCTTGAGCCTTCTTGTCGGTGCGAATGGGTGTCTGGCACATTTGTTTGAGGTAGTTGATATTTGCGAAATCGCTCTTAACACGACCGGCCAATACCAGGCCATTGTCCCAGTTGCCGTCTCTTAGAATGGGCTGAACAGTAGCAGCAGCAGCAGATGAATACAGCGTCGCCAGAATAGCGCTAAGTAAGCTCAATATACCCAGGAAAGACAGCCCAGCATACTTGGCAGTTTCCCAGTGAGTGATCAATGTGCCTAGATATTGGTGTACAAAGTCAGCACATGTCTCAACATGCAGTTGGAGCAGAGACGTCGCCTACCCGGCTGCACAACCCATCTCCACATACTGAGCTCCGACAGCGTAACACCGCGGCCATGGTCCTTCATGAACGCTCTTCGACTAAGTACTTGTCCAAGGAAGGCTACAAAAGCCGTGACAAAGGATAACTCGATAAGCTTAGCCATGACAGTCGTAAGTAGAATAGCATCCGCAGGCGTCATGGGACCGTGACTAGTGATTCGCCGACCGTAGTGAGGTGCGCGGATAGCCAGAGCTAAAAAGATTCCCGAGAACAAGCACGAAAACAACGAGATAGCGATCAGAGACAAGTTGAGCCAGGTGAAGCGTGGGTGGTAGAAGTCTCGAGTAGTGGCGCATTCATGGATTGGGCGAAAGTCATTCTCGTATGCTGACTTGATCGATGGAGCGGCCCCGCCTCCTCTGAGTCTATCAGTATCAGAAGAATGTATGTATGTCTCGTACTCGTTCACGCTGGTGTTGCTTTGCTTTGCGTTCTTCAGGATGCCATGCCGAAAGTCTTCGTATGTGCCGACGTCGGGACTCGCTCTGCCAACGTCGGGGCTGAATCTTTCCCGTCGTAGATCTGGTGTGGAGTCATTCGAGCTCTCGGGGAAGCCTCCAAAGTATGGATCAGCCGAACCTGGAGGCGAGAAGGTGCCAGGGCTCTTCGTGGGTGGGCTTTTGGGGCCAGGACCAACGGCTCGTCGTGGGATTGGCTGTATGCTGACACGTCTGGCCGTCTGCGTGGTTGCACCAGATGCTGCTATGCCCAATCCATTGTCCTTGCCTCGTTGGAAGCCGTCTGCCATGTCTTCTTCCTCATCTTCCTCCTGGATGATGCTTGGCGTGTTGCGGCCGACGGCGGTGGTATCGCTCTGGTGCCGTGCGTAGTTCGGTCGCGCGGGCGGGGGGCCAGTAAGCCCGAGAGTGTGGGAGTTGTTCGAGAAGCCGAGCGAGGGCAATGCGGGTGTGTTGTCTGAGCTCTCAGAAAGATGCGAGGATTCCTGCATAAGTGGCCGACGATCGACCATGATGTCTGTCTGGCGTGTAGCGCCCCTCTTTGTAGCTGCCCGCGTTTCAGCCTTCTCTTCTTGTAGTGCTTTTGCGATCCGTAGTAGCGGGAGGCTGCGTAAGGTCGCGCCTGTACAACCTGGAGGCTGCAGGTGAGCGGCTCAGCGTGGATGCGACGGGAAGAATTCACGACAGAGAGTAGGGGGCATCAACTGTCGCAAGAGAGACAACATCTCCAGGCCGGTCTATGAAAAGCCTGAGGAGTATTCGGTAAGGCTAGAGGAGATTACTATGACCCAACTGTCCGCTACGGTCGCACCCACGTTCAGCTGTCTCTGGAGTCTGGACTGTCTGCAAGCTATTCGCTTGTGGCGTAGGATTACGGCCCCCAAACTACTATGTACATGCAGACCCATCTGCTGTGCCTTGTAGTAGTCCGCAGTCTCCATGTTACCTCATCTGACCGGCGCATAAGTCAATCACTACTGCTGCTTGTGCTTTGTGAGCATGTCTGGCCGATCGGCAAGCTTGACGACAACGCTTGTGCCTCCTTCCATAGTTTGCAGTGTGCCGCGGGCAGTAGAGCAGAAGATCAGTGTCAGCCTGTAACTAGACGACAGTAGGGTGTCTCCAAGAGCGTCGTGCCGCCTGGTGGCCCTTGGTGACAAGTGGTCGGGTGCGGCGAGGTGGTACGCGGTGCTGGAATGTTGGTATTGGACCGTCCCCCACAAACTCGCCAAGGGCAGCACGAACACTACATAGGACTGAGTTCATCACTACCAACCCCCTTGCTACTCTAACATTCCATCACCCTATCCAATAGCCTTTACATGGTCGTCAACCAAACACTTCCAATCCGCACTCCCATAATACACCGTATGCCCATCATCATGCGTCAACTGCCCAGTGCTCTCCACCGTGTCGCCCAGCTGCCAAAACAAGTCGGCCGCCATCCCACCATCCTCCAATCCCAAACTCGTCTTTTGCCAGCCACCCTCCACAGGACAATGGTCTTCCTTCTTCGGCACCCCGTATTCTTCAAAGAGACAAGGTTTGCTGAGCTTCTGACAGATCTGCGCATGCGCTTTGATCCAGCCGTCGCCAAACGAATTGCTCACGCCCCAGCTGTCAGGGTAGAGATGGAAAGTACCAAAACTTATGTTTCCCAGCTTCAAGTTTGCCTCCCAGTCTATGCCCTCGCCGAACTGGTAGGGGTAAGAACCATCGCCCTGGAGACCGAAGCCTTCGTCGCCGACGGTCATCATGTGGTCTGAGTCGAGAGAGCGGATGTAATCACTCGTCTTGCCGATCCATTCCGTCAGTACAGACGTTTGGCAGCCATTGCAGCGTGGCTCGTTGGCAAGTTCCCACGCAAACACAGCGTTGGAGTTGCGATAGCGGGCAATGACCGCTTTGATGTAGCTCTGGTACATGCCTTGGCATTTGGCCGCTGTGTACCATTGTGCGTTGCTACTTACACCGCAGGCGGAGAAGTAGGCAGCCATACCTCCATAGTCGGTCCAGTTGTTCACAAATTTGATGATGAGCTTGATACCGTGTTTTTCTGCGGCTTTGACTACGGCATCGAGTCGTTGAAGACCATTCGCGCCTGTGTTGATGGTGGCGGTGGATCCCGAAAACGACTGGAAGTATACTGTGCCGGAACCAGGGATGGTTTTGACGTCGTTGAAACCCCATACTCTGAGTATCTTCTGGCCTGAGGTGGCGAGATGACCCATAATCACATCAACATCGTTGTCGTTTGTCAGGAAAGGAATCCAGTACGAGTTGGTACCAGCGTAGTCTGATAATAGTGTGAGTGATGCCCACGTGTTTGGTGCTCTACAAACTCACAATTGGTTACACCGTCGATATTGAACTTGAGGCCATCGGCTTTTGAGATTGAGGCTCGTGGCGATAGATCTATTGTTGCGGGCAACGCTGCCGCGGCTGCGCACAGCGAGAAGACTAAGGGTAGTTTCATGATACTGAGCCAGCACTTTGCTGTCGGTAGGCGTCCAGCTATAAAGTCCGCGACGAAGAGCACTTATAGGTAGTCATCAAGATTACGGTCAGTATCTACTCGAACCAGAGCGGCACAAGACACTCCGCTTCATATTGGATCATTTAACAATCAGACGTCGAAGCGGCTCTAATTTGTGGGGTAGTATAGTAGCCAAGATCTTCTCGTGTTCTTCGTTGGTGCACTACCTAGAGACGAGGGGAGCTTCCGTTCAATTACCATTTTTGACACGAACGCAACGGACCGACAGCTTCCGCGTCACATCTAGTGGACTATTGGTTTTTTCCAAGAGTCATATGGAAGACTGATGACCAGAATTTAGTATGGCTGCGTATAGCATCCAGTAATCGTGGAGTCAATGTTTCTGAGTTCTTCCGGTGCTAACCAACGATGTAATATATCCGTGACGATATTTTCGGGAGCCAGCATCAGAATGAAACGCGAATAGTATACAACATACGAGGGGGAAAAGAAACTAACCATGACCACACATTTCGTTTTTGACCTTGACAAAAATCGTAAATGCTTCTCCTGGGTGACGAAGAAAGTTTTAGGCTGCACTTTTACTGAAAGTAAAGATGAAATCAACTCACAACAAGCACTCCCACAAACTTAATAGTAGTCCTATCTGATAGACTTAGACGAGTCTCGAAGTATTCGGAACGAACTAAAGGTTTCCTTTCACGAAAGCTTTGGTGAAGGCTTCTGAGTGCCCGTTGCACATTGAAAGGTAAAATGAATGGTTAGCAGACAGCATCTATGACCGAAAGGTCTACTTGTCTCCTGACAGAAATCGAGAGTGTGACGAGGATAGAAAATTCCGAAGGAAGAACCAGCAAGCAAGAAGGATCGTTGTGGCGATAATGTGGAAAAGAAGTACAAAGGCCGGTTTCGTTTCATGCGATAATGTAGTTCATTAACCGAGGGGCGCGTACTAAAAAAGCAAGCGGCCCCAGGTTTCGGACGACATCGGAAGAACGGAAGAAGTCGTTGGAAAGAAGAAAGTCAACGTACGATTTTGCTCTGCTGCTTGCTTTTCCCCGACTGTGTCGAGCATAAAGTTGCAGGACTGCACCTGCACACTCAACGTCCCCATGCACATTGTCAAGCTGGGATGTCAGTGCCGGTCGTCCCATTTCATGTCCTGCGAAGTGATACAGTCCAGACCGATTCAATGTGACACCAATGGTTGGTGCCGAACCATGTGCTACTGAGCTAGTCTAGCACTTCTTGTCGAAGGACCAAGGTAAGGACAACGATGGCGTCGTTTGGTCCTCCCATATCCACACTAAGGGTCGCGAGATGGTATTCGGAAAGTTCCACCCTGTGATTTCATCGATTTTCTTGCTTTCTCGAAAAATCATTTAGTTCGTGTAACTGGAGGAAATTTGCTGACGACATGCCGTTCGCAAAGGGCGCCCAGGCTCGACCCCAAGTACTTTGTGTTAGTCAAGCAGTTCTATCAAGGCGATGGTGGCATGGCAGATGCAATCTTGTGGGACGGGCACCTAGTGTGGGGGTGATTGGAGCTATGCAACATAGTCGAAGGTGACAACGCCGCCAAAAGTCAGCAAGTCAGGTCTCGATAGTGAGCACCCACCGGTGAGTATACCTGACGTGGGCGGTGAAAGTTGGATTCGAGCCATCCAATAGTGGGACAAAGGTTCGATGTCAAGATCCTTTTGGTAGGCGCCGTTTTGCGCCTTTCCAACTCGGAATATACGTACAGACAGTCGCATACTCGATGATGCAGTCAACCCTGACCCGGCAGAAATCGCGCATTGCTTCCTATGCCGTGCAACCCGCATCTTGCTCATGAGTTGCAAAGAGCTGACCTGGTGTAGCAATGTGCAGAACTCAGATCTGAGCTAGTGTAGTTGCGTGGCGTAGCCCAAGGTAGCGTTGAGGACGATGACCACGAGTCTGGTGTTGCTTGTCTTAGTCCCACGCGAGGCGTGGCATAAGACGTGGGGATCAGTAGTTGAAAGCGCACGGCGTAACTTGCCGTTCTGGTAAATGCCCCGCAGTGTCGCCGTTGAATCCAGAAAAGGGACATGAGCAGGGCCGTCGTCCCAAAATGAAGCAATGAGAGGTTTGTCCTGGGGTAGGTTTCAGACTCAAATTTGAGGGTTTGGCTGTGACAATACGAGACCAGAGGGCAAAACAAAGCGTTGTGGTCTATTATCCCACACATCAGCTCTACTCCAGGATAGCCCTGGAACGTGCTGCACAGTGAGGCTCGGGCCGGTTAGGGCCGGAAATGTGACCTGGACTATCAAGTCTGACCCCGGGTCCGCGTACACGGTTGATCGACCATAGCGGCCGAGAACGCGTACAGTATCGAATTTTCCGCGCTCGGCTGCGGCAGAGCGCTCTCACTGACAAGGATGCTGCACCTCCTGAATAATATTCGTGTTGGTCAGGCCAAGCCATGCGTGACCGGTTGCTTTGCGCTGAAAGCTGTTCGGTGACCTGTGATGTATTTGTGCCACACATGTCCACGGAGGGTGACCGCAATTAGAAAAGCAATCGCATCGTTCGTGGATTTGCTGAACATGGTGATGCCGAAGACTACCGAATGTCCGTGCTGGAACGTTCAAATGGGCGTACGGCATGGAATTTGACAGCAAAGGCTGATCGTCCGTTGTCCGCGGCTCACCACCAGGGCGATATGACACGAGAATCAACGTCTCGCGGGAGTATCATAGAAAAACAACTGGCATAAGAAATTGTCGTTCTTACAGGAAGTGATTCCTGCCAATGACATCCTTTCGAGAATGACGCACAAGCATTTCAGCCACCGCCGATTCCGACTTTCTAAGGCCCGAGCCCTGCGAGCACCGTCACAGTTCCTCACCTCAGCCTCTCCCAAAACAAAATCCTGCCAAGGCTAGGCGGAAGCGGGGGGTAGACCGCGGTGCCCTAAAATCTCCTGCTCCTCTTGCTTCCTGTGATTCCAGAAACTAGCTGGCTTTCTTTGAGCGTCGTTCGTTGTCCCCAGGTCGTCCAGTCGCCATGAGTATTCGGATAAATGCGACGGTGCAAGAGGCCCGAACAGCTGCAAACCACAGCCAGGAACAATGGGACCGATTCTACGTAGGTATGCTCTTGTCGCAAGGGTATGCCTGGCTAACTAGACTAGTTCATAACCAAAGACGAGGCCAGGCAGCTTGCGGAGGCGCACCCTGACTGGAAAAGATGGATCCTCATCCCCGCGAACGAGAAAGAACAAATGCTGGAGAGGATCAACACCCGTCTTCGAGCTGAAGGTATCCCGCCCGTTGAGATGATAATCCTGAAGTGGCGAGTGTCGCAACTCCTCCGAGACATCCAACGCAAATACGGTATGTGCATTGGTGCCTGACTGTGGTGACTCAACTTAGCGGTCGGGTATATTGACACTCTTTACAAGTACATTAGCTAATCCAGATGATTTCGCAGAAGCCGGCAGCATGCTACAAGGGATGCCGGGTGCGAGCTCAGGGTCGGGGTCAGGGTCACCAATACAAGTACAGACAGCCCAACCGCCTCCGGATAGCAGCGTTCAGTCATCGAGCCCACAGCGAACGGAGTATTCACCAAGCGAGACTCGGCCTTACGATCCAATACGGGACGTGTAGAACTCTAGCCATCGGAGGGAATCTGTCTTTTACAGCGCGCGTTCAAAGTCGAGAAAGGAACACCCGACCAATATTTGACATTCGAGCCTGATACCCCAAACCGCAAGGCCCGGTATGGATAACGAGGATAGAGCGAGCTAGCGAAACCACCTCACATGAGACGGAGCGCGATAAGATTCGGCAAGCTAAGGAGACGCATCGGCAAGAGACATCGATTCGTAAGAAGCCGACTATACAACCGCAGTATTCGGTGCGGCCACACCGAGCACGTTCGACTCGATCTTGTGTATAGTGCTTTGGTACGTAGCCAAGGCAGTGCTGAGGGTGTGGTGCGCCACCCGGCCCAGCTCTTGCCTACTTCCAATATCTTTTGCTTTTTCCATGTACCTGCAGTTTTCCACACGTCTCAATTCTCCGATGCTGGCTGCTCATTCTTGATTGGCACACAGCCTGCACCTGGGGTCTTGGCGTGGTGGCTTTTCCGTCTTCGTGCATTGTGCATACGGCCCAATCTCGAAAGAGTCGGAAACAAGCCTGGTTCTAGACCGCGTCGCCTTCTCTCCGGTCCCCTCTGGCGTTTTTCTTTTGACGCTGCGTATTTGCATGTCCCAAGCTAAGAACAATGCAATGCAGTCTTGGAGGTTTACCCCAGCTTTTGTATAGTGTGTCGCTTCAAGATGGCACAATCGATTCGCTGCTAATAGTCGAAGATGATACCTCTTTTATGTATGGTTCGTTCCTACGTCGCAGGGTAAGGGCCGATGGTCGTAGAGTCGAGGTGCGTATGCGAAAAGCGATCTTGTACGACGCAGTCAGGACCAGCATGACGGCATGTTCTTTGGAGACCTGACCGGATTCCTTGATCTTTTGGATGTTCCTACTGCCGTGTGAGCTGCTCGCCATGTGGGCCTGGTCCTTCTCCGAGGCACTCCTGTCCATCGCTGGAAGGAAGTGCGGGTAATGGACAACCATGGCCTGCAGAATTCGTCGGACATGTATAAAGCGTCGCGCTTGATAGAACGAAGAGATTGCTGGCGTGAAGGTCTGTTGCCGGCTTGATGGCGGAGCAGCTTTTGCGGGAGCGTCGTGACATTAGAGAGAAGTCGCATGTTGATGTGGCAACCAAGCCATCGTGTCAGAGAACATGGGCAGGTGTAGCATGGTAGGCGGCGATACCGAGTTGGATGACAGCTTGATGATGAAGATGAAGGGTCGTGAAGGCTGGTGACAGAACATGTCCGGCGTGACTGCCTCCAAAGTATGGTACCCTAGCAACTAGTACTGCCCTCATCCATGTTCAAGGGCAGCCACACACCCACATCCCATCTTCAAACTCTTGTAGACATCGGCCTCCTGTACCCTCTACATCTCCCCACCTTGTTGAGCGGACTGCGACACGCGCCATGTACTCGACTATCACGCGTCTTCACTCAGAGTGAACAGTGAACCAGGTGGCACAGTCGTCACTACTCGCATCGCCGTACCGCGCCCACCAGCTCCTCCCATAACGACACCTCGTACACAAGTTGGACGTCTTCTCTGGTCTTCCGAACACGAGAGTCAATCAAGTCGACATTTCCACTAGAGAATGCCTCAACTGGACCGGGCCTTCTCAAATCGACGAAACATACTGCGCCTGGAACGCTATCGACGACGGCTGAAGGCTTTCCTGCAGCTCAGCACAGAGTTTCTACCATGTCAATTAGTTTTGGTCTTGCCCAAGAAGCTCTGTTCCTTGCCCAAGAGACGTTCACTCTGGTGAGCTGCCAAGACCCAGAACGGACGAGCACTAGCTGCCGTTGGACAACTGCTCTTTTCCTTAGGCTGGCCCAGCCCCTGCCCTACTCTTCTTCAGAGCTCGGGTTGCGTTGTCCATGCCATCGGCCTTATCGCAAGCTGTATGCTGGTACTCACCATGGAATTATCGTCTGTCCACCATGGCCGTTGAGGTGACATTGCTGGGTTTTGGTGACTATTTGCCTCGAGCTTGAGAGACTCTCCAACATTAGCAGTAGGTGGGACTCACAAACGCATCGTATGTTGACTGTACGATTCCGTGTGGTGACACGACAGTGGCACAGCAGAGTAACACGAGAAATCTTGTCCCTGCGACCTGCACTTTCATCGTGGCAACGAGACGGACCACTCGGTGACCCCTCCACGAAGCGGACGTAGCTCCGTCACCCATATGATTCACTGCAGACATGTATCCACCGGATCCACCTCGAACCCGACGTGCCTGTCTCGAAGGCTCCATCCGCACCGCATTACGATTGCGCGAACATGCTCGGTAGCTCGGCTTCGACGGCCACATACACTTTCTGCTGGAAGGCAATTTGGTGCTGTTGAGATGACTGTGTTTAGCATCCGCAATTAGGCTGGGCTTGCAGCCACCAGGCGCAGCTCCATGTACCGTGGTGGAGCCTGATGCAGGAGCATGCTACGTGCTGCATCTGACAGCACATAGCTTGCTGTAGCCTCATCGTAGCGGAAGCGAGGACAAGTCTGTACAACCTGACATTTCGTCTTTGGCTCTCTGCAACAATGCCACAGTTTGGTCTTTGCCATCTTCTAGTCTGGAAGCTCCTTCTGACAAACACAAAAGCTGTCTTTTCTAGTCTTCGGGCGAAGAGTCGGCGTCGTTGGCTCGCACTGCCGCGTTCATCTGTCCACAATACAAAGATCATGCTGTGTTCAATGAAGCTATGGAGCGGCAAGTGTAGATTCACGCCATATTCACTGAGCACCTTAGCGATCGGTTTGCGCTAGGGCTTACTGCCACTGTTGCATACATTAGCGACACAACTTGCGCTGAACGCTCCGCAAGTTTTCATGGCTCACGTAGCTGTTGATGCTAACGAAAAAGAGTAAGCGCTTTTTAGCTCATACTGTTGCTAAAGCAGGGCAGCCAGCACGTTGCTGCCAAGTACTCGGAAACAATGATGATCGCCAAAAAGATTTATATTAAACGCCTTGTTCTTGCAATGTGCAAGCTCCAAAAGCCATCACAGTCATCCCGTACACCAAAATACAACTTATATGGCCAGCGCGAAAGAGAGCTTAGGCAGCAGTCTAAGCCTAAAAGAGCCTGCTCTTCTCCGTTGCAGTGTGCAATCGTATACGTACTTTGGATAACTAGAGGTGTATTCATGAACCTCTTTCTTCATGCTGCCTGGCCTCAAAGTGTCCATCTAAAAAAAAGTGACTCCCTCGACGGCGGCAGCGAAGACGGCGCAAACGACCTCTGACCTCTAACGTTCTATGAACATATGTTTGCCATGACTTTGCAAGCATGATTTTACCTTGTGTTCGTATGGTTTGATTATGGAAAAGTTTCAGTACTATCAGAACGCTTCATACTAGAGGGCGTCCCAGCATCATTTCTATCATTTCTGAATGTCATGGGCTAGGCTACCATCACATCAGAGAAGTGGAATGATGGGGTTTGAGACGGACGATGCACGCAATATTTTAGACAATCCATCTCTGCTCGATTTCTCGGACGACAGCCAGCCTTTATGGTTCACACACAAAGAGACATGACTTTGACCAGTCCAGCCAAAGCTACAAAAACTCAGAATCGAGATGGTGCCCCATCGCAGATGGACATAGTGTCCTGGTATCATTGATATCATAACCACAGCCAAACGATTCCCCTTTTCATGCCACAAATGCTTCTTGTCATAATTCATATCCCCCTTTCCCCGTGTTTTGCCTCTTCATTTTTCCGCTGAATATCAAATACGGCTACCCTTGCATACCGAACCCAGGCTCAATACCAGCCTGCTTCAAGGCCTTGGCTTTCCGTGAATCGACATCCTTCTTCTCTGCTTTTTGAGCTGCGGCCAGCGCCCGTACTTGATCTTCTTCGGCAAACATTGCGCCTTTAGGATGCTCTTCTCGGTCGAGGTCGACAGTTGCGCATATGGTGACATTCTCGCCTCTTACGGTCATTACACCAGGAAGCTTGACGTCGTGTATTAGCCAGCGTGGGATGGAGGTGTCAGAGGAGGGTGATGCGTCAGGGTTGCGGGCTGCTATTCGCTCGTAGCATTCTGTGAGGACGAGGTTGGCTGTCAGGTGTTAGCGAGGGTCACAATGACGTCGGGAGGGCTGATGGCAGTTCGCACCGAATTGGTCGTATGAGCGTAATATACCAATGTACTCTTTCTCGTCACGAAGCAACACGTCAACCTTCTCTGAAATGTGTCAACGTCATATCCTCTGAGGCTCTGTGCAAGGTGCGTCCATACTGTCCACCATATCTAATAGCATTGCTGATGTCAGGAAGGCTTGCGGTGGAAGGTCGATGGGTAATACTGGCAGCGGCGCCTGCCCTCGTGCACCACCGAGCACATTTAGGCCATGTTGCGGTGGTGGGGTGGCACTATATACGCCTTCGTAGCCTAGGGCGGTGTTAGCACTGCGCCATTGTGCCTGTCGACGGCGGTGACGCCTCACCAAGAGATGGCGAGGGCCCTCGTGGAGGCTCCGAGACCTGGGGCTGTAGCTGTCCAGGTGGCTGCATAGAGCGCTGAAGCATGGCGTTGAAGTCCGGGGCCATGTTCGCAGTACCCCCAGGGTTCGCGGGGCCTCGAGGTGGGCGTTGGTTGAAAGCCATTGTGTGGAGTTCCGCAGCGGGTAGGGCGAGAGCAGTAAGGTCTGTTTAGCGGTTGCGAGAGGGCGATGGATAGGGCGCTATCATGGCGAGGCGTCGCGTGTGTTGTTCTACCTTCACTCGGTGTTTACGTCGTTGACGCTGCCCTAACTCGCCAACCGCTCGCGTACCGGTATGCCAAGCCCCGCTAGTCATGAACATTGGAAGGCATCAGAGGTCTTGCATGCTTTGGTTGATCTGCTGCCCAGCTTCCATCTACCACACGTATTCCATAGCACCCAGCCATGATACGAAGGATCGCCTGCCCAAGGCTGGTGTTGCCGTGGAAGGAAGCTTGTGCAATAAGATATTCGTCTCTCTGGAAACTCGGTACCTAGGCGAGTGTCTGCGCAGCCTCAAACATTCAAATCAACGCACCTGACAGACATCGTTGCTATTCTGTAGCCATGGAGTGGGACATTCTGAATGAATTTCGCTCGAGTCTATAACGCTCTTATCCTTCTGTTCAGTACCCATTGTTGGACAGTGGAGAAAACTAGACTACACGAGTGGGCGAATCGGAGCTGAGCTACGCCCGCATCATTGCTACATTATGGACTGCCCTTCGTCTCTGCACCCGCTCTTCTTAACCTTGTCTTATTTGCTTTCTTATCGGCCAGCAGGAACCAATCGTTGACCTCTTTCTCTGCAACAGCACTTTTCGTTCAAATCGACTGGTGAACGACTCAGATTCGATACTTCCGTCCACGATGGCTGTTGCTCTGTTCAGGGTCTTCAAGAACAAATGGGTTACACCACCAAAAGAAGTCCACAAAGACTATACCGGAATGAATATCATCGTCACTGGCGCGACTTCTGGAATTGGCGCAGAGGCCGTCTTCAAGTTTGCAAAACTGGGTGCTGCAAAAGTCATTGTCGCAGCGCGGGATGTGAAGAAGGGCGAATCAACAAAATCTGCCGTGGAGGCTCGACTAGGACGCCGCAATCAGCTGGAAGTCTGGGAACTAGACATGATGTCTTACGACAGCGTAGAGGCCTTTGCAAACCGCGCAAATGAGCTTGACCATCTCGACATAGCGGTGCTGAATGCCGGCACCCGACGAATCCAGTTCACACAATCAAAACATGGTTGGGAAGAAGACCTACAGGTCAACACACTGTCTACAACACTCTTGGCCATTTTACTTCTACCGAAACTGAAAGAATCGAAACAACACACTGGTCAAATTCCGATTCTTGAGTTTGTCAATTCTGGTCTGCATCAAAGCGCCGTGGTCGCGTCAGAAGTCCGTCAAGAACCCAGTGTACTTGACCATTACAACAAGAAAGCAAACCACAAAAAGGGCAGCCAGTACGGCTTCTCTAAAGTCTTCCTCATGTACGCCACAAAAAAGCTTGCAGACGAGATATCATCAGGCGACGTCATCATTACCAGCATTTGTCCTGGTTGGGTCAATACAAATCTAGGACGCGATCACTTCTTCCCTGGTGTACACATATTGGCTTTCTTCTTCATCCTTTTGTTTATGAGATCGCCGGCTGCTGCAGCGAACTTGGTGTTAAGTGGGACTACCCAGGGTGAGAGTGTGCACGGAAGGCTTTGGCGACACGACCAGATCCAGCCAAATGGACCGAGCCTGACAGGGCCTGAGATGAAGGACTTGAGTGCGAGGATGTGGGTTGAGATTATTGATGCAGTGAAGAAGGATGTGCCGGGTGTTCAGAAGGCGGTGGATGCGGCATTTTCGAAGCGCTGAAAGTTGCCAAATCCAAATCCTAGGGTGTGGGAAGACAGGACTATTCAGAAATCTGATACGCAACTGCGTTGTGCAACAAGGGTGAGTTGCAAAGCAAGATGGAGTCGTCGCCACACCGTAGCTGTGGCTGCGTGGCCAAGCACGGAGACTGGCGCATGCACCTCCACACATGACGTATCGTGGCCGAATTGAACCATCATCAGTGCCTAGCACATGCGTCTGGTGTCTCCAAAGCCTGCGCATATCAATCCTCCAGCAAAAGAAGACAGCAGCAGCCGCTGAGTCGGCTGAATGCCAAAGTCGCCCTTCCGCCGTAAGCCCGCCGCCCACGCTCCCTCGTCACTCTTCGGCCTCCTGTTCCCCAGGAGTCGAGCACGCGCACGCCTTCACCTCTCCAAACTCCGCCACGAAACGCTCCCTTCACTCAAACACAACGCCAAGTCCCGTATTTACAAATACATTGTCTATCGCCAGGCTGCTAAGGCGCAAAGAAAACAGAGTATTGTCCAGCGCCTACGGGGCTATACACGGAGGTTGAGCGGCCACAGCTATCTTGAAGATGCCGCAAGGTTGCGACGACAGCAGATAGCCAAGCGTCCTGGAACCACAAAATCGGGCAATCAAGCAATGGCATACCAAGAGAGCTACGAGGCGCGAGAGCCCGGGACACGGAGACGGAAGCTGGCGGGCTATCTCAAGGCTGCAAATGAACTGAGGCAGACATATACGCAGCAGTATGCATCCAACTGGAGTAGCAAGGAGGCGCAGTACGACTACGATGATGACTCGCCAGGCGGCTTCCCAGATGCAGCTGTTGTTAGAAGCGGTCGGGAGGAGATGATACTCTTCCCCAGCTATGCTCGAAGACACATGAAAAGGAAGCCAGAGGCACAGCCAGGGACAATCCAACAAACTGAGGGCCAAGGGCGCGACGTACGAGATTCAGCTGGTGCCGGCGATGCCGAATTCTGGAAGCAGCAATGGGACAACTACGAGGATGACAACGCCGTCGTTGACGTCGACATTCGTGGCTGGATATATTCTCCACACAGCGGGCACATGTCACGGAAGCAGAGGCTGTTCATTGGACTCGCAAGGCAGCTTGTTGGTATACAGGCGCCGGCTACGCCCTCCGCCTCGTCTGCGGACAGTAGCCGGGACACAAGCCCGCAACGGTATGGCTTTCGCGAACGAGCCCACTTGCGCGACGCCCAGCAGGACGAAGCCATCGCAGCCAAGGAAGCTGAGGAGATTCTACGCAGGGGCGAGAGAGAGGCGAGAGTAGCGGCACGGGGTGCTTATAGTGAGAAGCCTGCCAAAGACATGGACGATACTCAGTCATACCGAACAGAGAGCGGAAGTAGCACGCGGCCCAACAACGGCAGGACCCACCAGCTCGCCCACAGCACATCCAAAGACTCGATAAGGAGCGAAGCGAGCATCAAACCGTTGCAGAAGAGAGGGTCGTGGAACCAGCCTTCTGAGATGAGCCCGTCAGAGCTCGCCGAAGCCAACGCTCGGCTGATGGCTCGCCTGCGACACTTCCTTGCCATACCCATGGCCAACACGCCCATCAGTGTCTTCTTCTACAACGAGAAGCTGTCGAAACAGAGGACTGTGTACACCGACGCCGCAGGACATTTTAGTATGAGTGCGGCTTTGGACTTCGTGCCCACCCATGTCCGCGTCTTAGCATCAGATAAGCTCTCGGCAACCGAAGAAATAATCATTACTGCGTCACAGGGTATCAGTGTAATCAGCGATATTGACGATACAATCAAGCACTCCGCCATTGGCAGCGGCGCCCGCGAAATCTTTCGCAATGTCTTCATCCGCGATCTCGTCGATCTCACCATCGACGGTGTCAGAGAGTGGTACAACAGAATGGCAGAGCTGGGAGTCCAATTCCACTACGTCTCCAATTCACCCTGGCAGTTGTATCCAGTCATCTCAAAATACTTTGAGCTGGCTGGATTGCCCCCAGGCTCGTTTCATCTGAAACAATATAGTGGCATGCTTCAGGGCATATTCGAGCCCGTAGCTGAGAGAAAGAAGGTTACTCTAGACAAGATCGCAAGAGATTTTCCAGAACGGAACTTCATCTTGATCGGAGATAGTGGTGAGGCTGATCTGGAGGTTTACACCGACTTCGTCCTAGAGAATCCAGGACGAGTCGTTGCAGTCTTCATCCGCGATGTTACCACATCCGACAGCCCAGGCTTCTTCGACCCTTCCACCGGGTCCTCATCAGGCGACCGCTCTTCGTCATCGACGCAGCAGACCAGTGGTAGGAGCCCGGCTGCTTCGACTAAGACTCGACCGCCGTCTGAAGAAACCGACCCGGAACTGAAAGCTGCTATTGCTGCATCGTTACGTGACATGAATGCGGACAACAACAAGCGTTCCAAGTCAGTGTTCCCGGAAATCAACAATGAGCAAAAACCGAAGTTACCTGAAAGGAAGCCCTCTCTGCAAAGCATATTGCAGCAAGATCCTCCAGCCAATCTTATAGACCTATCGTCCGACGATGAAGCAGACCATTCGCTTGCGCTGAGGAAATTCAACAGCGAAACCCAAGCTGATAATGAAAAGCATCGTTCATCAGTCGCATCGAGCGCAAATATGATGAAGTCTGCACCTACACCTCCTAAAAAGCCAGTTGCATTACAGAGCCCATCAAGCGAATCTGCTTCTTCCAAAACCCTGTCCTCCTCCAACTCACGACCGCAGCCACCCAAGCCCCGAAAAACCTCGACGGCAGTCAGCCAATCCAGTCCGCTCGCACAGCAAGATGGTGCTGCAAGAAGCGCAAACACCTCAGCACCTTCCAGACCTCCAGTGGGCACCAAGCCATCCATGAGCTACCAGAGTCAGTCACCACAAGATCAGCAGTCATACGCTGGCATGGCTCGTGATAAGCTATGGTCTGTTTACAGCAATCTACCTGCGCTGCGATCAACAGAGGAGCCTGGCTCCAATGCTTCCAGTCTAGATGTCTCTAGTGTTCGCAAAGGTCCGCCTCCACCTCCTCCTCGACGCGGAAACCACGATACAGCTGCAAGCGCAGCATCCTACGTAAGCTCCAAAGCATCGTCAGCATGGCAACACGCCCCCTCTATACCCCATCACACTCGTCCTCAGGTCACATCTGCGCAAACATCTCAACCTTTCTCTACTGTAGCGCCGCGGCAAGGTATCTATCGCACCAGTACCGGGAGTACATTGGGCGGTGCTGCAGGCGAACAGTATGGGACAAAGAAGGAGCAGCTTTGGCGCCAGAGATGGGCGCATGCCGAACAAGTTCTTGGGGAGCAGGGTGTGATACTTCGAAGATGGAGAGTAGGAAGCGATATCATGGCCGAGGCAGAGAGGATAATCAAAGATGCAGAGAAGAAGTTCAAGCGAGATGAGCAGAGGAGCGAGGCGTGACAAGACAACGGAAGTAGCAACGGGAAAGCAAGCGAACAGAGATAGGAGGCAGTATTGCCTGAGTTGATTGGTTTATTGCCCTATTAGCAGGGGTGTTGTTGGTGTACACATGAATGCGGTCTTATTCTCAACATCCACACCGTGTGGCAAAAGCCCCGACAGGTCACACGCGCTACTTTATGATTCTCGCGCGCCACAAAGCTAGAGCTGAGATTGAACTTTCTTCTCGCCAAGCATTCGATGGTGTTGCTGGGCACCGGAACGGAAAGGGAGTTGGTACACGTTGGCGCACGTGCAGGTGAGAGCCAATGCAGGAGTCGTGATGTCATTCCTTCCTCCTGGCAAAACAAAGCCACTAACCAGGTACATAGTTGGACCGCGACCGCGACGCGACTGCTTTCTGCATACGAACTGAACTATTACTCCTGCCACTCACATCCAAACAACCACTTTATTCTTGTGAAAGTTATTGCACAATGTACGTAGGCATGATTGGGTTTTTTAGAGTCGCGGTCGCGACGGTTGTGGTGCGCTGTGTTGTCGGTGTTGTTGTTGTTGTTGTTAGCACTGGCGCTGAGCGCGCGCGACAAGGGCTTTGCGACAAGGCTTTTCGCGATTGATTATGCGCAGGAGAAGTTGTTTGAAGCTTGGAGGTTTCATCTTTGAATGTTGGCTGACCTTAATATCTTTTCCTGCATAGGCCATCTAGCAAAGGGAAGCCAACGGATCCCAAGTTGAGAGAGAAAGTCAAAGAAGACGTCAAGAACGAGACGAACAAGGACGGTGGTGGAAAGGGACAATGGAGTGCTTGGAAGGTGAGCCTTGATTCTTGTCTTCCTCTCGATACTTGCAGCATACTGCTTCCACGAAGATATACTGCACTGGGCACGCACTCGGTGTTAGCGCATTGGACCTTGGATCTGCTACCTGCAGTTTTCTACTGCTCTTCGCGACGAGATGCTTTGAGATCAGTGATGAGTGCCATAGCGTGTAGCCACTACCGCCACTCAGCTTCTCTTCTATCTTCCTGGCTGTATCCGAACTAACACATTGAATAGGCAAGCAAGCTCTCCAAGGAGTACGAGAAGAAGGGCGGAGGTTATGAAAATGATGCCGGAAGCAAGAATGAGCCGAAGAAGGGCGCTCCACAACCAAAGTCCAAAGGCAAGAAGAAGGCCGAAGAGAAGGAAAAGAAGGATGAAAAAGCAGAGGGGGAAGAGTCTGCGAAAGAAGACGACAAAGAAAATAAAAAAGTCGATGAGGAGAAGGAAGCCGAGGAGGAAAAGGAAAACAACGACGATGATGATGAAGAGGAAGAAGAAGAAGAGGAAGAAGCTCCTCCGAGTGCGCAGAAGCCCAAGGCCAACACCGGTGCAAAGAAGACGGATGCCAAAGGTGGTGCTAAGAATGCGGCAAAATCGGGTGAATCAAAGAAGGCAGCCGCACCGAAGAAGCAAGCAAAGGAGAGAACAGAGGGGACGAGGAAGTCAACCAGGGTTGCTGGGAAGAGGAAGACGTATGACGAAGATGAAGATGACGGTGAGGAAGAGGAGAAGCCAACCAAGGTCAAGGCGAAGAAGAGCAAGTCTTGATTATGCGGCACGTATCTCCATCGGTGTTGTAGTAACACAAGCAAGGACATGGTTGTTGGCGAAGAAGCTATGCCCTCTTTCACCTATCTGATATCATCTGTGACCACTGCGGAGGGCCTAATGGGTATAATAGTTATTTCAGTTTATTTCCGAGATGCTGAGAGGGAATGAGATGTGTGCCTTTCGGCTCTAGCTTCTCCTTGCAGTCTTTTGTCTTCGTCTTTGCTAAGCTTACTCGTACCTCCCTGACCGGAAACTGCAAGCCCGACGAGATAATCCGCACCGATGAGACCAATATCGACCTCACCACATGTTACGCCCTGGCCCCACTGTCCAACGTGGCTACAGATCGCCAATATCTCACACCGATGATGTTGCTGATGCCGAGCTCGAGATTGTCGGGCTTTCCTCCGAACAAGTCACGATGCCCATGGAATTAATCCACCGCCGGGCAAGCGCACCCCGATCCTACATTTCAAATTTAGAGTCAGCGCTCTCCCGTGCGCACTCTAGGACTTCTAATCTTACCAGAGCTCGAAGCCTTCAGTACACAGATTGCCCCGTTGCGCCTTGTATGTGGTCGTCAAGGGCGTGTAACGAAGGTAATCGCGTTCCTGAAATCCGGCTTTCAAGATCACCGTGGCACCACAAGGCGTAGCGGATACTCCCTAGATCTTATTAACCGAACCGCCTTCTCTCTGATGCAGTCGCACCTACCAACAGCGCATCGTCGAGGTCTGCTAATTGGGTGCAAAAGCTCACGAGTCGTCGTGCATGACCTCTTCGCCAATAAAATGGTGCCACTGCTAAAGTGCAGAGACGCATTTTGCCCTCAAGATGCCTGTTGTTTCGCTGTCAGCAATCTCCATTTGGATATTTCGGGCATGCATACTCGAGCTTGGCTGGACGCGTGACTGCATTGTAGATCTCTACAGCTTCAATACTTTGATCTCTTTCGAGGTCGTGGAAGCCCAGCCGCTCATCGAGGCTAGCCAGCACGTCGGCAGGCTGGAACTGGTGGGTATATGCAGATTCAGGTTTGAGCTGAATACTGCATACTCCTACAATGTCTCTTCGTCTCAGTGCTACCGACTTGCAGCACTCCCGTAATGCCTCGTAGACATGTTCAGACTCGTCTTCGTCTATAACGTCTTCTGCAACAAGTACCACGCACGCGGGATCTCTCATGGCTTTTTCGTACTGAACGAAGTAAGAAGCGATCGTGTCCGAAGGGAACTTTTGATAATGAACACGCTGGAATTTGAACGAGGGTGAAGAAAAGAAGGCGGCAGCCGCAACAATTGAGACGCGATCCAAGTCATCTAGTGTGGCTAGGCGTACGCCTTCTACAGATGGAAAACGCATCACTACGCCCCGCTAGTAGTAGTAACGCAACAGAGTGTAGTAACGCCAACAGAGTGTTCAGTTCGAGGACACATGTCAGAATCTAATCTTGCAGCTCATTTAAAGCAATGTGGTATCGCATCAAAGCATGCTTACTCTAAGGAAAGAAAGAAGGCAATCCAAGCTTTCTTTGGCAGCCATAGGCTTGCACTGCCATTACGCATAGTGATGCATAAAACAAGCTAAGATAATGAAGCCGGATTGGTGTCTTGCTTGAGGTTGGGTATTGGCGATTGGATGGGACCGAATTCCGTGATTGACTATGTTGGCTGTGCCGTCTTACAAGCGATTTTCCTGATAGAAGAATGCCGATACGATTTGCGGGTGGACTTGGTTGACACAAACCGAAGATGGAACCGAATACAACCAGCACAGAGAAGATCAATAACGGGCTGCTTAGATGCGGGAGTGGGACGAAAGTTGTGTATCCGTTTGCGGGGAGATGCAGCCCTAACGGAAGCTAAGACATGCATGGCACTGACACAATGAACCTGTGTGGTTCTCGACCTGCCTTTGGTGTCTCCTCGAGCCTTCCTACCATCGAACTCGAAAAGCAACGATCTACCGTGTATGCTTTGCTTTACGGCCCAGGCCGCCATCGTTCCCTGCTACACGGATCTTGCTCATTACCTCTAAGCGAATGAGCGACACGCACCCTCGCGACACGTCCTCTGAAGTTGTACGCAGTCAGCCGCAGCCCTCCATGTCTACTACCAGTTCGCAGTACAGGAATGCCGCCCAAACTCCTTCGCACTACCAGGACTTCCACACAAACAACCACGAATCTTTGTATGGCTTGGGACCATGGCACCAACATCAAAACGCTACGAGCCACGACTCGTACGCTGCCGGCCCGTCAACGGCGCAATTCCTACATTACCCTCCGGTCGGAGTCGACTCCGCTGGTTGGGCTGGTTACGTCAGACAAGCACCTCTGGACTGGCAGCATGCTGGACCAGAGCAGAACTACACGACGCGCTCAACTGTCCCCTATTGCGATGCAGAGGGGAGCACATCCGTGCCGCACCCACTTCCCACTGTTTCGCGGCACTACCAGCAGCAGCAGCAGCAACACCAGTATCAGCACCAGCCAGCGCTAAATTTGGGGCACACATTACCCTTGGCCTCTCAGGACTCTGCGTTTCGAAGTACAGAGCGCTTTCACGAGCTGCGCATTTCGTCAGTAAGTGCACACAAGCAATGCTGTGCCCTGCACTAGGTTCGCAACTAAGTCTTCCAGGAGTCCCCGGCCAATACGGAAGACCCACCATACTCGAATCATGCTCAGAAGCCACAACTCTCGCATTCACAACCGCAGGCCGTTCTTTTGCACACAAACAACGCGCCACAGATCCCATTGCATCATCATGTCTCTTGGGAAACGCACCAGCATTATTCCAGTGATGTTGTTACTCGTAGAGCTCCAGATACGAGACATCATAGCTCGACCACTTTTCCTTGGCCTATAGTTGACCCAGTCGAAGCTCCCAATGCGCCCGCTGTTTACGAACCGCCTCAAACCATGCGTCGAGACTGGAATCCCGCCGAAGCACCACCTGATCCGGATCTTTACGCACAGCATCCAGTCGCAGTCGAGCATATGGATCGATCAGCTGCTCAGTTACTAGCTCAGCATAGGCCACCACCGAAGAAGAAAGCAGCCAAGGTCCCTTCATCCTTCGTGGAGCGGCAGGAGAAGTTGAAGGTGTCCAAGCGAAAAGGCCCGCTTCAGGAAAGGCAGAGGGAAAAGACCCATACGATGCGCAAGACCAAGCGCATATGCGTCCGTTGTAGATTCTACAAATCTGGAGTATGTATATCCCTCACTAAAACAATGCAAGACTGACGTATGTAGTGTGACGAAGGAGACCCGTGTGAGAAGTGCGAGAAGATCACAGGCCACGCCCGGTCCTTTCGTGAGCCATGTTACAGAGAGCACCTCGAAGACACAAGTCTCATACGTCGGTGTAAGTCACTATACAACGTTTTGCTTGTGAGATTCTCATCATCAGACAGGCAATGGTCGTGAGCATCAAGAGGAAGCCGAGTTTCTTGGTTACGACTGGATACATAACAGTCAACTCTACGAAATGGAGATTATCTGGAACCTTCCCGGTTATGGTCCTATACCGAATGCACAGCCTTTGCGCATCGCCTTCCGGCCCTATAGTCCGACACGCGGCTCGCTTGATGTAGCGACATCTGTCTGGTCGAATAGGGATGGACAAGTGCCGTCCGTCGAGCAGCCGGCATACGCCATATACGATACCGCAAATCTCGTCCTGGCCTACGAACGCTACTTTTCCAGCCTCCAGCCCGCGATTGAAGAGTGGGTTTTTTCTCGCATTCGGCAGGATCGAGTCGCCCATCATACCTACCAGGAAGTGGTACGCATGCGGAGGGTAACTGGAAGTAAAGCCCTTGATCTCGCGATGCGACTCCAGTGTCTCTCGGTCGTCTCGCAGGGATACGGCTCTGTCTTTTCGGAGAATATACCTGGTATCCGCGAGTACGATTATCGAAGGCTTGGTCGAAGCGTCTACGAGGCATACGATCGGAACTCTTGCGATCGCCCACTTCCTGGCGCCATAACCCACCAAATGGACGTTGCAGCTGTGAAATATCTCCGCAAGTTGGAAAAGCTTTTCGTCAAGGAACTGGCGACGCTGATTTTCAAGCCCAGGATCAAGCCTTGGTATGAGCTTTTCCTGGCATTCTACGTCATTTTCTGGAACCTTGAGTATATCCACCACGGTGCGCAAGACTACATCAAGTCGAAGAATGGAACAGTAAGTTTGGCGAGTTTTTTATGTACAGGTTTTTGCTTTGTCTGACTCCACTAGTTGATCGAGAACCAGGTCAGCAACGTAGTGACCACACAGATTAAGAAGTGGGAATTTGCTTTCCCAGTCCTACTGTATCATTGGCGCTGCATTCTCCGCGGCTACTCGCCCTTCAAATTAGCACGCGACAATCCGGAGGAACTCCGGGAACGAGGTCATATTGATGCAGAGGGATTTGCATATGTCACAGCCATTGCGAATCTATTTGACCGAAGTAATCCCGGTTAGTTGGTACCGTAGATCCGCTACTGCAAGTCATCTGTTAACCAGCATAGAACGCTTCCAACCCCCGCTTACCGGGTTTGCCGCAACGCACTGGTCCACTTCTAGTGATTGGATTGTAGAGCTTTTCAAGGAAGCTGGGGCCTAACGTTCTGCTCGTGTCATGTTGTTCCACTCTGTTTTTTGATACCCAGTCATGAGGAGAGAGAGAGAGAGAGAGAGAGAGAGAGGCGCGAAACAAATCTGATTTGAATATTTGGGTATGCCTACCCGTCAGTCTAGTTAACAGAAAGAAACTTGAAGGAATTATTATGAATACGGAGGAAGAGCAACACATTTTCTCACATTACAGTCACAAGAGGCGTGCCAAATTGATAATGATGTTCCAACTGTCATTACGCATTACGCCTATCGGGATTTTCCGGATGCATTGCTCCCTCAAGTTAGTCGTCACGGCAGTATCTAGCCGTGGCTTTCGCGGCCGCTGATGCTGCGCCAGGGGTCCGTGTCAAAGACAGGGAGGCTCTGACGTCTGCCGGGAGTGAACGGGTCGTTAAAGTTGTTACGGAAGCTAGCCGGCTTCTCCCAGGCATTTGTGGAGTCGCGGAGGAACATGCGCAGAAGATGCCGGGTGCTAGCGTGGCCATCGATGCCACGGTACTCTGCACGGGCGTGCATAACGGACAGGTTATGGAGGAATTGGATGTCGCCCTGCTTCCGGTCGACTTTAGTACAGAAGCGCTTGGCTAGTTCTTCAACGGCGTGCATTGCATGCAGCTGCTTCGGAGTAACCTTTGGCATGCTAGGGTCACGCGGAATGGTATCAGTACCAAGAAGTGGAGCCTTGACTAGCTGGCACATTGGTTTGCCCTTTGAGAAAAAGAGGGTAGGACCCAATTCGAGGTAAGGCGCTCCGTCCCTGGGGTGAATTAGCAAACTTTCTCAACATCACATACGACAAGGCCTAGCTTACTTCTGCTTTAGCTCAAAAGGCCAATTTGGGTCCGCCATCGTCTCGAGGACTTCTGGGTCCTTCTCAAGAAGCTCATTGTAGATTCTCGAAAAGCTGACGACGAATTGCTCGCCGCCCGCATTAGGACCGCCGTCGTTGCGCACATAAAGAGCAATGACGTCGCCAGAGAAGCGATCACTGTGAAAATCCATGGCCGCCGTAATCTTGGAGCCGGCAAGACCCATGTTTTTGCAATCTTCTGGGACTGTCTTCTTGGTGGCGTCGAGAACGTGACTTAGCGTTTGGTTGGCATAAGAGTCTGTAGCTCGTTCTGGGCAGACGTATGAGCAAATGCCCGCAAAAGCAATAACGGCTTCTTCGTCATTGAGATGAGCACTATCCAGACCCCGGAGGACAACCACGTTTTTGCCGTGGTGAAGCTCTTTGCTGATTGACGAGAGCTTGCTAGCCAGTTCTGGGTTGCCGAGATCAAAACTTTCCTGGTGGATCTTCGTCCGCGGGCGGCATGAGACTGGAGGCGTAGATTAGCATTTGCTCACATTGAATACGGAGTAGTAGTACTCACGCCTGAATTTTATGATAGCGGCCCTAATATCCCGAATCTCGCGGTCGTTAAGTTTGACTACGTATTCGGCGGGGTTCAACTCGTTTCCTTGCCACACCATGGGACCTGTCACCGCTGGGGCAAGTTTATCAGGGGAACTGAATATGGACGAAGAATTGCTGTGCAGACTCTCAAAAGAAGATCTCGCGCTGAGTGTGGGAGGCAACATGTTTGACTGATCGGTTATAACGGATGTTTCGTTGCTAAGTAAGGTTCAGCTCGAATTTTCCAAAGTTCGTATTGATCGAATGTAGGTATGTTTGTAGATGTATCTGTAATGTTGTGCTTCAGGAGTGAGCATGAGGAAGGCGTTCTTATACCACATTTTCAGTGAATGGGGTTCTCTTGAAGATGTTTATCGCGTAATCGCACGCCGCCGCTGTCACGGTGTGTGATTTTAGAGCTGACGGAGCCGCACTTGCTAACGAGAAACTGACAGCGAACTTTAATCGCCGGATCATTGGAACTGGGCCGAAAACTATTCCCGCTAGCCTGGAAGGTCGGGGTGGGTGGGTGGGCGACCAAGTATCTCTGTGTATCCTCCCCGTCCTATCGTGATTCGTCACCTGATGCTATCTACGCTAATACCTATCAGTCAGCCACCAAGGCAATGAGAAAATCTTCACTGAACCACCCTACAACTGGGGATGCAGCGGGACGTATCGAAGCTTTGCCACACAGGCGAAGTTGGATCTTCTGCCTCCACCAACTTCCCCCACCGTACTGATCAGACTTGCCTACTAGGAGGTTCTTCCTTGGGAGAATCCTGTGGCCCCATGATTGCCACAAAACCCACTGTAAGGATCTCACTCAAAACTCGCGTCGAGATGCCGGTGGCAGAAAGCGATACGATGCGAAGATCGGCCAGAATGTGGCTCTGATATTGATAGACGTTCGTGCGGCACATGGAAGTTCCCATGTGTGCATGCGATCCTTCAAGGAACTCAGCCGATGAAGAGCAAGCACTTCCTCATTTGCATCAGCCCTATGCCACCGAGCTTACCATTGCTAGGCATGACAAGTAGTCACTATTCGCCCGGCTCCTGCATATGCAGGTGAATTGCAGGCAGGCTTGGTGTCTTCATCAGATCTTGTCTCCATCCTCGGCTCGTTCAATGTCAGCATGTGATCGAATGCATTAATTCCTGATCTGAGACCTATCCCGCGATTTGCGAAGTTGATGGCAAGGATTCACGTACCTCAGTGTTGAGTCTTGGTCCTTCACCGTAATTGAGCGGCAGCCTATAATCCAACAAATCGACTACCGTAAACGGCAGCGGATGTGACTCACCGGAATCTCTCTGCCACGAGACGGCATGATAGCGTGCTGCTGAGCAATATGTGCAGCGGTGGTCCGGGCCACTTTGCAGCTCCAATGCAAGACATTTCAGAACCGCTGTGACCACGTTTATCTATGCAACACTCAGGGTCTGCCGACATGTGCGCTTTATTGGTCAAACAGCTTGAAGATGCACTGCCGAGCTTTCAGTTTACGAGGGCGGACCCTTTCGCCATTGGTGTATTCCAGCATTTACAGTGTCTGCACCCCTCCAATACCAACACATCCTAGTGTCGCATCTGTTGGGCCCGGGGTTGCAGTAGTCGAATTCCTAATGTTACGGCCTACCTGTAGCAAACAACTCCGATGATCGCGCTATGACCTGTATACCTTAGATTGATCGAATATTGCAGTTGTTTGCTCATGTTCAAGGCATACATCGCTTTCACAACCGCCCTGGTCACGGTTACCGGTAAAATCTCAAGTGTACTGGAAGGCACTCCCGCATCGAGATCTAGCTCACCGCTAAACGCGTCTGGAATTTGCCTGATAAGAATGTGACACATCCGCTGCCGAGCCGTTTCGCTTGTCACACGCATGTAGTGAAGAGCTAGAGCGCTTGAAGAAGGGCGTATTGCACTATGCATGACTAGGGCGGTATCTTTACCGTCGCCTCATGACATACATTAGTAAGGACACTTCAACTATGCATCGGTTTAGTACCGTATATTGTAGGGGTGATCAGCTGGATTCGCTGAAGCCTTCATAATGGGTATCGTTATTGCATGAACGTGCAGCTAATCGTCTCATCGTATGCTGGGGGAATAAGCCATTTACGGTACCTATCTCGCTTCTAAGCATGATATGATCTTTTGTACTCAGCCTTGCGGCGTGTCCTAAACTTTGTCGCTTGCATAACGTCGGAATGGCCTTGGCTCGGCTCTGACAGCTTCTGAGAAGTCAGCAATATGTATGTTGTCGTTTTACAGACATGTATGCTTGTAATTGCACGCGTGTGTCGTTGCGGGATCGGATCAATATCTGTATGCGGTTTACGTGTATCCATGTGGCAAATTCAGCCTAGGTTCGCAGGTGGCTGTCATTCCACCGACAGATGGGGTAGCATAGACGTCGGTTCAGCATTGACAGCGCTCTAGACCTGGCTGTGCTTGGAATGAGCACATAACCCTCTGGACACCATGTTGATCGCGTGCCGAAGGAAGTTTGGATTGGTGAAAGCCTGCTCGCAGCGTCAGCTGAGCTGAGTATGCTCGACGTCATGAACGATCTCTTACGCGAGATAGTTTGATGCGCCATTACTCTGAGTTTATTGCGATACATGTGAGCCTTGAAGTCCGGCCAAGCCTCACTAGCGTGTAGTCGGTGAAGTAGGGAGCCTGCGCGCTTGTAACGTGGCGCACACGCCGGGCAAGTTCGCCCAGTATTAAGATTACATCTTTCGCTAATTCGAATAGGCGTGGTCTCGAGCACTGCCGCGTTGCGCGTTGCGCTTCCACTCCTTCGCCATAGCCACCTGCGAAGCGCCTGGGCCCGTAAGGATTGAAAGAAGTATTCGTTCCATCAAAAATCACCTTTCGTGCAGGTATCGGTATGAGCTTCAGGACATGTGGCGTTCAATATGTTAGGCTCAAATGCTGGGCTAACTCTTTCAATACGTAGTAGCTCCCGTTTCCTTCTAGTGTGCTCACGCTCCCACCTTCAGAGCATCCGACAACATCTGTATATCAGGAGCAGCAGTTTTGGTGTTGAAAGTAAATCATTGGTACTCATGAATACAGGAGATCATACCGAACCCAGTGGACGAGCTTCTATAGCCGTAGGCATGAGTTTGCGATTCAGTACGGCACGGCGTTCTCGCTTGAGGCTATATGAACATGGAGAAGAGCGCATACTGTGGTGCCCCCTGGAAGTTTTCAATCGCTCCACTCAAGGGGCAAATGTATCGAATCTCGGGTAAGAAGGTGATGTGCAATTAGTAAGACGTTTTCATAGTAAATTACACTTAGCGTTTTCTAACTTGTCTATCGCTTAGCACTTAGTGTATTAACACTACATTTATTACGCTCTAAAGCGCTCTGCGGGTGGCGCTCTGAGCAGTGGGGCGATTGAAAACTTCAAGGGGGCACCATAGTATGGCGACCGTGACGACATGATGTTCCAATGAGAAGGTCTCGTTTGTGGCTGCCGATCGGTGAGCAAAACCTGAAGTGAAACACGAGCTGGGGATTCGGATGCCCGATTGAGAATTCCGCAAATTTTGAGATGGTTTATGAGCTGCGCGCCTGCGAAAAGGCTATTGACGATCCTATGTAGGATGAGAAGTTAGGAAAGAGGTTAGATTTCCTTACAGGCGTAGCGACCTCGCCCTTGTTCGTATCCGCTGTTAGCTCGTTCTTAATAGCCAATCAATGTCCTAGCCAGTCCTCTCATTAGTGTTAGCAGGGATTCGAACACATGGCTTTTTCATGCACGTCACAAGCACTACAGATACTAGCTCCGGCGCGTACCCATGACAAGGAGAACTGCCTCAACGCGTGGGTGTATCACAAAAAGGAAGCGTGGGCGTCTGCCTTTGCTGTGTCTTGCCTGCAGTACCACACTTGTCAGATCATCTTCTTGTCCACATCAACATTTACGGGTATAGTACTCATCGCACATAAACTTCAGTATGCTACAATGTAATGTCAGCTTCGAGTCAACTCCTGATCTCTTTGATGAGAAGACTGGTAATTAGAAGAACATAGTTGAGAGTCTTGTCGCGAGTATTGCATCAACTGGAATAAAACAACTTGATGATACGCCCTGAAGCGATTCATTACGCAAACCACGATGAACCATGGCCAATCTTAATTAAGTCCGAGATGCTGTACCCGCACTTCGGCTGCATGCTGGCTTCTTAGGATGCTGAACTACACATGGCATCGTGACTAGGGAGCTATCCCAATATTTATAGACCTGATGCAGATATGCAGAGGTCTGGACCGCACTGGAACTTCAAAAGAGGGATGAGGGGGTGTGAAGAACAGAGGGGACTTCGGGTCTACAGCGAATTGGGTTTAGTTGGTGTAGGGTTCTACTGGCCTGGACCCTACCAATTTCATTGGACGCGTACTACCATGTGCATGAGAGCCAAGACCAACATGTTACCATCATAGAGTACGAGATCGAAACCCCCAAGGCTTGTCTAGAGACTGAAGAAGAAAAGGGAGCTTGTCACGAAGATCAGCCGCCCAGGCAGTCGAGACCGAATATCATATTTCATTTTTCGAATGAATTCAGCCCTTCTATTTTCTCTCCAAAGTAGCTCAATATGACCTATTCTTGAGATACTCGCTAGGCTCAGTATGTCATTTGTCTTTTCTAGAGGACGACATATGACGTCAGACCCATCAGTCTCTAGCTCCAAGCTTCCGACACAAAGTTTACCAACTGTAACGGATGAATGTATATTGATAACCCGTAGTATACTTGTTCTTGAATCAAACATCCGTAGTGCCAAAGTTCGTCTACATTTATGGCAAAAACATATCAGGAAATATAGGAGATAACAAGCGATCTTCGCTCACTCCCCACATAGCCAGTCATGATGTAGTTATTGAGGATCGAGCCTCGGTCAATAAAACAATAGCAACGAGGGGCTGGAGCAAGATCAAACTGTACTAAACATTGAAAAGAATTTAAAAATGCCGCCCTCAGGTCTCGCTATTCTCATCGGAGATGGTCCTGCTACTGTAAGTCGTCTTCCAGACCCCATAGCATATGCATACCTCTGATGACACGCTTTTTGGGGAACGGGAATCGCACGAATCCTCTCATTCCCTAAACACGGCAACCTAGCCGTCGCGCTCCTAGCCCGGCGCCCCGAAAACCTGCAAACCGTCATCTCCAAAGTCCGTTCCACTAACGAGAACGCGGTCCTCGAAGCATTCCCAAGCGCCACATCCAGAGCGACTTTGGAAAAGGCCTTTGCGGACATTCAAGCACACATAAGCTTCAAGGGTCTGAAGCTGAAGCTAGTGGTTTACAGTATCAAGCATTCGAGCAAGAAGCCGTTCTTGGAGGAGACAAGAGAGAAATTTGAGGATAGTTTGGAGATGTACGTTGGAGGGGCATTTACGTTTGCACAGGAGTGTTTGAAGAGGTTCTTTGCGGACCATGGAGAGGTGGGCTTGATGGATGGTCATTATGTTACTGGGTAAAAACTGATGTCGTATAACAGACACTGATCTTCACTGGCACCCTTGGTGCACTTCGACGCAGTGCATAATTCGTCGCGTATGGCGCTGGCCGAGCCTCCGTTCGTCAACTAGCACAGACATTGGCTCGCGAGATGAGCGAAAAGGGTGTACATGTCGTACATACTATTGGCAACGGCGCGATTGTAGATGAAGATGGAGAGGATCAGAAGGTGGGCAAGAAGATGAGCGCTGATGCTGTTGGTGAGACTTATCTTTGGCTGCATCAGCAGAAGCCTTGCTTGTGGACCCATGAGCTGGACATGAGACCCGCTTGTGAGAAGTTTTGAATAGTTCATGCAGAGAAAGATGGTTTGTAAAAATACCTATACTATCAGGGAGAGAACGAGTGTACATACAGAAGAAACCGCCGCGAAAGAAAAGAAAACGGATGACCAGATCCACCACATCTGAATGGCGATCAACGCCATCACCAACACAACTCTAAGCAAATCATTCCACAAACTCATCGAGCCGGTGGCTGCGTCCAACGTCCCAACATCTGACCAAGAGCCCAATTCCATTCGTTGACGAAAGCATTAGTGAGCTGAGTGATTTGCTCAGCAGAAGGCGTACGGCCTGCCCACATGGCCGGCAGCGACGCCTGATAATGCGCGTAGTACGGAAGAAGTTGGCTGTTTTGGCATCAGTCATATTATTTACAAGCTGCTGTCTACCTTGGCTAACATACTCAGTCTGTATCTTGTTCAAAACCAACCAGCACAAGTTCCAAGAGCGGTTGCTGGCAGGATCGGCGTAGACGCGCCTTTTGGCCTCTTCTAGGCAATCAGAACTATGTCCAGATTAGCTCATGCACTGGAAAATATCGTATGCGTCGGTGAACATGGTGAGGGCATCCCACCTGAAAGGGTAGTTTCTTGTCAGACCACGAAGCTCGGTCAGCAAGCTGTGCGATTCGACATAGTACTTCCCTAGTAAGCGTTATTAGTTCCGAATTCCAAAATGGTCAGGTTTGGAGACTCTTACAAGCCGATGTCATGGGTTCACTGCAGTCTGGCGTGCCCAGCTTTGCAAATGCCTGCTCAACGCGGACAAGCTCGACTAGGGTGTTGAATTGATGGGATCGTAGCGCTTCAATGTATTGTGCCTTTTCCGCCTGTTGCAACTGGGTATCAGCAAAACCGAGGTAGAGGCTCATACAGCGGACAGAAACATACGGATGTGATCTTTAGCGTAGAAGACATCCTGGTAAATTCCGGCGCCCGGTATCTTCGCGCTGGTGGATTGCTGTATTCACTGTGTTCAGTGTCGATGGAGGAGGTAGAATAAACAGACATTAAAATCGGATCGAAGCTGAACTTGACTGAGTAGATAAACTCAGGGTTGGTTTAGGTGGAAGTATGAGAGAAGCTGTTTGTTGCGATGAATCCATCACTCGATAGAAGATAGTTGCAATGTTATATAGATATGCCCCAGTGCTTATGATGTCGTGATGAATGACTCTCGTAGCTAAAGTTCTGTCATGGTGGATGTGTATGTGTCGTGAGACAGCTCAGCAGCCAGCAGCCAAAACTGAGCGTAATCAAGCTCCTTGAGGAGGTCAGCTTTGGACGCCATATCGTCAGAAAAGCTCATTGTAGTCCAAGATGTCAGTGCCAAGCGCGAAGGCAGCTGTGCAGGGTCAAAAGTGGAAGCATCAAGTAAGATTCTGAATCGTATAGGAATGCAAATGATCAGCCTTGTTCTTCTAGTGCTACCATGCGTTCGAGATAAGTACTATAGAGCTGGTATTGCCTTTCTGATAGGTTAGCTGGCTTGCATCGATAGGTCTGCGGCATATCAAACACAAGTGCTATGATCAGATTCTGGATCATGAATAAGGACTATGTGACTACTTGTGGGTCCAGCGGCCCGGTCGATCGGGGTCTGAGAGTTGTTGTAGGGATGTCATGATGCTGCTAGCTACAGATCTGATGCCGAGAGAATGGGAAGATCGCTCATTGGTAGTGTGTTTGGTCCTTTCCGGCCCTGTGAGCAAAAGTGGGTCCATAGCGGTTTCAAAAACGACATCATCGCCGTTGACAATGCGGAGAAAAGTGTGCATCGCGTTAGTGCTATATTGAAAACCAACACGCAGCGATAGTAGCTGAGCTTGATGTTGTGGTGATGTGGAGTTGGTCAGGTAGGCGTAAACCTAACAGACTTTGCGAAACATGTTCGGAAAGTCCACTTTCCGTCGTATATCTGGATACGTCGATGCAATCAGGAACAGCTAAGCAGAACAAGTCGTCGTGAGGCTGAGGCTGATTCCTAACCATCTCTGTGCTGATCATGGAAGGAATCCGCTGTGGCTGGTCTAGCTTGTGGCGGAGCTCTTTCTACAACTTCACCGCTTCACCTCAAACTCCTCATGTAATTTACAATTGTTAACGAGAGCGCTGTCCGGATAACATCCTTTCCGGACGATGCCTGACAAACCCGGGCGTTTTGTGTTCCATGTTTGGAAATGTCCTTGAACGCAACGAACCTACATGATTCATCTCACCAGCCACAAGCATAAGCACGACGTTGACCCTTCCTCTCGGGTTGCGCGGCCCTGAATAATTGGACGCCTCTTCTCTTGGGGTCTCTTACTGGCTCTCGACAGTCGCATGCGGATAGGGCCCTGAGGCTGAAATCGGCCCATCAGCAGCCCTTGTCAGATTGAGCCGCAGGGTAGGTACCTAAGCTAACGTCCACGTGCGCACGACTGGACGCAGCTACATTAAGCATCTGATGATCGCTCGCTAGAAAATATGCTTGTTGTATCTCACCTCATTCACAGAGCTACCTTGAACCTACTGCCAGCCCTCAGAGCCTAGAGGACAAATTCTCCAACGGAGAAGGGTCCAGATGTCTAGTGGGAAATGCAGTCTCTCATCCAACTCCACACATGTGACGCATTGGAACTGAGTGATACTAGTCATCACCTTATCACTGCTCCTCGTCGTCTTTCATGTCTTGCAATTGGAAGGGTTCTACTCGAGTTAGTCTCTAGCCGCTCACGTGTATCGACAAGATAGAAGCTCGTTGGACCAAAGCTTTCGAATGGACCAAGGACGGCCACTGCGATATTTCGGAAAGAATTCATATTGACAGATTCTTTTACTTGAGCAGGCAGTTGGTCTTTCGATTCCGCGATGCCTTTGAAGCCATCATCCACCTTTAACACCTGGACACCTAGACGATAATAGTCTATATGCTCAGCGCCATGATGGAGTTTACGATATCGTTGTCGTTCTCCTTGAGGGCCTTGACGGCCTTCTTCCGCGAGACGCTGGCCTGCTGCATGACGAGCTCGATGTCCTTGGCCTCAAGACCAGAGTCGTCAATCTCTTCATCGTCGTCTTCCTCTTCCTCCTCGTCCTTCTTGTCCTCGACAGCCTTGCCCTTGCCCTTGCTGGCTTCGTCGCCGTGATCGTGACCGGCGTGGTCGTGGGATGCGGCCTCGGCTTGAGCGAGCTGCTGGGCGGCGGAGGCCTGAGCCTGGGAGTTCAAGTCCTCGATCTTGGCCTCACCGAAAATGCTGGTGCGGGGTCAGCAAGCGGCATGTGCGATGGAGGGGCAGCTACTCACATCCAGGTGTTGCTTGAGGGGGACTTGTAGACGTCGGGCTGGTTGATGACGAAGAGGATCTGGGACGTCTGTTAGTCTAGTTCCACAAGCATTGCTCTGCCCCCATCTCTTGTTTGTTGACAGCATCTCATGCCTGTTGACTGCGGCTTCCTCCACCAATTGCGCGGAAAGCACTCACGTTCTTCGGTCGGCGGAGAGTGACGCGTGTGATGCCGTCAATGTGCTTCAGTCCGAGCTTGGCGATGGCCTTGCGAGCCTTCTTCTCGTTGCGGGAGTGGACAGCAACGGAGGAGCCCGCGGGCACGCTGACCTCGCCCTCCTCGCCTTCAGACTCGTCGCTAGACTCATCCTCCTCGATCTGGACGTTCTTCTTCTCGGGCTCGTCGGGGAGCTCTTCAATGCGGGGGTTGGCCATTTTGTCGGTTTGTGGGCGACTACAGGAGTTGGTGGTGCTGCAATATCGAGGTTCGCGGAGTTGGGGTCGGAGCTTCCAAAAATGATTTGTGGGCGGTTTAGCGCGCGCAGCTTTCACATCTAGTAATGACGACCATCACAATTTCTCTTACGGCCTATGTCTGCATGTCGCGCATTTCACAGGAGCAGGCATTTCAAGGGGGGGTATCAAATTGCAATTCTAGTTGCACTGTTCGTGTGTTCATGAATTTGTGGATTGAACTCTCATGCTACATGTGGAATGCATGCGAGAGCCGAGTAAACCTTTCCCAAACCGAATTGCACCGTGCCAAACATTGGACTTATTCACCCGAAACCAGGTCTTGAATTTTTGAATGCCTTTGAGGTCGCCTTCGGAATGCTCATGAAATGCACGTCATGCCTCTCCGTCACCTGCATGCAGCGACCACCACAACGCCTGTCTCCCGACAGCATCTAGACTACCTATGCCTTTGCGCTAGCGCGGATCTTTGCGAAGGTCTTCTGAACCTCGAAACGAGCCTGTATCTTGTTAGCCAGGGTGTTCTTCCATTGCATCTCGTGTACCGCATGCCGTCCGAATTGTCGCATTCGACAGCACAGGTACACGGCATAACATACCTGCTTCCTGATCTTCATGACCTTGAAGCGCTCAAAGTCGTTCAATCCCCGCCTCTTCTGGATAGCCGCACGCTTCTTGGCCCATGAGCTCTCGTCGAACTTTTGCTGGACCTTGTGCTCCTCCCACTTCTTCGCGACGTGGCCGACACCGCTGGCGCGGGGCAACTTGGGGATGACGATTGGTGTAAGGGAGAGTTTGGCAAGCGCGATTTCCTGGCGAGGGACGGGGGCCTTCTCGGAGGGACCATCGATGAGGACCTATGTCTCTGTGAGCCGCTGAACAGCACCCGGATTGCGGATTCTCCATACACGCTTGTGGTCAATGATCTCGACGATGGCAGCGAGGCGGCCCTCGAACTGACCCTCGTTGAAGAGGACCACACGGCCGACCTCGACCAGCCTCCAGGCGCTCGTTGTGATTTCGGCGTCACCCATTTCGTCGGTATGTGCTGCAATCAAGTGTTAGACTGGGAGAGACGTGGACTCTTGCAGCGTCGAGAGCGTACCGGTCGGAAATAGGAGTCGGTGTTGATGTTCTTGTCGGGAGTAGTAATGTCTGATGTTGGGGCTCGAAATTCGAATGTGTCGTTGGGGCCGTGCACAAGCGAAAGGCGCCTTGGCACTAGTGCCGTGCTTAAAGTTTTCTGCCACCATGCGACTTCCGTCTTCTTCTCACCAGTGCCGCAAACTGCGTGCTTTTCTCTCTACTCTCGATGCCCGTCGCGACTTGATGTGGTCGCCAACGCGGCTTTCACGGCCGCTGCCTTCCAGATCATGCGCCTTGTTGATGGCAATGCGATGGGATGCATGCGCCTGCTGCTTAGGTACACCAACCTGAAGACAGACAGCTACGACCCAACACCCATAGCACCACCGGTATGTCTCCAACCCCCACATCACTCTTCCCCATCCTAGGATGACATAATTTGCGATTGAGCTCGGCGCCGGAGATCCTCGCCGGGGTCTCTTAACGGCGTCGAGTTTATGATATTCAATTTCTTACATATTCTGAGCTTGCTTTCCCCATCCAGCTTTTCTCGCCGCACCGAGCTTGCGACAAAATCTGACCACAACAGACTTTTAGGAATCTCAACCAGTAGGCGCTGAACTCACACGGCGTTGCTTCGAGCTTGCTCACTTGCTCACTTCAATCGACATGCGACCCTCCAATTCCGCCGCAGTACACAGCAATCTTCCACAGGTCAGTCTAGCCTTTTCCACCTCATCGTGCACCCCACTTCCAATGATTACAACATGCAATAGATAGTATATGATCTCCATGATTACTATTTTATCACCAAGATCACTGAGGAATATCACAACCACGCATCTGCTTGATAACGCTTTGTTCGATACAAGTCACTAACAAGCTTGCAGGTAAATTCTCACACAACTAGGTGCGCCATCATCGCTCAATTCTGCGGCATGCGCCACCAGCTGTCCTGTGCATGATCAATCATGATCTGACCCAGCTTCAATCAAGCAGGTTTCGCTCTATCACCAACACGCGATCCATGTTCATAGTGATGTAAACATCGACGAAGTTAGTTCAACATCTGTATTGCAATCTGCACGACTTGTGCAAAGGTAAGCTGTTGCTAGGTATTTGTTTTGTTTTGTGTACATAGACAGCTAGTCTGAATCATCAACTGCATCACCTTCTGCCACTCTTTGCTCAGGCGTTGTTGCCCTCCTTCGTGTGATTTTCCTTCCATAGTTCCTATAGAGGTTCATCAACAGCTCTCTAACCACGCCATTAAATGCGGTCCTTGCATCGAATTTGCTGCCACCATACGGAAAGGGGACAATTTTGGGCCAGTCGGCGTTGTCTTCAAAGTAAAATTCAAGATCGAACGCGTCAGCGTTTTTCAGCATGTCTTTGAGCATCTCTCCCTTGTGGCCGTTGACATCTGCCCATGCCCACAGCGCCGGGTCATAAAAGTCCAACGTGCTTGACGCCTCTTCGGCGAGTATTTGCGCATTGAAGAGCAGGTGCCGAAGGATGTTGATGTTGCAACCGCAATGTATGACGGCGTACTGCAGTAACTCGGTGGTGATACCTTTCGGTACACCCAAAAGCACGGCGAGCGCCGCCACTGCGTGCTCGTTCCCCTCTCTAATAGCCTCTTTCATCCCCGTCTTCGCCGCTTCACCTGCCATACTACCTTCCCAATCGATCTCTCCAGTCAGGCTGACTAGTACATAAAGCAACGACGCTTTGTCCTCCGTCCACGGTCCATGCAGCAACTTCTCCGGTATGTGGAACCCCTGCGCAAAAGCCAGATGCGGGATCTTAGTAAACTTGTATGGCCACAATCCGTCGAAGTAGGACACTCCCGGGATCGTGACTCCAGTAGCTGCCCAGGCTTTCCCGCGTAACTTAATCATTGCATCTTGTGCGCGCTGCACATATTTTAGGAAGAAGTCGTAGGTAAAGAAACGGCAGGTCAAGATGTCAGATTGGAGCGAAGCATCGCTGGTAACAAGGCGGTCCCGATAGTTGGTGCGGTGGTCAACGGTGTGGAAGAAGGCTTGCATAGTGAAGTCCATGGCTATTTTGTGGGCGGAGAGTTTCTTGCCTAGATCCTGTGAGCAGCGTGGAAGTGCTGTGTTCATGCTGTAAAGGAAGATTATTTCCAGTAGTTCCTGGGGGAGGCTTTGGAGTGTCGGCATAGCGGGCGTAACGTCTTTATTCTTGTATTTTGACTTCGTTTTGCGTTGTCGTTTGGGCTGAGACGTGGATGCTGAAGAGTTTTGTGCATATATCGATGGAGGTTTACTTTTGGAAGCAGCAAGTGCTGGGTGTAAGTATCTCCTCTTCTTGCCACGTACGATAACAGGTGTCAGTTCCATCGGCTTACGAGTGGCCGTTTCGACCAGGCAGCGCTCAAAAGCAAGCCACCTCCGGTTGCATGCAGCTTGCGCAAGGTGGATGGATCGGGAAAGGCTCCGCGTCACCTTGGAGATGGCACGCTGCGCCACATGAGGTATGCACGGGCTCCGTGTGGCTTTGCCGCGGCGTTCCTGGTGCTAGCGTTAGCTTTCCGCTTGTCTTGTCGCATAAACAAAAGACAAGATTACTGCACCACGCGCGTTCACCACAAATCAAAAAGTGAAACCCCAAGCGAGCTTCAGGTGGAAAATCCAGAAAGATGCAGGTTCACGCAGTACCAGACTCCGAGCGCGTGTTCGATTCAACAGGCAGGAGGCTGCCTTGGGCGTATGAATTTGCGGAGTAAGTCGCCCTTTCACTATCATTGCCAAATAAAGTCTTTCGCACGGAAGAGTCTAGTACGGCGAAAGAGAAGACTTGAAGGCAATTTACACAAGATTGTCGTCTTCTTTGTCAAACCTCACCACTATGGAAGACTTCAACTGGGACATTACCATACTCTCGCGCACGCGGCTAACATCGAACCCTGACAGTTCAGATCAAAACCAACGGCGCATTCCAGAAGAGAAAGGTCCCTTCGGTAAAGCACGAAAACGCGGTACCTCAAGAGCAAAGACACCATTGGGCGCCAGCAATGCAGCCGACGAAGCAAGACTCCATAACCAGCGCGCAGAGGATGACATGATCGGCCGCTTCAAAGCAGAGGAAGATAAGAGGCGCTCGGTATCTGCGCGGCCATCCACCGTACTACCACCATCAGCTTCGGCGCCAAATCTCATAGACGCAAGTAACGGATTGAACAACTCTTTTGCAGCAGGCGCGTCGACCAACGCTACTTTCGCACAAGAACCTAAGGCGGTCATACTATACGGCTTCGGCGCTGAGCAGCAATGGGCCGCGATAGCACATTACGAGAAGGTTTCCAACGGGATGATCTACGAAGAATACGACCGCGAGCCACCCAACTCTAGGCTCGGTTACAGTTTAGCTGCGCAGCGCTCATCGTACTATCCTTCTTTGGAGCCAAAATACATGGCAAGCATCAAGACATATCTAGGAGGCGATCACTGGGTCAAGGTTACCTTTGATAGCGCGGAGGCCGCCGAGCGCGTGTGTCACTACAGTCCGAAGAACATCCACGGTTACATAGTATATGCGGAGATGTACAGAGGGACAGGACCGCAAGGTGGTGACAGAGCATTGCGTGCAGAAGGAGGAATGTCACAAATCGCATCACCCAACACGGTATCTTCGGGAACCCTAGGACCACGCGGCGCATCGCAGTCTTCGGCAACCGCTTCCTCGGCCACAGCAACAGCCCCCAAACCTATAGCACCGCAAGCACTTGTACCACAATCCAACACCGAACCAGCCTGGCTTCGTAGCACAAGTGGCGCTTTCCCAAGCCACCTCGACGATATGCCCGTTGAGCCCGCTCGACCACGAGAAACACATCAAGTTCTCGACCCGAATACTGTCCCCGCACATGCGACCACCACAGCGTTAAATCCCCGCTCCCAACGTGCAATCCTGCGACTCAAAGGTGCAAATGTAAAACCTGTTGTCTTCCTCCCACAAGAAAAGGCTTTCCTCCCCGCAAAACCCCGCTGGCAGCAAACATTTGGGTCGTTGCCCGTCATCGGTTGGGTGATTGGTTCGGGACAGGGTATCATCGGTGATCATGTACCGAGGAAAGAGGACGGAAGTTTCGATGCGAACAGTGCGAGTTTGTACTGGCGGGTATGGTACATGGTGGATGGTTGCTTTGGCAGCGACTTTTGTGGGGTTAGAGACGCGGAGTACGACGAGTAGATTTGGACCGGGGGAAATTGTAAGATCAAGGGGGTGTTTGATGAGCATTGGGCGGCGTTTTCGAAATAGCACTATAGCGACATGACTTGAGTATTGCTTGAGGGACTCGGGTATTAAATGCACATGTAATGAAACGCGAATAACGTCCTGGGTAGAAGGCGTGTCCACTAGTGGGATATCAGTCTCAAATTGTCCAACTGTTTGAGAGTCAACAATTGATTTGTCTCACTGTGTTCTGCGTTGAAACACAAGTTGAGCAGTGCATGGGCACAAATACGCAAATGGTCAAAATCTAGGGTGCATTTCCACTCTCTGGAACTATTCACAAATACGTAGGTAATACAAGCCAGACCGGGTACGTTTTGTCTACATGGAAAGAAGATGCTTAGAGGACGGACAAATCGCCGAACTTCTCCTGCGGGGTTGTTAGTACTTGTAGAAAGGTCATTCTGGTCGTTCCAAGAAACTTGCCTTGTAGCCAGGGACGGCCCATCGACCCTTGGAGACGAGCTGCTCGGTGCGCTTGTCGATCTCGGGCTGAGCAGCCGCGACCTCGTCCTGTGATACTTGGTCAGCCTCCTGTCCCTCACTTGCTCGTGTCCGTATATACGTACAACAGTGAGATCGGCAAATGGCCTGGCATCCTCGATGTTCTTCAGTGTCTTCTGAAGATCGCTCAACTCCTTGTCGACCACGGCCTTGGTCTGCTCTGCGCTCTGGACGGCTTGGGCCTCGAAAGCCTCAATGGCCTTGATCTGCCTTCCTACATCGTATGTCTGCGGCTTGAAAGCGTTGAACTGCTTCTCGATGTCGTCGATAACGGCCTGGTTCTTGAGAATGCCGCGGTAGTGGTTGAAGTCGACGGTCTGGGACTGCTCGGAGAGAACGGTGACTTTGCGACGCGCATCGTCGTTGCGCTTCTTGAAGGACTGGAGGGCGGCGGCAGTTTGGCCCTTAAGGCCGAGCTGGGTGCCCAGCTTGGTCCAGTCGAGCTTGAGGGCTGCGCTACGCTACAAGAGGGGACATGTTAGTTTTCTTGTTCTTCAATTCGGAGGTGCCATTGCGGGTGGGGGCTACTGCCGGCGCAGCAATTGGGCATTCGGGAGCTTCGACGGGTCTTCTGGATGGGGTCTGACGTACTCCGACGGCCATTGTGATGGATTTAGGCGGGGATGCGGTGGTTTCGGTTCGGGAGGGATGATGTCCAAGTTCTTCGCGAGAGCTCGGAACAGCGCCGCCAAGGATGATATGCACGGACCATTCTACTTGCGCCCTCGATCGCGGCCATACTTTCCAACATTACCTTTCCCATTTACACTCCACACCTTGCCGCTGCACCTTCAATCAACAGTCTAAGCCCGAACACTTCTTGCAAACATGTGGATTATTGATTGGTGAGCGCACTCATTCTCTTCTTATGCTGACTTCTTGCTGACCTTGCGCCAGGTGTAAGTTTACCACCCTCTCTTGTTGTATGCCGAACTGGATAGACGAACGTGAAGATATCCGTAGCACCATAGATCGAGAATATCATATCAATCCCGCATGGTACTACTGTTATCGTCCGGGATCAGAGCCTCCGACACAGCGGTAGAAATCAGCAAGATTATGCTTGTTACGGGCGCAGCGACACTACACCACCGCATACACCACGAACACCTGCTAGATGAATTAATCGCTTGCTTGGGTTATACTTGAACACGGGCTGATAATGGACAACAGTTTGGGATGTTCTGTCCTCGCTTGGACTCATGAACAAGGTGAGCGGGAGCAAGGCCTAGGCTTCGTTACTGTAGCTAATATAACATCACAGCATGCCAAACTCCTCTTCCTCGGACTGTACGTATCTCGTGTACCGAAACTTTGAATGTACATAGCTGACCAGACTTCAGAGACAATGCAGGAAAGACCACGTATGGCAACTCAACCGGACACGCGAGCTTCCACTGACACGATTAGGTTGCTGCATATGCTCAAGAACGACAGGGTCGCGGTCCTGTAAGTGATATGTGATTTTTGCTCACTACTTGCAGCTAACATCTGCTCCAGCCAGCCGACCCTCCACCCCACCTCCGAGGAGCTCTCGATAGGAAACGTCAAGTTCACAACCTTCGATCTTGGAGGTCACGCACAAGCCCGACGACTTTGGCGCGATTACTGTACGCCAATATTGCTTCCTTGTCCTTTTGCATCCAATTGACCTTTCCCCAGTCCCCGAAGTTTCCGGTATCGTCTTCCTCGTTGACGCTAAAGACCACGAGCGTCTCTCCGAGTCCAAAGCCGAGCTTGATGCTCTTCTCGCCATGGAGGAATTGAAGAACACTCCCTTCGTCATCCTCGGTAACAAGATTGACCACCCCGACGCTATCTCCGAGGACCAGCTTCGTTCCGCGCTCGGCCTATACCAGACAACCGGCAAGGGCAAGGTACCGCTCGAGGGTATCCGACCGGTTGAGGTCTTCATGTGCAGTGTGGTCATGAGGCAGGGATATGGAGAGGGTATCAGATGGTTGAGCCAGTACGTATAGGCACCAAACTTCGGCAACCACAAGGACGTCAGTTGGACGCGAAGCAAGGTGCAGAGCATGTGGCACTCTGGCTCTTTCGACGGAATGAGCTACATGCAAGTACAGAACATGATTGTCAAACGTCTGTTAAATGTACTCTTACGGGCGTTGGCGTTAGCTCTTGGAATAATATTACATTGCACATATCAACATCTGCATTGGCATATGACGAATGTTGGACCGGCTAAGAGGGAGCTAGACCACTACGGCGGCATATACGGTGTAAAGCCTCGGGTGAAGCGTAGCTGTAGCTTGGATCCCATATTGTCGGCAATGTGTTGCGTCAAGGATAGATAATCGCTGTAGCTTCTAAGATCTTAACATGAATTTCCAGGTCCACTGAGGATGGCACGAGGTACATGCAATTCGATGAGGGCTGTCGAAGGAATGCTTTCATCTTTGATCAGTATGCTGACAAGAACCACGTATAGACCGTGGATATACCAAGACTGTTGTACCCGGCTGTTGTAAGTACGACGGAACCTCTTTTTTTCTGATCAGTACACCACATTTGGTAAAGGTGCTGGTATTCAAAAGGAACAAGCAGATCCGTACCATCTTTCCAAGGTTATGTCCCATAGTACCTTCAGAATAAGTAAGTTTCGAGCAACAAGGCCGACGAGAGATGAGCGTACAGGCAAGACATCACAACTGCGTCTCCCAATCAGGCATAAACGAATCTATAACCATGAGAAGGTGATCTCGATACAACACCAGTCTCAACCAGAAGAAGCAAATGCGAACTCAAAAACTTCGATTTACCACGAGGACATCTCAACCCAACAAATAAAGGATTAGAACTCTTTCTCCCCAGAGTATTCGCGACCTCTGCAGGGTACCTCCAAAAACCCATCCACTGGCTGGTCCGGTGGGCAAAACCTAGAATCGACCAAGGTCATCTAAAACCCGCCACCAGGCGAAACGAAACATTGCGAACGTGGTACGCAAGATCTCGCACCGCCGCAGCTAACGAATCTAGCCTTTCCCCTCATTCTATTAATACCTCAAAGAGAACTAAAGCGCTTTCGATCGCTTGCTCGATACACTTGTAGATAGTGTACCAGACGGCGCATCATCCCAACGAACCTAGTGTATGCATGCGTGTCAATCGACAACGCGGGCTGCAACTTGATCTCTGTTGATTTTACACGATGGCTGTTTGTCTTGAGTTTTCTTTTCGTTCTTCTTCAACGATTTGCTTGTTTGGGAGTTGGAAACTCCTTTTGCTTACGGTTAAAGTGGTACTTGGAGATGTATGATAGATGAATTGGGGAATGATTACCATTTACATTTCTTCGAGAAAATGAAATCGCTACCTCGTCGGGGATTACGTACTTACTCTGTCGAGATGAGAGGATACATATGCATGACACTGCGTATCAAGGAATGCATGCAGAGAGGCAAGCGAATAGTGGACTCCGGGGCACCATCAGTGCAGCAGCGTGCTGTGGTACAACTAGGATAAGGATCAGCATGTAAAAACAGGGATATGCGTGTTCGCAGCGTTGTGAAAGGAGGGACGTCGTCTGACTGTTTTGCTGGGGTATCTGCAGTAGCTTATAAGTGATCGAGATGAGGATCCTGAAGGAACAGTAACCGGAAATCTAAGATTTGGACTCCCGTGCTTTACGAAAGATGTGAATAAAGACATGAAAACGCATCTTGATAAGCTTGTTGATCAATTAGTTTGCATTAACGTCTTCGTCGCATGGACTCGCGGTACTACCTATTGAACTATCTAAAGCCATGGCCTTTTACCCAAGAACAATTATCCAAACACCATGCCGCGTTTGCTTTGAGTATGTACATGGATGTCGTATATGCATGCAGTCATCAAAGATGGTCGTAAGGAAATCATGTCATCCTCCGCTATTGCCTTCATTATATGGTCGTGAGAGTGACCATATTCCCTGTTTGTAGTGCGCACATGATCAAGCAAGTTTCCATTACAAGAAAGCGAAAAGGGCAAAGATACCAGCGAAGAGAACACCGATGCTGGCAGCGGTAGTGGCGGCAGCACCGGTGAACTCAGGCAGAGAGGGCGTGGTAGCATTGCCGGTAAAGTTGCTAGCGGGGGCAGAGGCCTGGGGCTGGCCGTCGGAGATCTGGGTGACGAGAGGAGCGGAAGCCTGGGGTTGGCCATCAGAAATTTGAGTGACAACAGGAGCAGATGCCTGAGGCTGGCCATCGGAAATTTGAGTGACAACTGGCGAAGAGGCCTGGGGCTGACCGTCGGAGATCTGGGTCACGACGGGACCAGGAGTTGAAGCTTGGGGTTGACCGTCGGAAATTTGGGTAATAGCGGCGGAAGTAGCCTGGGGCTGGCCATCGGGGATCTGAGAAACACCGCTGGTATCCTCAGCCATGGTTGCCTGGATATGGATGGGAATGCACTGGGCACCGGTAGACTGGCTATACAAGTTGTAGAAATCACCAGATAAGCACTGATAAAAGACGGTGGAGCCCTGCAGGGACATGGATCCGTTGCTGCAAAGACCAAAGCCCTCGGTCTCGATGGCACCCTCTTGAACGGGGGCATCGAACTGGAATCTGATGGGATGTTAGTATTGGTCAATTGTTTCCAAGTGTTGCGGACGACATACTGGTAGTTGGCAGCGATGTATCCGGTACGGCCAGCCTGGTCGGTCAACTTTCCGCCCTCAAGGGACAGCTTAAGTGTACCGTCAAGCTGGCGCCTCTCCATGCTGCGCCTGGTGGGAGCATCGGTGGCATTGACGGTGGTGATGGCGAAGGTGCCGTCGGCGGAGGACGCACACTCAGAGCCCGAAGAAGCCTGGGGGTAGGCAGCAACAGCGGCCACGAGGCCGGCAGCAACGAAGGACTTCATTCTCGGAAGTTCGGTTGGGATGGTTTGTCGGGATTAGAGTATCGGGCGTACTTGACAGCGAGAGTAATTAATGACGCGGAGGAGACTGATGAACGAGGTATCAGTCACTTCAGATATACAAGTGAGGAAGACTGCCGACGATGCTGGTATTCACGACAACGAGAGTGTGAGATGTTCTGGAAATAAGGGAACGCGGGAAGGTAAGACAGATATATAGCAATACTCAGCCGAGTAATTAGTCCACTCAATCTACCTCATCGAGCATGTCACCGCGGATCGGACATGGACTGAAGCCTCAGCGCTCGAGCCAAGGCCATGGATCAACTCCGCGCGTCAACGCAAATCTATAGCATCCTAGTGTTAACGCTTCTGACGGGAGGAAAAGAAGGCTGGAGTAGGCTCGCTCGTGCCGTTAACGGTAAACGCTGCAGAGCCTTGTACTGTATAATTGGATACCCATTTATCCGACCCCTCATTTAGTTCCCCACCATGTCTCCATGAATGCGCGTGAACAAAGCCCTTCCCGCCTCTCGTCTAGACTTATCTCGTTCCCAGCCCGCGGTGAACTTCTAAACGCAATTGCTGTCATTGGGTTAGTAGCTGAGAACGAATGATTTCAGCCTGTCCAATTGATGTCTCTTGCTTGTAACATTGGCCGGTGAGATGCTGGGTAAAGCAAATCTCACATGCATTGAGCTGTTCCCACGGTATGCAATGTCTAAGACAGATGCTGAACCGAGTCTCGTATCAGCGGGCTTGGGACGATCACTCCGCGGTGCATCCTAGCGTATGACTTAGAGCAATATACGTGCGTTCTGCAGACCTCTAGTGGAGTGTGGCGGGGCGTCGTTATTCATCACTTCAGCGTGTCTCATTGGTCGTCATACACTGGGATCTGCGGGGTGGTGTATGGTGAAGATGTAGCTCGCTCAATCGGACTATTGGAAGGCAAAATGCAGGGGTGGTGTTGGATGGCGTTGGTGTCGAGGCGACAAAAGCCTAAGTGATGTCAAAGATCGGCTCCCGATTCGGAACGACGCTTACGTGAACTAGTGCAACACTTATGGGGTACATGTGGCTTTCGCCTTTCTAAGTGTGTTCAGCCGCCCCATCCACCATCTCGAATGGAACCGTTGCTTGGGAATGCTTAGAACGGGCTGGGGGAGGCTGGTATGCTGGCCTTGCGGCTGCATATCGATAGTGTGCCGTTTGCTGCTGGCTGGTAGGCATCCAGGTAGGCACGTTTGCCTCCGTTGGCTGGTTAACCCTAGAAGACGCTTGGATTGTTGAGTAAGACTGGTTGAATACTGTGCGATGAGAACGTGGCATTTCGAAACACCAAGATTCTGTTTGGCTAAGATGTGGAGATGCAGACATTGCAGTGGTCGAAGGCATCTGACATGGGACGTACCATTGACGTCACACAGGTTTATCCTTCTCCATTCTTTGTGCTGCCATATCTCGCAATCGTGGCGCTAACCAGCTGCAAGTACTGGACAGCTAGCCATCAGTAGTTATTTCTATTGCAGCTACTCACCCCGTCAGTGCCACGGTGAGGCTTTCAGCGAGTGACGAAAGCGGACTTGATCATCTGACCCCGCACAGCTCATGCCTTTCGCAGACACGCAATGTACATCCAGCACCGCAACAAGCACATTACAGCGAACCGAACTGAAGGGGTCCGTGTTGTTGAGGTTGTTCGGCCTCGGCGATCATGATCTCACGATGGATGGGCCCTCCGCTAATCCATGGAACAGTAACGCGCCACTGTGATTTTAGTCTCCGCAGGAACTTCTTTGCTTCCCGTCGTTATTTTCTGAACTAGTACCCGAGGGAGAACCCGGTTGATTACTAACTGCGCCGTAGTGATGTCCTGGCCCCTGGGTGGGATACTTGCGTAACTAGACTTGGCAAGACATTTTTTCGTTCTAACATTTCTGAAATGATTGCCGTCCTGTGGACAACTTTGGGAATAATCGGCTGCAGTAATCTTGAGGACCCGGAAAGCTTCATGTAGGCGTTGCATCGTATGAGCAAAGACCAGTTCGGCATATTGCTCCGGCAACGCAATCGTGGACACATGCCTGATCACAATGCCTAAGAAGCCGATTAGCGTTAGTGTAGCGTACTGGCGTCACAGGGACATTACGAGATATGTGCCTCTGGATTACGCGAAAGCCCATGCTGGTAGCATCTTGTGGCTGTGTGTACTGCAATTCGTCTTCCAATTATACGCCATGTCATAGGGTCAATATGGTATCAGCCTCAGAACACCACCATGTTTCCTTCTCTTGTCCAACTCTGTTCCAAGCTTATTTGCCCTCGCCAGCGCGTTTCACGCCTCCGGCTACGTCGTTTGCGCCTTTTTCAATGCTCGTGGATACATCAGCAATGCCTCTCGCAACAGGCCGACCGGCACTGTCCGTGGCGCCCTCCACCTAATCAAAGGCACCCAAAGTCAGCGTACGCTCCAAATGCAGCTAGTCCGAGCTAAATTACCGTTTCACCAACACCTCGGCCAAGTGCGCCAACAACACCTCCCAAAGTGTTCGTAACGCCGCCTACTGTATTGCCTACAGTGGACGTGACAAACTTCACGCCAGAAGTCACACCACTTTCCTGTTGGCCGATGGCGGGCATATTGATGATTTGTCTTGGATCTTAGTCGGTTTTTTTGTTTGTTTCCGTGTTGTTAGATGCCGGTGATAGTAGAGTTTGTTCAAGTCCGGCTAATGTAATGCGAGCGTGGTGGTAGTGGCATCTGTGCTGCAGTGGTGCATTTATGGATCAACGGGCGGAATGACGTCAAGCGTCTTTCAAACAACACACGCGCGGTGCATCCTGGAAATCCTGCATCGTGCAACCGCCAACTTCCTCCTCGTGATTCGAAGCATGGTCACGATCCGGTCTGTGTTGGATGGCTGTTGCGCGGCCTAGTGTTCGCCTTCTCCACACCCTTTTGCGCTTGTACCAGCCCTATATGTGGGAACCATAGGCGTCGCCCGGGGCAGCATCACGAACTCTTCATTGGCATGGTTCTAGCCGCAGCACCTCCACGAGAGCTTGCCAATGTTGCGTGGACGATCGTCATCGATCGGCTTGGCTGTGGATCTCCTGCTGCCTTGACAGCAGTCTCATTCTTACGCATGACTTACCAAGAAACATTCAAAGTCCTAGGACATTGCGACGTCGTCGTGCGCAAAGAGACGCCCATCATGATGCGCAAAGACACAGGAAGTTCTTTGCAGAAGTTGCTTATCAGCGAGACAGACTCGGAGGACAGAACTTCCAGACCAAGGCGCGCAGGACGCCTAAGAAAACCACAAGCCACGGTATGCGAGCACAGCGCTTACTGGAACATTATCGGTAGAACACAGCTATGGCCTGATAGCCAGTTAGGTCCACTATAAAAAGACAGCAGGCAGCAATCTTGTTACAGCCGCAACTTATCGCGACCGGTGTCGTGTTGTCTCCGACTTTAGGGCTGCGTCGGGGTGTAGGGATAGCGAGACTGCGCACATACTCGCAGATAAATCGTTTTGCTCCTGTACATTCGATACGAAATATTATCCCATCGCTTTGACTGCTCATCTTACAGCTCGTTTCAAGGCCTCCCCCAGCCCACATCATTCTCGAAAGACCGTCCATCAAGGGTTAGGCTCGACCACGATCGAATCTCTACTAATGTTGCCTACAACTTTCAATGTCGATTTTTTCGCGAGCCACACGACACATACAACATGACATCCCTCTTCCCACATCCACCTTACGCCGAAGACCAACCATATGCACGCAGCATCCTCTACCTTCATGTCATGCGCGCTTCAGCCATGTCATTCTCCTTCTCCTCGCTTTTCCAGTTCCCAATCTCCATCATCACATCAAGATTTCGCAAAACACCCGTCCACTACAGCACAATCCTATCTCGTACTCTCAAGACAACTGGTCGCGGCCTCATTCTAGGCACAGCAGCCGGTGCAGTCATGACATGGGGGCACATGAGAGGCCACGAGGAAAGAGCGTGGAAAGACAGGTCATGGTGAATACTGGAGAACAATGGTGAAGTGAAGACAGATTGGGTCACACTGGGCGCAGCTAGTGGAGGAGCTATTGGGGCTTTCTTCGGCGCACGGAGTGGCACGCTACCTACAACTATGGGTAATGCCATGCTCGGAGGAGCTGGTGCTGGTATGGCCAGTGGAGTACCGTACATGATTGCGTCATTCGCGACTGGAAGGGAATCTGCCTAGAGTTTGAGCATGCGAAGCTAGCCTCTGTCTCTGATAGATGGACGACCCACACACGTCCAGCCCTTGGTATCACCGAAACAACGTGTCGGAATGCTATCGTTCGGCCTTGGCAAATACCCAACCGAAGCTGTTGTGCGGAGTTCGAATGAGTGAGCTGCTCCAAGACGTTACCTCATGTTGGCAATAGATTTCCTTATCACATGTTTGACTTTGGACAGTCTAGCGATACATTGGTGTAGCGGTGATAGAGTTCCAAGTAGTCATCTAAACGCGTCTTAGGTGTGTAGCATCTATAACAGTTTGCAATCTACATTGAAGAAGTTGGATTTGCGCATCGGGACAGAAGATGTCGTTGAAAAGTTTCTAGGAGCAGAATCCAAATATCAACCTGCCCGCACTGTCTACCTATTACATTTTGTCGTTGTGTTTTCTGCTCTTCCCCAGGGCTACTTTGACAAACGTGTGTGTGGTTTGGCCTTAAGCGTCATGAGCATGCTTTACGAACAGACGCATCACATGATCGCACTTTCAACACCTCTACTAAAACAACACCACCACTTCAACACCTGATAACTCCACCAATATGGATCCGATCCAGAAAGCAATTGATGAAATTAATTCGCGCGCACCAGGCGCATCTTTCTTGTATACAAGGTTTGCAGAAAAGTATGGTGTAGTACGATCTACGCTCTCTTGAAGACACCAAGGTGTTTCAACCTCACGCAACCTTGAGTCTTAAAATTGAATGGCTCTCCACCTACAACAGGAGCTAGAGCTCCTACAGTACATTAAACAGCTTACTAGGCGAGGCCTTCCACCTACACGAGCTATAATACAAAACTTTGCCTTATAAATTGCAAGAAAAGAGGTTAGAATACACTAGGTTAATTGCTTTGTCTACTAGTACCCTAATAAGCTTATTTTAAGATAGATAATAGGCATAGATAACAATTGCCATAAGGCTAATTCTAGGAGGAAGTATAGCTTATACTTTAATCTCCTACGCGAGAAAATCGAGCAGTACTACATTAAGCTACGTTATATATACAATATAGATAAGAAGGGCTTCCTCCTTAGTATCCTAGGAAAATTAAAGAGAATCTTTAGTAAGCCCTTATATAAGCAGAGAAAAAGAAGAAGTACTATTTAGGATAGCTTGCAAAAGTAGATAACACTCCTAGCCTACATCTATACTAATAGATCTTACCTAGCGCCCACCCTTATATATTAATTAACCTTAGGATTAATACAGGACACTTAGTTATAAGCTTTTAATTTTAAGACTTATTAAGTTTAAATTACTTTATTACCCTTTAGCTAGACAAATAATAATATTAGTCTTGCGTAGCTTAAACAGGTGTTTAATTGCAATACTAAGGCGAAAGCTTAATCCTTTTATTAATTACTTATTCTAGACAGCTATAAATCTTACCTTACTATAAATTTTATTAAGTACTATAATTAGAACAAGATTCTCCTTACAGTTTTTTCTTCTTATTTAACCTACATGCTGCAGCCTCTTAATATTACTCTATTTAAGCCTCTCTTATTAGCTTACTAGGCTAAGATATCTAGATTTCTAGAGAGGAACTAGGGCCTTACTTTAATAAGTAAGAGGGATTTCTTTTACCTCTTCTACTAAGCCTAGTAGGCCTCCTTTAAGGAAACAACAATTCTAAAAGCCTTTAAAGCTATAGGCCTTTTACCCTTTAATTCTAAGGTTATATTAAAAAGGTTTAGTATTAAGAGCCCTTTAAGCAATAGTAAGTTTTTAAGCTTAAGTGCCTTAAACTAGAGGAAAGTTAAACGCCTACTACGCAAGGTAGTAAAAAATTAAGGTGATAAATAAGCTTAAAGGCTAAGCTAGGTTTATTACTAAATCTTAACTTAAAAGACCCTTCTTAAGCATGAAGTTAAGGGCCTACGTAAGGCTCTAATTAATAAAAAGACGCGTAGGACATAAGGGAAGCCTCTCCTACTTTAGGAGCCTGAGGAGTACTAAGGTGGAGCTATAGTCTGGTCTCTAAGGAAGGTGAAAGAGGCACGTGATCGCCAGCAGCTCTAGGAGCGCGAAAAGGAGCAGGTACAACACTAAAAAGCTGAGATGAACAGGCATCGTGAGGAGATAAGGCAGGCAAAGAGGAAGGAGAAGTCTACAGCCTCAAGTTTGGTGGTGGTTTTGGTGTTCAAAACTGCGCGTTGGCCCGTCCTGCGCGTTGGCCCGTCCACCTCGGTACATGCGGAACTACTTTTTGATGACACAACACAACTTTGACGAACCATAAAAATCACACACAATCTAGTTAAAGCAACAAAAAGGACGACCCTAACAGCCGATGACCTTATCCGGCCAGGCTTCCTGTGGGCGGCGTAATGAAATAACGCACAGACGGTCGGCAGTTTCTTCTGATCGTGTTCGTCCGACCTCCGCTGTCGCAGTGATAGTAGATGAGGGCATACAATATGGCGATCTCAAGTGGGCACCTACGGGAACGTCAGTGTAACTGTCTGAAACGGTCTTGGGCCGAGTAGCCTCCGCCTTCGCATCGAAGGCGCGTTACCCAAAGGTGTTTTCCTCGAAACATGCCCGAAACGTGACACCTGTTGAACAGGCCTAAGCTCCTGGAATCTCCACGCATTCACGGCCTGACCCACCACGAAACTTTTGCCCCGGAAGTCATTATTGTCAAAGTGCGCCGTTCTTGTATCTCATCCGTTCATGTGTCGGCGTCTACACTCTACGTACTGTCCGCTGCGTCGCATTTACTTTACACATCGCCATTCCATTGGGCCATGCACTTTAAGCGGCGACCCCAGATTCGCCTACAACAGGGATCGGCTACTTGACACGCCAAACGCTGTGATCGGTCCAGGTTCCAGGAAGAATACGTTACACCAAGTCCTCCGTGCTAGCGCTGGCGGATCGTAGGTTGCGTGAGAACAATTGGCGCCTGCACAACACCCACTTCTGGCGTCTCCAACAGGCACGAACTGGATCGCACAAAAGCCCACACTGACATCGTCCGGCTGCACGGTTTCCGAGGTACCGGAAGCCAGCCAGTTCTTATGCAGTGCGCTATTCCTGTACGAGAATTAATCAAGGTAGACTGAATGAGCGATGTCATGTTCGTTGCACCATGGAATATGACCGGCTTCCATGGCGACATTAAGCCTTTTGAGTGGCAGGTGTATAGTGTAGCCATCAAGCACGTCCACGTGAGTACCACCAACGGAAGACTAGACCATGGGGCAAATAGAAGAGCCTCTGCTTAACTCGTTTCTGTAAGTGTTAATATGCAGTAAGTAATAATCTGCGGGGGTCATTTTAGAGGACGACCGGCTGTGCATGCCTGGGGCGCGCGTAAGGGGACAAGGGTTGCGGTGCTGCCCTTGACCGACCTTGTTCCGGGGATATATGAGAAAGCCCACCCACAGGCGGGCGCGAGATGTGGTTTTCGCGATTTCTTCAGGTTCCTGGCAGTAGGTCGTCGAGATGCCAACCTATCCTCTCCAACTCACCTGCCTGGGGGTGATCTACGGCACTCCCCTCCTGGCTTCGATATTCGTCATTCTGAGGATATATACACGGCGGAAGCTGAATCTACGGTTGAGCTGGGGTATGGTGTTCGACGTCTGCTACGTGAACGGTATTGACACATCTGCACAGATGACTGGCTCATCATATTTCCGTTGCTTCTGTCAATAGCCCTCATAGGGCCCTCGCATCGCCGTAAGTATTAGAATAAGCGCCGGTTCTCATTCTTACTAATTCTGGGCAGATGTCAAGATGTGGCATGTGGGTGTACATATCTGGCAGGTGCCAGTCGATGAGATAGAACCAGATTATGACGAGTACTACGCCGTAGGTATAGGCTTAGCAAGCTACAAAGAGCTTACTGACAACTACAGGTTGTCATGGCGTTCAATCTTTTGAACATTCCCATATTACCGCTCGTCAAAGCATCAATTATACTTCTCCTCCTTCGAGCCGGTTCCGTCATCGAATGGCTCAAGCGAGTACTCTACGCCATCTTGATCTTCACTGTTGGTAGTGCCTTGATACCATGGTTCCTATACATATTCATATGTCCACCTCTAACGGGCAATACCTGGAAACCGAGAACTTTCGGTGGACTGCACTGCATGGGCAGACACCGAATGGGCGAAATGTTGATCTGGGTCACTTGCGCAAACCTGCTCACCGACGTTCTGATCCTTCCCATACCTTTCATAATCGTGCGAAGGATGATGAGCGCTCGACTAAGATCCCGCTTGGTAGTACTGATAGTCTTCACTTGCAGTCTCGCGTAAGTTCCACTCACGCGTTATCCAAACAAGACGACTAACGTGTTTACAGTGTGACTGCAATCGGTGCCGCAAAGATATACCTATCGTACCGCGACCGACTTTACACATTGTTCAACCCCGACTGGACCTATCCAATCGACTACTGCATCAACCACATCGAGAACAATGTGGCCATCATTGTAGCCAACATACCAATCCTACGCGGCCTCGTCACACGATGGATCTTCAACTTCCGAACCAAAGCGACGCCCATGGAACGCGAGTTTCGAGGTGATTGGCAACGTCCGAGCAAATCAAACTCTTCAGACTTCACCCGCTACACAAGAAAGACCCGTGTGGTACACAAGATTCTCCCCTGTATACAGGATGACTTCTCGAGCAGCCTAGCCACACGCTCAAAAGGCGACGTCAGCGTTCGAGGGGACTGCCGACAGGACTTCCCAGCTCGAGTTGTCACCACAGGCGAACTACGCCATCAGAAAAGAAATCACTTTCCACGATCACGAAGAAACAGCTTGGATCGGTATGAGAAGGCAGATTCTTGCGAGAAGGGTGACCTGTTAGAGACGTTTAGGAGTGTGGGCAGTTTGGGGTCCGCGCCGACGCTCGTAGAGACTAAAGATGTGGGTGTCGGGTGGAAGAGTATGGATAGTCCAACGCTGAGTCCGACGACTCCAACGACGAGAATATCGACTGCGACGCTGAGCCCAATTGCGCCGCTGACGCCTGCAAGGCTACGAAGAGTTGAGGATGAGGAAGATGACGATGAGATATACCCATACCCAAGGTTATGACGACTTCATAGTGAATGAAAAATTTCTACGTTGAAGCTTCAATATCTGCAATCTCGCTATGCCCACGCTTGAGTCTTTTCCCGCAAATCCATCAATGAGGCCACAAAACCGCGAGATAGCGTACAGTGTCCTCAAAACGATGGCCCCGAAAAAGGTTTACTCGAGCCCACCTAAACCCCCCAGAACCCCTTCATGTCGGCAGTCACCAATCTGGTGCGTACCTGCCACTTCCAATCCCGTACGCCGTATCCGCCCATGCCGTTATTTCAATTTCCCACTATAGCTACCAAGACTGACCGCGGCGCTCAGGCCCGATTGTCCGCAGGGGTGCGCATGGAGATGGATCTGGGGTTCAACTGTCACAGAGCACTTACCACGTCAAGACGCAATCCGAGCCGTTCCTTCACTGCAAGGATGGCTTACTGATCGTGCTGCCTGTGCGTCAGCGCGTGTCTCGTGTTTTGTGTCATGTCAGCAAGTCGTCACGCCCCCCCCCCCCCCCCAGTGTGTATGAAACCTTTGTCGTCGCGTTCGTAGACATGACTTGCGGGCCCAAGCCAAGACCAGACCAACGTTAGACCCCAGCCCGAACTTCGAAATCAAGACTCCTAATACACAGGATTTGCGAGTCCGGGGGGGTTAAGGCTTTCCCGCTTGACAACGGCACGGATACGGTCTCGTGACTCTCGTCCACATCGAATGGAAACCTTACTTGAAGCAGTGCGGTCCGCTTGGGCAATAGCCGCAGTACTACTACCGTATGCGCGTATAACCTTGATAGCAAACGTGTGCACGACTCTCCCTTGCGTAAGGCAAAACCCGAAGACTTGGACACCTGGCAATGTCTTAGCTTGACCACACATTTCTCACACATGCGATAATGCGCACGACGGAAAGGATCTCACTGCGCCTACAGTACAGTAAGCGAGGGGTAGGTGGGTAGGTAGGTAGTAGTAGTAGTAGTATTCTCCACTCAACACCGTCCTCCCACCTCCCTCTCTCTACACCACGCAATGAGTATCGCCTGCACCCTCAAAACCCTTGATGAGTGGCAGATACCCCTCACAGGCCTACATAGTATTTTCCCTCCCTCCCTCCCTCTTCTCCTACGTATTCTCGCCTTCGCTCATTACTTGGCCGTTGCCATCGTTGACAAGTTGCCCGTGTAATATATCGGATTCTCCCTAGCGCCCGCCGCTCAATATGGGTAATCTCCCTTCTCAGTGCGGGTGCGGCGCGGTGCGCGCGCGCACGTCCGG